>JACCEG010000120.1:96528-395490 GCA_014065205.1 Tuber brumale
CCCATGACCTCTAATGAGGTCATGTGCGAAACATAACATACCTATGACTCATAACTATGAGTCATGTGAAAACCTTTCCTTGCTAAGCCACATTCGTGACATATAGACAGTACTTTAGGTAAAGTGATTGGACAATTTCTCAATATATAAGAATAGTCTAAGATAGTGAATATGATATAAAAATATCTGCAAATGTAGCAGTTCAGTAAGTCCCTAGGATACACAAGAAAAATTACTTTCAAGATATATAAAAGAGATAAAGGAGGGTGGAGATATCGAGCAGATTTCATAAGTCTGTATTTCTGGTAAACTAAAGGGAATATGTGTGATAGTATGAAGATAGAAGATAGGTATACTAGCAGTAAGTACAAGGAAATATGTTAAGAATTTAGACTTTACTAGAGTTGATTTTTTGCAGCAATTGGGGGAAAAGGGTATTAAACAAATATTAATACAAGATAATCCTAAGGTTCAGACTGCTAGGATTACAATAGTATAGTTGATAGAGAATAATATGGAAGTTTTGAAGGATTGGCTACTATATTCATCAGATTTCATTGAACATGTTTGGATATACTTCAAGAAGCTTTACCATGAATATTATTCTCAATTGGCTAAGGATACTAGATCAGCAGACAAGGTAAAGCCACTCATAGAGGAAATCCTTGTTCATTGTTAGGAATTAATACCAGACTCTTTGTTTGAAAGATTAGTAGAGAGGGTATTCCTAGAAGGATTAATGCAGTTATTAAGGCAAAATGATGGTATACTAAATATTAAATTGATATTTCATATTTACCTCTTTTATTCTATCATATTCTATTCTACAAGAAAATTCTACATCTCTAAGTATATTTGAAGTTGCATGGGGGGTTGATGTTGACAAGTAATCAGTGGGCGGGTGCCGTTGTCAAGCACGGCAACGATCACTTTTGTCACCGCACTGTAACTTTGGGATAATACGGTGGGCAAAGGAAGGGGGAAGCAAGGTGTTCACTCATCCTGCGAGATGCGATCATAACGTCCGCGTTCCTACTGTGCTTATACTCGAGTATTGCCATGGTGCTCACAGTTTCTCTTACCCGATAGTTTTGTCTCCAAGTCAGTTCACTGACGTACCTGTTGTCATCATCATTTCCTCCTTCCTCCCTTCCTCCACCTCCATCAGTTGACCGTAATTCAATCGATAGTCCCACCCGGCCAGCTCAATCTCTAATCTTCCATGTATGATAAGATAGAGAGTACCGCTATGGTACCAGCCAGCTATCGATCCGCAACCGGAGGGCCAGAACAAAAAGCGCCACAATTACAGAAAAGAAAAAAGGCCAGCGTATGCATTTCGCAATCACCATCATCGTAAAGACATTAAAAATAGCTTCCTGGCCGCCCATCCCCCCCTGATGATAACTTAGTGGGCGGGTGGGTAAAAAAGAAAACTAAGGTTTAGCGTTATTGCGGCATTTTGATACAATGTCCTTTCTCGCTTGTTACCCCCCTACATTGGCCCCGAGGTCAATTCAATCAATCCGATTCCACACCGACGTACCGCTGTACTGTACCGCTCCTACGCTATGATACCACCCCATCGCGGAGTGGAGGGGAGGAAGCAGGAGGAGAGAAGGAGGTTGTGTCATGGACGGATGGAATGATAAAGGATTCATTCTGCATTCAGCCCTGTTGCTGCGGAAGGGCCGGAGAAGGAGGGGGTTGATAAGGACTTGAATTTCAGAGAGGACCGGGCACTTGGAAGTTGGAACAACCCTCTTTCCTTTTTATTTATTATTATTATTCGAAGGGTGTGAGGGGGTTTGTATGGGTGTGATGAACGTTGCGTGCTGTGGCTAGGCCAAGCTAACGGGTGTGGTGTGGCGTCTAGAGGGGTCGCTTAAGCAGACCGTGCATTGGGTGCGGCGGTGTGGCGCTGTTCTATGGATGAGCGATGAGGAAACGGGATTCCATCCTGAGCTAAATTAACCTGAATTACCTATCTGCTGCACACGTACCCCGTGGAGCATTCGCGTTTGGCCCATGCCTGTGCGATAAACCACCAGTGTGGGCGATAAGAGACAGAGCGAGAAGAGGAGGGAGTTCGGGGACCATACTCGAGGAAGCCTAATTCTACTCCGCTCCACTACTAGTACTCCAGTCCGCTCTCCGCTAAGGGCTGGTAAACTTTAAGTTAAATTTATTCGAGCTCCAGTTTTTCGTCTCTCCTGCCCTCCCTTCCTTGTGAGAAGCTTATCTAAGGATGGTTTTGTTGAACAAATTGTTGCTCTCAACAAAACGTGACGTTGACGCTGGTGGCTACTTTTTCGGGTGATCCGGCTACCTAATTGGCCCACTAAGACCTATACTAATTTCCTTGGACTTCCTCGCCATTCCTTGCACAATAAATTTCCCTGTTGCGGTTTAGCGGACCAGACAAGAGAGGACACTTCGTGTATCTCGCATTGTGCAAGTACCCAGGGAGATGTTTTCGTGCAAGACAGGGACTGTTTTGCAGGTTAACCTGAATTAACCGTTCACTGGCTTTGTATTGGACACCTGTGTTCAAGCACCGGCACGAGTAGAGTGTTCTACTGGTATAAGAAGTAAGTAAAAAAAAAAAAGCTGCAAGAGACGGTGACCGAAGTGATCCTCGCGTATGTGTGTGTGTGCATGTGCGTCTGTGGCGTCTAAGAACCATTGTCTTCTCATTCCCCGGGTTCGCAAGTGTAACAGGTTTGAGGGGGCTGAGAAACCTGTGCAAATTTTCAACGGCAGGAACGGAGGAATCGTGGAGGAAGGATGTGGGAAAAAGAAAAGAAAAAGGAGAACGGAACACAAATAAATGACAATCCACGTACGGTACCGTAGTATGATAATCATAGTAGTACAGTACCGTAGACGCTGTCCGTACGAGTGCCGTATGTAGAGAATGTATGTAGAGAATCGTGGATCCAGCCTGCCTGCATTTAGCAGGTTCAGCACAGAGTTTGGGTGATCCTTCTGGTTAAGGCTGTCATTCTTGGTAATTGGAGAAGTCAGCGTGGACAGCAGACAGATCGAAGTGAGTATGATGCTTCGTCCATCTACCGGTACCGTAGTCGAGTAGGTTACAGAGGTCCCATCCATCAATTCATCCCAAAACCTAATCAGATCCATGCAGAGGGGAAAAGAAGAAAAAATTGAACAGCCTGCAGGTTACGTACCCGAGTACGGTAAGCCTTCTTCTGATGGGAGCCATTCACGGCCAACTAGGTTACCGTACCCGGTACTTGTGCCTTCGAATTGAGAACTTGCGTTCCAAGCATCATCGCCTCAAGTATGCAATTTTCGGAAAATTCATGGGGAGGGGTGTGTGAAGGAATGCATCTCGCGAGTGGTAATCTAATTGGATGAATGGAGGTGCCGCTGTGGTCGTCGACGGGGGGGTTCAACCTTGCCCATGGAAAGGCCAGCACGGTACTGAGTACCGTACTCGAGTACTCGAGCAGGGGGGGGGTGAAGTACTGTAAGCAAAAGCAGGAAGAGAAAAAGAGAGAAGGAAAATGAAGGAAAAAGGAAAAACCAGAAAAGCGTTTTCCAGGTCCTTACGGAAGCTTTTCCAGGCCCGTCGTCTTGTGATTTCCGAGATCGGTGGGGAATAACCGTTGTTACACGGATGGGTTAAAAAGCAAGAGCAGTTAGCGGTCAAGAAATTGAAGTAGTTGTGATATTATACGGTACCGGTAGGTTACGGGATCAGATTTTGATTTGATCTTTTTTTTATTGCTCGTCTTGATTTGAATTCCTTTCGATAGAATCATTTCCCCCCATCCATGCACACATCCATCCCCCTCGTGGGTCCTTCCTCTTCCCCTCCACCTTGTTATTGTTGTGTTGATTAAGGAAAAGAAAAGAGAGAATGTGGGGTGTGAGGGTTAAGCTAGTGGTGGCAGGAAGGGCAGGAAGGGCAAGTCAGGCCATCGCCCGGCCTAACTGTTATTCAAGTAGCTGGCTGCCATATCAACATCTCTCTTAGCCTCCTTCTTTTAATCCTGAGGAGCTTCATGCCATGCATACCAAGGGTCAAGGAAGAGGAGGTGGAAGGGAATTCCCCGGACCATTGCCAAGGCCGAATAAGTGGTTCCTATCAGGGGAAGCACATTTTCGAGGGAGGAGAGGAGCTAAAAGGAATACATACTCGAGTATAGAACTGTTATCTTGATGCGGAGAACTTAAGAAATAAGTAGATAAAGATCGGGACAGGTTGGATGTATGAAAGTCCACAGCGCGATGCCTATGGCGTAGATATCTAGTGGGTATGGTATCATGCTGCACATGTACTATACCGGCGGTGTCAGTCCCTATCGCTACGAGGCAGTCTGATGTGCCTTGATTTTGCTTCTTACTGTTCGGCATAGGTAGCACCCTGCTACCGGTACTTTTATGGAACGAAGTATTACGGTACGTTATCGTGATAGAGATCCAGCTATACCGGTGCTCGAGTATGGCATTTCCTCTCCTTTCTCTCACAGTCCCGCTCCCCCTGGTTCCCCCGTTACAAGCGCGTTTGACTACGGTAGTTTGGCCAATTTTTGGAATGGGGGATGTAGACAGGTACGGGTAGAATTTTGGGACCCCCGGGAAAGGGTAAATTGGTGGGGATGGTTTAGATTTCGCCGGACGGGGGGACACACCGTACGAGTAGTTCACAGTATCATAGGGACGGATACCAGAAGGACGGGATGGCTAGGAATAGGGACAAAAAGGACAGAAGAGAACAGTGGAGGCGATGGTGAATTCCTGGTTTGGCGTGACGGTCTCCACAACTCCTCCCCCCTCCCCTTAGTTACAATACGAGTACTTCCTGGCCTTTCCCATGAGTTTCTTTGAGGATTGTACAAGTAGCTATTCCCGGACGCCCTTTAAATTTAGTTCCTTGCAGAGTACAAGCATCTTCTCCCACCGCAGGTTAACTTACATATCGTAGTAACGAGGTGAATTGAGCCCTACGGGTGGGGTAGTTTCATTCATCCGCTTTTTTGTCACCCATCCACCGTACGTACTCATTACCGTACCGCACTTCACTGAGATTGTAAATTACCCTCTTTTTTTTGTGTGTATCATATCTTCTTCCTTGGCGAACAAGCCCAGTTCTGTTCCCATCCAACCCTGTCCCTACCTAAATCTCCCTGTTCGCTATCGGTGATTGCTTTTTTTCTTTTCTTTTTGGCTCTCCTTGGCTTTGCGTTCTGTGTGGTTGGTTGGCTGGTTGCTCACTCGCACTCCAAATTGTGTTCCACATTGTACGATCTTGGCGGCAAGGAAAACGTTCCCCCAGGCTTTCCATACAAAATTCCCATTTTCAACTACTCGTAGCTACCAAAAAGAACCACAATGGATTCCATCCTGCAAGCTCCAGCGACATAAGGGCCATCAATAGGGAGTTTAAGCATTCAATTTTTACTAATTTTTATGTGACACTCCTAAACACCGACACAGAGATATGAAGTTGGCTTCCTTTGTTGCCTGCGAGGTCCTACCGGTATACAAATTGGCAGTCTTGGCATATATTTTGACTTTCGGTCTGACATTTAACCTTGGGAATGTTTGGCTTCAAATCTCTCGCAAAAAATTTCGCGGGGTTTTTCTGATTGTATATTGCTAGATAGGAGGTTATTTTTTCATTTTTTCACCTTTATCATGTATCTTTAGTTTATGGTGCGGAGACGTGCGTGCGGCTCGCTCTGTGGCATTCGATAGGGGCAGATTGGGAGTTGGTGTTTTGTAGGGAAAACCGGGGGAGCGCATTTCTTTTGTCGCCAAGATCGTGCCCTACACCTTTGGATCTTCCCATACAAATGGTACTCGAGTACCGGTACGGTAGTCTACTGTACCAAGTACAGTACCCACTAACCTACCCTCCACCACCGCCGCTACACCATCATAATATTATTACCACACACCCTTCGTCCCACATACAAGTACAAGCCGCTTCCTCGCTGAAGAAAAGGGTACTTGTAGTAAACCTTCTTCCTCCCTCCCGGCCCTTTTTCTTCCGCCGCTCCCCCTCGGAACTTTAAACCTACTTTCCTCGGTGCTTGTTCTTGGTCCATCATCCTGTCTATCTGCTTATACCTCTCTCTTTACTCTCCGTTTACCTCAAGCATTTGCGTGTGTACGTAATGCCACGGCCGTTGCGTCTGCTATTTCACTGGTCTCCTTGCGTGCTCTGCGGTCTCGGCCTCGGCCTTTAAACATCCCATCGCCCCCTTCGCCCTCCAAAATAACGCAACACACCCATTACTTCTCCCCTCGTCCGTCCGTCAGCCTCGAAACATTTGATAGGCTTTTCTGCGTTTTTTTGGGAAACGCTAGAGAGTTCATCACACGAACTTGCGCCTCCCTCTTCGTCGTTGGTGCTGCTGCTCTCGTTCTCAAATTGGCTACCACCGTTGTCTGCCTACTCCGACGCTCATCCTACCGCCCTAATAACTTGCCCTGCTCCGCCCGCCCACCGACCAGACGAAGGGAATTGAGAGTTCATATAAGACAATTTAGCCCGCAGTCTGCCAACAGATTTTATTCCTTGCTCACTTTTTTCTCCATAATATTTTCCCCCCGATCTGCCACGCTGGCTTTTGTTAGCACGTCATTGGGCAACACGCCTACCACTACTATTGCCAGATCCTACCGGTCGTTCAACTGATTCCCTCGAGGAAAGAATAATCATGACCGAAGTTATGGCTGCACCTATCCACCTTGACGTTTGCTATCAACCTGAGTCGCCCCCTAGGTGTCGATCGCCTCAGTCTGCATACGCCGGGCCAACGGGTTCATATGTTGATTCACTCTCAAACTCGGAGTATGATCCGTACGATAGTCACAAGAGTTCTCCTCCCCCCTCATCGGTCTCATCGTCGTCACCTTTTTCGAGCATTGCGAGTCAATCTTCTGTTCCTTCTTCTGTTGCAAGCAGCGTCTGTCTTGATACCATTTCAATAGATAATGACGATCAATTCCTCTTTCCAGTATACGACCAGTCAGCCGTCTCATACTGCCCGGATGAGTATGATTATACTTCTGAGGACTATAACACGCCTGTTCCCGGTACCTCACCGCGGAGTCCGTCCCCACCTACAATTCCCGAGATACCTGAAATAATATTTGTTCCGGCGGATGATAGCGTTGTACGACACGAACCGTCACGACACGTAGATTACCTGTCGCATGATTGGAAGGAGGAGGATATTTGGGCGTCATGGCGATATATGGTTGGAAAGAGAAAAGTTTATAGTAATGCAGCTCGTTTGGAGAATGCTTCATGGCGGACATGGGCAAAGGCAAAGTTCAAGTTAAAAACGGTTTCGCCCGAGACCTTGAATTGGTAACAACCAAACCGCCACCTTTACATGGTTTTCTGTGAAATATTTGGCTAAACGAAACACAGGTTGAAGGACTGCGACGTGACATGGCTCTATGGCCCGCTGTCCACAAGTAACCAAAAAGCGTCCTTGATGGTCTCGCCATCATCGCCAACGGTATCACCGACTGAACCACGAATACCCAGCTCGGGCTCTTTTTACGTAAAGAAGCCTATTTTAAAGAAGCGAAGTATGTCTGAAGTTATGCTTCAAAAATCTCTATCAAGTTCGAGCCTACTCAAACAAGCTGCTGCGGCCATTGAGTCACAACAGGTGGAGATGGATTGTAAGACTTCTAGACCGGCAATGGTTGCAAGGGCGAATTCGGACTTTGCCGCTTTGTCTTACGCTTCGAAAACTACGACTGCTATTAACACTAGCGAATTACCCTCGGCCCTTTCGACCGGATGTCCTTCACCATCCTACACAAAACATATACACTTTAATGACCAGGTACAACAATGCATCGCGGTGGATAAGGATGACGAGGACGATGAAGAGGATGAAGATGAGGAAGAGGATGAAGTCTTTCAGGTGGAGAACCTTGAAGATAGCTCTTCAGATAATGATGATGGCTTACTCATGATGCCGAGGCCAAAGGTTGCCATCAAAAGCACTACACGAACAAACTCCAGCGAGCACCAAACAATTGCCATGTTACCATCCACCACACTAAAATATGTTGAGGAGCCGGTTATCAGGAAGAACGACACTTTCAACAATATTGGCACGTTTATATCTTCATTTGCTACACCTGCCCCAACTCAGCCCCAAGACCTGGATCAATCATCGTTGGTTGGGACAAAGTCTTATATACTGGAGGATGACGACGATGACATGGCAGAGCTGGGCTGGGAGCCTAGCGGAGGGGTATTCAGATCCCGACGGGACAATGTTGCCGTTGCACACGATCGGTTTGGCAGAGCGGATGTCGATATGGGCAGTACCCACCGTGACGACTTTGAGCTCCCGAAATACACATATGAAGAAGACGAAGATGATGAGGTTGCGGCTGGATTATTTGGCAGGGCCGTGGATGCAGTCAACACCGCACGGGATATTGCACATGTTCTTTGGAACGTTGGCTGGAGGAAATAAAACCCTTCAGGGGAAGAAAGAAAACCTTCATCGAAAGAAAAAATTACCCCCCCACCATACGTTCATCTATACTGTATTGAAGGATGGATGGTATGGTATCGGATAGACTCGGCGGCCGTGGGGCGTGGAGGAGGGGAGTGGTGGTGGGTGTGCTATTTGTAAAGTTTTTGTTTTTTTTATCGCCTCTTTATTTCTTCATTTTACAAGCGAGCGCCGAACGAACGCAAATCACCCTTTTTACCTTGTTCCATCGGAGAATCCCACCGATTCCCGTGGTATCGTCGACAGCACTGAGCAGGCAAGCAAAGTCAAGACCATTCAGTCACTCTACTCTAAAGCCACTCCTGATGAACAGGCTTTTCCGGTTGCTTTGTTATTATACATTTCTTGCTCGTCTATTGCTGCTCCAACCGAATGAACGGAAGCCCTGGTTCTATCAATTAATCGACCCATACCTTGAACTACTTACCACCTTCCGCTCGGTTATGTGTTCCTGGAATCTGATTTCCCTTTTTTCCTTACATTTTCCTTACATTTTCTTCTCTTTCCTCGTTTGTTCTGGCTGGTGGCGTTTTGCGTTTTCCCCCCCTCTTTTCCAATTTCTCAGTTGTTACTTTGACTCTAGTTGCCTTATCTTGCCTTACTCTACCATACACTGCCATGGATATTCGACAAGCTCGGATTGATTTGATTGATTTGGTTGATTGACTGGTGCTCCGGCTGGGGGGGTTTGAAAAAAAACTGTTTCTTTTCTTCTCATTTCGATTCCCTTGTATTTATGTCTTTTTTCTTTTGTCAAACTGGGTCTGGGGGTTCGCTATGTTATACTTGATCTTTTGCCTCTTGATTTTTTTCGATCTTTTCCCCTTAACTTGTATAAAAGTTAACAGTTTTTCATGTAACTTACTTATCATAGCTGCGAATGGTACGGGTGGGAAAGTCAGTTGGTTTTACTTGTGGTGGTCTGGTGATGGTGGGGTAATTGTTGGTTTGTTGGTTGGTTGGAATGGGACTGGCTGGGGGGAATGATAGAGGGGAGGGGGGGGGGGTATGCGAAACGGAACGGAAATGGAAATGGAAATGGGAAATGTAATGGATTCTAGTAATATCATACTTTACTTCGACTATAGTATCGGAATGAATGAATGAATGGTGGATGAAGGAGGTTGAGGATTTGTTGCAGTATCAACTGCTTCACTGTACTATGATTGCGATCAATTGTTAGACAGCGAGCAGAGTACTCGAGCACTACTGGTAGTACAGTGCACCACCGCGGCGTAGGCTCTATGACATCCAATGGGTCTCTGCGGTGTCTGCACGCCCTCACTGGTCCGTTTGTCACTTCGCATGTTGAACCCAACGCCATTCTACCAGCTACCGTGCATGCCCCCTGTTGTGCACACACACACGCCCACGCCCACGCCCACGCCCTGGCCTGGCCTGGCAATACTTGAGCAGGTGAGTTCCAAAAGCACCCGCCGACGCAGATCACCCTTCCGCGGACTAGTTTACTGTGCATTATATACACTACTCGTACAGTGTGATGTGGGAGTAGACTCCTCGTCTCGTCCATTCATGCTTCGGGTGAGCCGGCAGTATTGGTGCCTGCTATGATGAAGTACTCGTACCGGTATGGGTTTTAGGACGAAGGGAAGGGGGTAAACAGAATTGAACAAAAAAACGGGGAGCTTGGATTATGGTGGAGTTATTGTGGTCTTGGTTGGTGTTTATGTTTGGCATCGCACGAAGGAATAGCTGCAAACTGCGGATTGGGAGCATCGTGCTGTGCGCTAATTACTCGCACTCGCACTGGTACTGTACTCGAGTACAGTACAGTACAACTCTTAAGCAGCAACAATGTAGCCTGCCGTGAACTCACACTAGGAGCGTGAGTACTCTACTGTATGATAGCTACTGTGCCGTGCAATGCCTTCCCCCTCCCTCCCCCTCCCTCCCCCTCCTCCCCCTCCTCCTCCTTCATCTCCTCCATCTCCTCACAATTCGGCCCCGTCAGCCTACGGTAGGTCCCCCGCTCATTTCGCGCAATAAAATGCAACCACAGCGCCGTATCTGCTTTTGTAGGAAGAAAAAAAGCAATTTAAACTATGGATCTTTGATGCGCACGAATAGGCGAGGCTCTCTTCATCTCATAATCCACTCCACATTACATCCCAGTCCAGTCCGACCCCTCCGCGGCTCTCCCCTCTTTCGCAGGCCGGGCGCAACGGTTCTATCGCGCTGCGGTAACAGGTCATCCCAGCACGTGCTACCATCCGCCGAGTGATGGCATGTGACACGTAGAGTTTTGTGCCTCCATCTTCCACTTTTCTTTCCCCCCCCGGGGCGATCTTACAGGGATGGGAAGGAGCGCGAAATGGCTTTTGGGTAAGGCATTGGAGAGGAAGCCGAGGTTCATCTGAAGTTCTGGGTAGTGTGTGTGTGTGTGTGTGTGTGTGTGTGAGTGCTTTGGGCCCTTCTGCTCGTTTCAGGTTTCGGGTTTTTGGGATTCCGTTGTGCTTTTCAACAAACCCTGATACTCTGGTGCGATATGTGCGATGTTTTGCCCTTGCTGGTAAGGTATCATAGTAGTATAGTATGAACTTTGAACTCGGCACGATTGCGCTTTCTCGTTTCTCGTGCGGGCCTTCTGTTGATCTTTTGCCGCGGGAAGGGGTTCGGGGGGATCAATTGCTTGGGGATTCGCAGCCATCCTCCTCTTTCGACAAGGTCTTGTGTTTTGGCCGATCAGTTAGTTAGTTTGTATCATAACTTAACTTGGCGCTACTACAGTGTCATGCTCGCTTGGCTCGCGCAAAATCGAGGGGTCAATTCCGTGATGATCGATTCCTCATTTGTTCTTGATCGACTACGAATGCTACGGTAACTTTACGGGTGAGAGTGAGAAAATGGTTTTTCCATCGGAATATTATAATAGCACTTTGGAATAACATAATTCTTCAGAAAAGAAAAGAAAAAAACTTCTAAGTAGACGTGGGGGATAGTAATGGTGAGGTGTGTATGATACGGTACTTGTAGGAGGGAAAAGAAAAGGGAAAAAAAGACGGAAAAACATTGTGACGGGATAAACCTCCGGTTACTTGAGTAACGTACCCGTACGAGCACGTATGATATTAATATGTACGGTACCGTAACCGTTGGGAGATAAGCGAAGACGAAAAAGGAACCAACCAACTTTTTTTTCTTCCGGGCGAGTCAAGTTTAACTTACCGGCCGAGCGTATCTCCTCCCTCCCCTGCTATCAAGTCCGGAGGCGAAGGGGAGGGAAGAAAAGACCTAATCGGACTGAATAGGGTAGTCTCATGCGTGCTCTCTCTCTCAATCGACTTGGTGGCTTGCTTGCTTTGCCGGGATTGAATGAGCTAGCTCACAAAGTATCACTCGGGTACGGGTGCGACTGGTGCGGAAGGGGAGGTTGGGGGAGGGGGGGAGATAAGGGTTAAAGAGCTACATGGAAAGATTTGGATCAAGTGAGGAAGGAAGGGAAGATAAGTAGCCTTATCTTGATAGGGAAGCCGGACCTAATGATGAATTGAGTTCGTATATATGATATATATGTATCGGGTGTGCGTGAGTTGTCTATGATCGGTATCTTTGAGGAGCTTGATCACTCCGATCCCGGAGATTGTGTAGGTTGAGATTGAAGGGCTGGCAGGCTGGCCTTGGGAAATGTGTATATATATATATATATATATATATCTAAGGGCTCTTAATCACTCGCAGGCCGGGCCGGCACCTGGATCAGGTCGAGCGGCTGGGAGTGTTTCCCAGCCAACCTAAGTTTGTTGGTATAGTATTATAATACTAGTGACTGCTCGGCGGTCACGAGCATGGGGGTGAAGCATTGTACTCTGGCTCAAGTCCATGGGAGATGATAATCCCCCCCTCCCCCCTCCCGGCCGTTAGAATTACCGTACATAGGGTTCAAGTGGGTGTTTGTTTGGGGGGCTTTCCATTTTCTCTATCGTTGAAGCCGCGTTTTGCATGATAATTACGGCCCGGAGGCCTCAACCGTATCCCCGTTTTATATATTATATTAATATAATATATATGTATACATCTCTCTCGCGTCGGTATGTAAATGTTCCCCGGATATGGAAAGGGATTTGGATGATTGAAAGGGGCGTATTTAAGAGCATTAAAGGGGTATATAATAAAAAAAGGGGGGATAAGTGAGACTTTACGGACGGACAGCACTGCGTTGTCCAAACTGGCCCCGATATGAGTTGCCATCACACTTTTACCAGCGTCTCGAATCTGCAACGGTACAGTACTGTACAATTATCATACCATGTCAATTGTGGAAGAATCGACTGCAAGTGTCCTCCTCCTGGAGAATGTCTCACTTTGAGATTCTGGAAGCTGAATTCCCCCAGGTGAGTACAGCGTCCTTTTTTTTTTTTTTTTTTTTTGCTGGAGATGCATGCTTTGAGCGAAGTACTCGAGAGGTGACTTATACCTCGCTAATAGTGCGATAGATCGTTCCAATCCGGCAGGTTGAGTATCAGGTATCTATGATAGAATTTAGTGGGAGAGGGAGAGAGTACACCTCTGCCTATCCTACCTACCTGCCAATTAATCAATCAAGGCCAGCCAGGTTTTTTCAAACACCCCATGCATTGAAAACACCAGGAGTGTGATATCACCCCGTATCTGATAGAACCCGAATGTCAGATCGAGATTGAGGTGTAATATTGTATCGTATTCCTATGCACACGCCCACTGACTATTCATGGTATCATACCGCTGATTGGTGTCTCTATATCGCCTTTAGGATACATAGCGGCGAAGGCTCGTCAGTGTGTTACGATAACGGGGTCTATTAGGAAAATTACTTGTTAGATGGGTTTGGTTGTCTACTATCCCTCACGTGTGATTTTAAGGTTTGGTTTTGGTCTGCCGGGACGACGACTTCCTCGTCATCATTTGATATGGATATGGAAGAGTGTGTCATATCTGAGCTTTCTCATCTTGTGTCACCAAGGATGATTCTCCCATGGTATTGGGTTATGGCATTCGGAGGAGCACTTTGGATAAATTGGGCTCTCAAGCGTAGGGAAAGAGAACGGGTTGGCCGTAGGGCATTACCAGTGGGGAAAAAAAGATGGATAAGCAAAACATCACTCCAAACTTCTATCATATGGGAATAAAATTATGATACTGAACAAGCACAAAATCACAGCAACGCCCCCACAAGGATTTGAATTTAATCCCACGATATACAGGAAATTGCGATATGCTTACTCCGTCCACAACGAATGAGATTGATTATCCTCCCAATCTCCGGCCACGGCTGCTGGAACTGCCCCCCCCCCAGCGTTCTCCATTGAATGCAACAATCGTGCGCACACAACCCGACTTTGCGGACTTTGCGTAAATCAGGGAAGCATGGACGGAGTTCCTCCGCTACGCATCTGGTGAGCAGGGCATGGGCTACTCGAGATCCCACTCGGGGGTGGACTCACTGCTGGAAGTTGCGGTGGGCCGGAGGAAGGGAAGAAGAGGCATGGAGGGACGTAGAATGGCGCTGCTTGGTGCAGCCAATACAATCGAGTGTTGGAGGGAAGAGGGCGAAAGCACAGTGCAAAGTCTCCTCCCTGACGAGATTGACACAAACTTCCCTAATCCCGGTTATGGGACACCGCCGCTCCCGGCGACGGCGCGGACCCTCCAGAGGATGAACAGATTCACCCAAACACCTAGGTCCTCGACTCCAAACGTCGCTGCACATCGCCAACCATGAGGGCTGTATAGAGGTGTTGCGGATGCAGATAAGAAGTAGCAAAGTCGACCTCAGCTTCAAGGACAACCACGACAGCACGGCGCTCGACATTGCTAGTGCGCTCTAGTACGACGAAATCCTGATGCTGCCGGATTCGCGTTTGGGGAGGGAACGAATGGTGAGCGTAGAGCGAGTGACAAAATTGCTCAGAGTCCTTTCCTTGGGATTTAGAAGGTTGGGATCTCTTGATGGGCCGTGTACCCAGCACTCGTACGTTGTATCGATAATAAGGAAGACAAGAGGGGTGTAATCGGGGATGTAGACTGTGTAGAATCTATGGCTTAGGTGGCTCCCTAGGGAATATGTTGTACTTTTGCTTGTGTTGGAACTTTGCGCTGTGCATAATAATGTTGATCGATAGCTAATTTTTTAAGTGGGACGTTGGGAATCGTGATTCTTCCCCAGTCGGCCACACGGCCCGCAACCTTAAAACATTGAATTGCTTGAAGCGTATGAAGTTGTCCAATAGGCAAGGGACCATGTGCTGCTGTACATGAGTGATAGTTCATGACCCGATTCGGCCAAGCCACGACCCTTCCCCAAAGAAAATTGTCCACCATCCAATCTTTCAAAACTCAACTTCACCCCACCACCCCCAAACCAGCAACCGATCCCATTACCACCCACCACTCACCCGAAAAACTCCCGGAGGGGGGGAAAAAACCGAATTCCACAATGCGCCGAAAGCTCAATGCCCTGCGGAAACCCGTACCTCCCCCCCTCCCCTCCCCTCTACATCATCAACACTCAAGCTAATCCCCACAACAAAACAGCAATTTCGCCAATCCTGGTCCAAGTACGCCCTGTACAACATGTCCCGCGCGCCGCGGCCGCGCATACCCTCTCAGAAGACATTCTTCCAGCAAAAGTGGGCGGCGAAGGCGGAGGTGCGCCACTACCACGGGGAACATCTGACGAACCGGCAGTGGCAGAACATCTTCCGCCACACTATGAAGGCAAGCGTGCCCATGCGGAACTCGCAGCTGGCACTGAACAACGGTAGCGAGATGGCGATGGGCAGGGGCAGTGGGCTGCAGGGCGATGAGGGTTATGGGAGGGTGAAGACGGTGCCGTACATGTGTCAGTTGTTCTGGCCGATGGAGAGGAGGCTCGATATGGCCGTGCATAGGGCTATGTTTGCGAGCAGCGCAAGGCAGGCGAGGCAGTTTGTCGTGCATGGGTTTGTGAAGGTTAATGGGAAGAAGGTAGGGTCTTTTTTTTTTTTCTCTCCCTCAGTCTTTCCAGTGGGGGAGGGTGTGAGAGAGGGAGGTTGATTAGGTGTGTGTAGATGGTGCACCCGGGGTATATGCTCAACCCTGGGGATATGTTTTCTGTCGATCAAGACCAAGTACTTTTCGCAACCGGGCAGCCAAAACGCGGTGTTAAGAAGGTCGAGGGCGCAGCGGAAACCGACACCTCCACCACCGAGGAGGAAGAAAAAGCTGAGGGAGAGGAAGACAAGGACAAAATCGAAGCCAAGGTAGGAAAGATAGTAGAAGATGCAGATGCGGAGGCCAAGTCTGAGGGAAAGGGAGCGGAAGTATCATCACCACCATCACCGCCACAACCACCTAGCGAGAGCAAGCAATCCTGGACCGAGGGAGAGACAGAGGGAGAGGAAGAGATTAGGCGTAGAGAGGCCAAAGAGAAGCTCAAAGCTTTGAGGGAGGACCCGAATAACGTCTTGGATGTAACGAAGCCTTATGCTACGCCTTGGAGGCCGAGGGACTATATGGCGCCTTTCGCGTTCATTCCGAGATATCTCGAGGCATGATACATCTGGTCTATTTCTGGATTTTTGCTAACAGGGCTAGGTAAACCACAATACATGCCATGCTGTATATCTCCGGCATCCGGTTGCTAAACCTGGATTGGCTGAGGTAGGACTATCCCCACCCCCTGGATAGCGCACCAAGTTTCCACACCTAACAATGCTTCCCACAGGCACCATCTCCCTACCCCGAAGAAATACTGCAAATGGCATTCAACTGGTATCTGAGGAGGCGATAGACATCCATATCTCAATCGTTCACCCATTTCACAAAAATTTATGAGATTCTGTGAGCTAGGCTGAATCCACTTGCCATTATTACTCTTCACCATTCCCTAAATGTGTACACTCGATGTCTTTTTTCTCCTTCTACTGTATAATAGAACAGAACAATGGTAAAACACGAGGTGTGAATCCACTGTCTAACAAGGAAAGAGAATCAGACATGCAAAACATCAAAAAAAAAAAAAAAAAAACTCAAGCTAATGTAGGACTCGTTCATAAAACGCACTTAACCAGCATGTTCTACAATCTCAGTCACCAATTTGCCACCCTTGATCGTAGTCTTCAATTGCTCCGGTACCGCGCACTCCTGGTAGTCCCAGTCTTCGCCGACACCTGGAACGTTGATGTTGATTGCCGATGATTTTGAAGTGAAGATTTCCATGTCTAGTGACTCCTTTGAGACATATACCGTGCCACCATCGCATTGGTCGACCTGTAGGTTTGGAGCCTTGCCCATGATTTGTATAGCGAAGTTGTTGGACTTGATAACCTCAATGGAAGAGACAAGGTTGTCTACAATGATGTTTGTCTTGCCGCACTCATTAAGAGAAACAGCGTTGATCTTGCCCTTGATTTGGATTGTTGTGTTCTTGCAACGGAAGATGAAAACCGAATGGTTGATTTCGACATCTTCAAGAGTCAATGCCTGTTCGTTCTCATAGTTCTCCTGAGGTATAGAACACTGTTAACGTCTGAATACCAAGAGATGGTCGGTGAGAATGTGCTACCTACAATGTACCATTTACTTCCATCCAATTCCTTCTTGGGAGGCTTCTTCTTGGTTAAGTGTGCGGGTTTAGATTTCGAAGGAGGAGCAGGGGATTTTGCTCGCAGGCTGGCGGAGGATCTAGCTGGCACAACGGAACTCGCTCTAAGAGAGGGGTTCTTGTGCGTCATTTCATCCTTATTCACCTTGCGCAAGCCAGCCGTAACATCAGACCCGCGATTGATCTCGGCAAATACTGAGCCAATATCTCCTGTTGGAGCTCCCGACCCATCAAGTAATCCCGGTGGCGGTGGTGGCGGTGGTGGGGGCGGGGGCGGTGGAGGGGGGGCTACACTAGGAGTGGGGCCTTGCGAGGCGGCCGAAGAGCTGCTTGCGAGTGCAAGTGCTTCTTTGGCATCGATGCCTCTAGCATTCCATGTCACTCCCAGAGCGTGGTGATCGACAACATAGGTTTCAAGAGCCGTCAGAACAGTGTAAAATGAGCGCACCCATTCAACATGCTTTGGAGACCTACTTTCAATTAGTATTTAGACTGAGGGCATCAAGAAGCTTGGATGGCACACGTTTCCTTGTGCGAAGTGATCACACGATTACCGAAGAATTGTGCAGCACCCAGCATTTCTCTAACATATTTTGCCGGCTTTCCCTCAACCGTTACCCAAGCAAGACCGGGAATACCTTCGCTAACAGTCGACAAATGGTTGGAGAGCGCAGAGTGTCGGTTATTTTCGCGGATATTGGAGACGTTGGTAAGCTCGGTTTGCATTTCAGCGACAAGGTCGACAAATAGCTGCGTTGACGATCCTGGCTTCTTCGCCTTGGTTGTGATGACGAGAAACTTTCTCTGAGCCGCGAAGCATTTCTCGACAGCTTTACTCTGCAGGACAACTAGGATTAAGAACTGCGGAATATAATACACTAAGGAAGGGTCGAACCTGTTCTGCTACGAGATCACCTATCTCAGCGCTTTTCTCAACATACTTTGCGACTTCCTTAGTTATCAGCTCGTCAAAGTCCTGAACAGACGCAGGAAGCGGCTCTGGAGCTGGTGGAGGTGGGTTTTGTATTGTAGTAGTTGACACTAGAGAAGATGCACTGGTATTGCTAGGAAGCGCAGTAGCTACACTGGAATTGGGGTCGGTGGCTGTTAAATCCTCCAAGCGGGAGGTAGCAGCCTCAAGGCTTCAGTTACAAGCTCGAGTTAGCGAAGAACAGAACAACTGAAAACGGAGCTATTGATAAAGGACCATCATTGTGAGTTCCTATTACTGACCGTTTGATAAGAGTCGTCAGATTGTTCATCTGAGCTGGGTGAGCCATAAGGCGGATGATTTGGTTGATTCCAGAGAAGGAGGGGCCGTCGTCAGCGGAGAGCGCGAGTGCAGTAAGTTCGTCCAATCCCCCCACTATGCTGGGCCCTGACCCTGAAGATCCTAGCAACAGGAAACTGTCAAATAATGCAGGAAATTACAACAAACGAAATAAGGGTTAAAACCATTCAAAACATCTAATAGTTCTCCAGGTTCAGACTTTTTACTATTCTTTCCTTTTGTTCTCTAGGTTGGACCGAGATCTGCAGAGCCTCATCCGCACTTAGGGTTAACCCTACCCGTCGCACACACAACAGTCCACTAATATCCTGGCCAAAAGTTCAATCTACCTACTCAATTTCCCAATCACAAGAAAAATCAGGGCACGCCTAACGAATCGCACCTCCATTCAAACCACCAGACAAAACTTCTCCGCCGTCGTCATAGTCGTCAAATCTACACATACAGTAAGTTGCTCCCCCGCAGTCAGGATTATTTCCTAGGCCGC
Organism: Tuber brumale; assembly: GCA_014065205.1. Lineage (NCBI taxonomy): Eukaryota > Fungi > Ascomycota > Pezizomycetes > Pezizales > Tuberaceae > Tuber > Tuber brumale. The sequence continues at coordinate 115,416 of JACCEG010000120.1, forward strand.
AATCTGGTGCTAACACAATTCGCAACTCAGAACAAAATTGTCAACAATGGATTCAGGAAAGGCTGCTGTTAAGCTCGTCAAGGTTATCAAGGTTCTCGGTCGTACCGGTTGGCTACCCACATTCCCCCCCCCCGCCCTGTGATCTATCGTCGATTTTTATGGTGGCCTAAATTTTGTACTTGCTAGGTTCCCGCGGAGGTGTCACCCAGGTCCGCGTCGAGTTCATGGATGACACCACTCGATCCATCATCCGTAACGTCAAGGGTCCTGTCCGCGAGGACGATATTCTATGTTTGCTCGAATCTGAGCGTGAGGCTAGGCGGCTGCGTTAAGGGTGGGGGGATCGGCTTGGGGATTAGCTTGGTATCTGGGGTATATCGTACCGGCACGGGAATAAACAAATAAAATTTCATTCTGTACCAAAATTCACGACTGTTTTGGGGGCTCTATTTCTTCCTATTCTTCGGGCTAATGTTCTGTTGGAACTTTTAATGGCAGAAAAAGTCTCCTAAATTACTGGTAGATGCGAATTAGCGGCAGGTTGTGAGCGGTTTGTGGGAAGGGGAATAAGGCGATCGGGTAGCACTTGCTCACGGGCGAGTGGTCTACGGGATGGATATCTACTGGAGCGCCAAGAGAGGTGCTCGAAGAAGGATATCAGTCTTTAATTCCTAAATACCCATGACTAAGGAAAGCCAAAAGAGGTGCGCACACCCATAAACCCCAGCGATTAAAGTACATATTCCACCACGGAGAACCGCCAGCCAAGGAATCCCAACCACAAACCAATACCGGAGTTATACTCTTGCGCTTTCCTATAGCTGAGCTAACATGGTATCTAACTGATGGCGGTCATATTTCACATATTTATCCCTCATCAAGTCTTTATACTTGTCGTAGAATCTGCCATATAATGGCCCAATAAACCCAATCTCTTTAGAGAGCATCGTTCGCACTTCCTTGTCCGGAAATGTGTATGACTTGTGCTTCTGAATAAGCTCTTCGAAAACCGCGTTGAAGTTCTACACGGTATTAGCAGCTGGATCACCAATATCAGAGCATCCGAAGCGAACCTTGAACTTCTCTTTGACACCTTCCTTCTCTTTGCTGTTGAGATTAAGCCTTCCACCAGCCTGCTGTTTAGTATAAGTAACATCCATCAGGAATGCAGCACATTCCTTCCATTGCTCCATGTACATCTTAACAGCATCTTTCCTCCATTTCTCAACCTTGGCCTGCGCTTGATTTGACATGATCTTGCGAAGGTCGCTTGTACGAATGTTGCTCTCGATGAAGTGAACGTTGTTGACCATGAAGACAGCTACCGTAGAGTTCTTCTTGATCATAACGCGAGCTTTTTGTTCGAGTTCATGGATAAGCTGATCTATGGCGTCCAAACAGAAGTTTGAAAGAAGAAGTGTTCCATCGGCCCCTACATCGAAAGATGGGGGAATGACTGCTGGTGCCGTATAAGGGCGATTCCAGTTACCCTCACCTAGGGATACCAAAAGGCTAGAAATAGCGTTGGGATAGTCTGCCATCCGCCTAAGACGAGACATCACGTTCACGGTCATTTCTGCGACAGTATTATCCAGGGGTAATGCAATAAGTCCTTGGCCAGTCTTCTTTATATCCTCCAAGAAGTATGAGAAGCTACTCTGCGCTGTAGTTCTCAGTGGCTTCAGTGCTTCAGCAAACTCCTTTTGTTCACCTGTTTTGGTTTTTAGCCTAACGCTTGCCGGCTGGACGTTTTCGATAACATCAAAAGCAAGGAAGCAGTCCGTGGCCATATTTTGCTTGACGAACACGTTTAGATCCGCAAGCGTCTTCTTGAATACCCCCATAGGCATTGCAGTTGTAGCAATGTACACCTGAGACCATTCCGTAGTGGGGAAGAGTTGACAGATATTCTCGTATTCAGCCTCGAAAATAGCTTCTATGGCATTGGTATACACCGATATGCCGTTTGACCCCTTGTCATAAGGGGCAGCAGATGTTCGGCGGGTAGTGTTTACTGTCGCCAAAGCCAGGGATGCCAATGAGTTGGTGATGTAGGGCCCACGCACTTCTGCATATACCCGGGGTGCATTTGACTGTATCCCAGCTGAGGCAGCAAGGGTCGAGGAAAGGAAATCGTTCAGTACAGCCAACATGTTGATTTTCTGGGGCTGGAAAGTCGGAAATGGAAGTTCTTCAAATGCTCAGTTAGATCCAATGACAACTACACGAGTAGGCACATAAGTATTACCTTTGGTAATGAAATGTAGAGGTTCTACAGATTTAGAACCTTCGGCTAATGCTTGCCTAAATAGGTCTTCGAGTTGCAGGCTCCCCGCTTTCAAAAGGCCCGTCTGGAAGGAGCTCCATCAGCGTTTATCCCATCATCCATTACACACAACTTCACGACGGACCATTTGAGTAACGGCTTTCTGAGAGCTTCGTAAGTTCGGTTTCTTCAGACTCGACAGAGCCTCATTGATCCGTCTTAGCGAAGCGAGGTATTCAGTTAGGCCGGTCTTCGAAGGCCTGTGTAGTGTAGCAGTAAGCGCAAGTCCTATGCATTGGTCGGAATGGGGGAATCATTGGAAAACAGGAAGAAAATGCAGCCCAACAAGGGGTTAAGAGGCTCCTAGGGGATATATACCCTTGACGAATTGTGCCCTCCTCTTTCGATACTGTGTCCGTAGGTTGGCGCACCCTATCTATCGCCGATATTGCTTCATCGATATCTGTAACCCACAAAGCTTAGTTCTCCCCCAGTCGCATTTTGAGGTGAGTCGATTCCCTTACTTCCGGAAAGAACCGTTAACGACTGGGTCTTGTTGTATATAGGTTTAACTGCCTGCTCAACATTCTGTGCACTTGCTGATAATTTTTTCAAGCTCAGGGCGATCTTGGTGGAGAGGTCTGCAGTCTTGGATAACTTCCTGTTTTTTTTCTCAAGATGTTAGCACAACTGCCCCCTGTTCCTCTCTTTTGAAAGGAGCTACTGACGATTCCAAGACCTCGACCTCAGCGGAAAGTTCGTCCATGCGAAGACCATTCATGGCAATAATAAACTCCTTTTCCCCTTGTCGGTTGGTGTAGGGAAGCTTGGTTGTGAGCTATCTTTGAATGGTTTAGGGGCCTAGTGATCGTTGAAGGAAGGAAGGTCCGTTGGTCCAACAACCCTCGACTCTTGGCACACCAATAAATCCCGGTCAAAGGGTCCTTCCAAGCGCAAACTCGCCTCCTCCCACACTCACCCTCTATCCACAAATTAGAATGAGGCAGGCATATCGCAACTTTAATGTTACCCCCCGCACATTTCTCTGTTCGAGCACTCGTACTCGAGCACATCCCACATCGGAACGGACTACCCGTAAAAACTTGGGTATAATGAACTGGCCTGAACTGCACGACCAGCCCAGGCCAGTTCGTTATACCCGAATTTTTGCGGGTAATATTCTCTAACACATCGCTTCCAACCGGCCAGATTGGCCCTTACAACTCACCGCTTCTACTGCGATCATCCCGGATAACACGAAACCTAGAGGCTTTGCAAATCCGGTGTTCTAGAACCTCCTGAAACATCAAGAATTCCATTGATAAACCCTAGAGCCACAAAAGATCGATATATTATAGAATTCCTAGGGCCGGAAGATCCCCCAGAGAAATTGAATTACGCTCCCGATACGTGGCCTGCGATCTTCTGGAGAAGGGGATGTCAAAAAAAACGACGTCAATCCAATCAGCGACGTGCCTGTACAGTGCTCAAATGCCGCGCTGTACGGGATTGCTTAGTGATGATGTAGTACCCCAGCTACCTTGGCAAATCCAGGGCTCAGTTTTGACTACGCGAGACGGGATCATTGCAAAATAGACATTCTGATATCGCAATTACTCTTCCCAGGTGATTCTGAGGTCATTTCTGTCAAATCGCTGTTCTTTCGCCGGTACTAAATTGATCCAATGGGCAGGCAAAGGGAAAAGATAAAATAAGTCCTCGCCTGGCTGATTCTCTGATACTGAGGCTCCAGTAGGAGTGCACATGACATCAATGGGCCTTTGCGGAACCCTTTTCAGCCCCATTGAATCATAGGCCGGGCTAGATGCCCCCGACCACTATATGTCTGTCGGCATGTAACGCCTGTTACTCGGGCATGATTTATCGACCTTGAAGTCGGAACGAATCAAATGCTGCTATCTAGTTGTATAGGGATTGCATACGTCGTTGTTTGAAGGCGGGTTTTTGGCTATATAACCCATGATACGTTCCCACCCTTTGGAGACGCTGTGTCAACGTTCTTTCTCTTAGGCTGTTCCCACAACCCCACTACCCGCTGATCACTCCTTTGACTCCTTTGATAGCTTGTAGCCTATAGGGCTACACTATTAATCTTTAATTTCATTAATCCTCCAAAACCTTCACACTCATTAAGCACTGTTCAATATTTGGTCATGGTTTGTCACTCTTCCCATACTACAGCCATTACTCTGTGGTCCAGTTCATAACGTCGCGACAGGCGCGAGAACCGAGAAAAATCGCTTCATCTGGGCTGGCTGCCAGACGAAGTCAATCGAACCAAACTCCCCTTCTCCCCCCCATGAGCTTCCGAACGATCTCTCCGGTGTCACTCCTCCGCATCGGGTCCAGGCCACTACAGGTGCTACGGGGGCCACGACCATCCGATAGCCTCAACTGCACATCTCCAAAGCAACAGAAACAACCAAACCACTCAGAAACACTCAATGGCTGCATAGCCTGTGCGACCCGTTTCGCCAACAAAGCTGAATACGAAGCACATTTCCACGACGTCCGCAAGCACCACTTCTGCACCCGCTGCGATGCCCACTTTGAATCCACAATCTGCTTCCACCAGCACCGCGAACACTCCGACAGGCACAACATGTGCACAAAGTGCGACCTTGACTTCCCCACCCGCAGGGAACTCGTCGGCCACTGGGTCACAGCAGAGAAATCGCTGCACGCGTACTGCAGGCAGTGCGATGCGCATTTTGACTCCTGGGCCGAGGAGCAGAATCACTATCTCCAAGACTTACACCATGTTACTTCCCTAACATATATCCGCCCTGTAGCGAAGAGGGAAGTCCCTTGCAAAGACCCCGGATGTGCGGCATTGTTCGCGTGCAGTTATGAGATGAACCTGCACCACCTCACAGCGCACAGAGAGGTGCTCGAGTGCCCCGTGTCAAAATGCCGGATGAAGTTTATAGACTTTGTGTGTCTTGAGAATCACCGGAAGAAGTGCGAGCTGGCGAAGGTTGCTTGTCGACATCCGTCTTGTACAGCTGGATTTAAAGAGGAGGAGGAGATGGAAAAGCATTGGGAGGAGAGACACACCACTAGATCTACCACCCCAGAACAGCAGCAGAGTGGGTCGCGTTTGCCGTCTCCCACGAGGCGTATTCGCTTCACGTGCCCCCTCGAGGAGTGCGGGCGGGAATTCAGAGATATAGAGTCACAGATCAGGCATATCGTCAGCCATCATGCGTACTGTCGCGCATGCAGTACTGAGACTGGTGGGAAAGTATTTAGAGATCACGAAGAGTTGGAAGATCATTTACGTGAGGGTTTGCCACGGCATAGTTATTGCTGGGCGTGTAGGATGATGTTTAATGACGTGGGGGCATTAGAGACGCACTTTGGAGAGAGGCATGGGGGAATAGCTCACCTTGACCCCCGAAAAGACGCAAGGGTATTTGTTATGAAGCCTTCATGACTGCACAAGTAGATTCCCAGCTCCTGCGGTAATCATGGCCATGTAGAGGAAGGGGAACAGCATGGGCAGTTGGTCTGTATTTAGCTTGAGCTGTCTTTGTGATGACTTTTTTTTCTTTTCTTTTTTCTCTTTTCTTCTCACTTCATCATCGCATAGGGTTTGGAGGCTTGCGTCAGGTCCGCGAGGCACAGATCCTATGACATATGAGCCGGCCCTGAAGCACGATAGTGACATTCCTAACCCCTAACAAATTTTTTGCTGAGTTTATCGAAGATTCTCGCTGCCCGATGATTGAGCCCATAAAGCACTCGAGTATCATAGATCCCTATTCATTTCTCAAGAGCTCAGGTGGTTAGATTGTTGCTAACTTCCCCTTTCCCCACCCCCACACGCAGCCTCCCTCTCCTCTCCCATTACTCTTCATCCCCTTCCTTTCTCCCATCACCACTCCTCTGGTCTTTGTCGTGTTATGATCCTGATGGAAGGTCATGGTTCGGGCTAAAACGAGCCATAAAACCGAATACCCCCATCCCTTGTATTATATATATATATATATATACAATAAGAGAAATCAGTTGCTCTCCAATGTCCAGAAACCGATCTCAAAAACAGCAAATTGTCCAAATATCTCGAGGTGAATTTTCCAAAGCACCGCCCGTCATTCGAGCAGAGTGGGTGCGTAACCATGTCTCAGCGCCCAGCAGCGCAACAATTGACCAATGACTTAGGTCATGGGTAATTCGACAGCAACTTAAATTATGTCTCGCTTCCCACACGAGTACGGTACCTGCACACGATATACCCGGCTCGCCGGCCGGGAAGGCCACGTCCATAATATGACCCAATCATGACCCGAAATATCACAACTATAACTTCATCCCTCGCGGTAAGGAAAAGGGGACACCACCACGCGCCAATCACGGTCCTATCGGCACTGCTATCTATCGCTGTATAAATAAAGTATTAATACCAACTAGAAAGTCTTCCTTCATTCGACAAAAACCTGTTCTCGCACCAAATTTGGTTTCCAAAACATTCCCCGGTTACTACAGTATAAAGAAGGTTGGGGTTTCGTCACTGGCCTGAAGGAAAGGAAGGAAGAAGAGGAAGGAAGAAAGAAAATCACTTTGCGCTCATTCACTCGGAAGGACAACTGGCAGATGGGGGGAGGGGTGTAAAAGTGACTTCAGATTTTGTTTGGAGGTGGGGGGGGACTCTGTATGGTGCGGAAAGGGTCTTGGCGACTTGATGATACCTCTAACTTAACTCACATTCCCCCCCCCCCCACTCCTTTATAACTTTTTTTTCTTCGTACTACGTCTGTGAGATTTGTAATGGATGTCCCGTTAAAATTAAATTTTTTTTGGCGGATTCTCTGGGCATTGGTTGGATTTTCAAGATTAGCAAAAGGGGTGACAGTGAGTGAGTGTGATGCAAGGTAACGGCTTTTTCTAGATTCATAATTATTACGGCACCATGGCAACTACGATTTGGGCATAGAAGATGCTATCGAATCACTCTCCTTCTGTCATATATACCCACATTACCGAGATGAGATTCATCCAAAAATTTGGACAAGAGTTGTAGGCAGCCGTCCGTACTGGACCAGTTGATTATAATCTAGGGGAGTATCACACTGTACAGTATCATATGATAGAACCGGGGGACCCGCAAATCCCAGTGATTTCACTACTCAATCGTGGGATCGATTCGATATACAGCGTAGCAAACGTATTAGACGGGGGGGGGGGTAAAAAAATTAAAAAAATCAAAAAAATGTCAGGTGTGGAAGTGAATAACTTTGTAAATTGCATGGATCTATCTATCTAGCCCGAGCCAACAATGCAGAATTTTCGAAAGAAAAGAGGTATCATACCAAAAAAAACCAAACATCAGAACTAGGTTGCTGTCGAGGAGATCCACTACTGTATCATAATATTATTATCATAACTGTACGGCACTCAACCCGGGTTTTCTCTCAAGCGTTTGCACGTCAATAATAGAATCACTCTGTATATAAAAAAATAAAAAAATACGTCAAATTTTTTTTAAACCCAAATCCTCTCCCTTCCTGGGAGAAAAATTTCGAAACAAAATCGAAGCCCCCAGACAAAAGTCAGCTCAAGGGAGCGGCAAAACTTAACAATGTGTATATATACCTCCTTGCGCCGATTGGTTTTTTTTTTTTAGATCTCTACTTTTTTTATATTTTTTAGTGCATTTCAACAGATTCCCTACCCGTCCGACCCGTTTTTTTTCCTGGTCAAGCACGTTATTTTGTTGCACTGACTGACTGACTGACTGACTGACATGGACAGTCCACACCATGCCAGACTTCCAATAACCTGGAAAAGAGCTGGGCAGGGGGGAGGGGCTATACATACCCCTTCCAGTGATCCCTGCTCTACTAGTATTCCATCATATCACGACAATACTGTGATGCACTGTACTGTACAGTACAGCACAATTCATACATCGCCATCCATCCAATCCCCAGTGGCAGCAGGACTGCCTATGATATGAAGCACCAACCGCACCACATTCCTCAATCATAGCAATGACGAAGCCCCTCCCATCTAACTAAATTACATCCCCCCCCCCCGGATCCATCTACCGTAACTATTTTACCAAACAAGCCCTATTTCCCAACCCCTCAACTTCTCCGAGAAGCCGGGCCGAGAAGCCGGTACTTTTCCATCCTGTTTTCCACCATGACAATTCAATTTGCTGGGTGGTGCTTGCTTGTTTGCTTGTGGTGGTTAGCATAGGTATGATATAAGCTGAGGTAGACAGATGTCAGTGGATATTATATATAATACTATAATACTACAAGTGGTATCATAGGTAGGTTGGGTTAGAGTTCGGGATGATGTCATGTCATGTCATGTACACGAACGAGTAAGGTTTATATAACACGTTACTTGCAGGATAAATAATCGTGGAATTTTTTTTTTTTTTACTTTAGATGACATATATCACGAATTGAATTTCACCATCATAATATTAATTACAGACATACCACACATACATCCTTGTTTGTTTTGCGCTTGCGCTAGCATAGCAGAGCGGGGGGATGGGACTGGAAGGTATTCCCTTTTCCCATATAAGAAGTGGTGAAGATACTATAATATATTATATCATACGCTAAACTTACCTTTTCGAAATCAGTCATGAAATAAAACCTATCATACCTACTAGAGTGTAGTATGATGGGAGCCCGCTTTCCCCTCAAGGACAGGAAAACTAAATGTCTTCATCAACAAGCAACATGGCGCAGTGGAAGCGCGCCGGGCTCATAACCCGGAGGACGCACGATCGAGACGTGCTGTTGCTAATAATTTTTTTTAGTTTTGGAGACGGAAGGGGGATGGTTCAAATCATCACGCTCGAGTTTTTTTTTATCATTTTTTCTTGTCTCCCCTTTTTATTTAATTTTCACAAACAAGTGCTAGGAGCTAAACAAGGTCTGCTATGTAGAAGCATTTAGACTAGGAACAATAGGGGAAATCCTATTATAATTATTATCCATGCAACCTGTTTTTTCCACAAAGTCCCTGCCGTTCTTTCTTTCTTTCTCAAACTGTTCCTGCATCTGCACCTGACACTCACACACACACACAAACCCAGTAAAAAAAAAAGACAAGGATAAAACGCACAGACCACCGCTTAATCCGACCAACCCACCTATCAACCATCGGAAGATTGTATTTCCGCTGGAAAACCCTAACCCAGTGATTGAAACCTCCGGCGACTCATACCATACATAATATACCGGTAAATTCAAAATCTACACTGCTTGAACCACGCTACCTTTCCGAATCCCTCCCCCCTTGCAACCAGCCAACCTTCCCACCCGAAAATAGCGAGAGATGTCCAGAGGTGGACGTGGCGGTTTCCGCAGCGGCGGCGGTAACTTTGGTGGGGGAATGGGAGGAGGAATGGGCGGCCCATTCGGTCACGACCCGGATAATCCACCGGATTACAGTACTACCGAACTCTTTCCCGTATCTCCTCTCCCTCCCACCCCTCTACACCCCACGTCTAACAACTGATTGATTAAAAACAGCCCCAACCACCACCCGTTCCGAACCCCCTGAGTAAGGAGGAACGCCACATAGTAGCGCGCTACCGCCTGTATCGCGACAAAATCCATAATGGCTCGCTGTACACGGTCATGGGCAAGAAGCGTGGCATGGAGGACCCGTTCAACGATGTGAGCAAGTACTCAGCGAAATACAAGCGACAGAAGCGCAAGGTGCCCAAGTTGGATTCCAGACCCTACGTTAAGGAGTTCTTTCCCGAGGAGCTGTGGGACACATTAGGGATAGATGGTGATGGCGGTGCAGAGGATGGCAGGGGTAAGGAGAAGGGGAAGGTGAAGGCGAAGAAGCTGGTTTTTTCGGCGCTCGATGTTATTGGTGGGTTGGATGAGGAGGATGAAGAGGATGGAGAGGGCGAGGATGGAGAGGCTGGGGGGAAGGGGAAGAAGGGGGTCTTGCAAAGGCTGCTGGGCGATGACGTTGGTGACGATGATGACGATGACGATGAGGTAGCGGAGGAGGAGGAGGAGGAGGCTGAGGATGATTTTGGCGATGATGAGGAGGGGGACTACAATGCTGAGATGTACTTTAATGACGGGGATGATGACGGTGGGGATGATTGGGGGGACGAAGGGGGTGGTGAGGACTATTACTAGACGGATGAAGCGTGCAACTACGAAAAGTATCTTTGGTTTCCCTGTATTTTGGTATCTATTTCAACCCCCCATTCTAAATTCTAGTCTTCCCCCTTTTTTTTCTGCTTCTTCTCGGGATTGCTTGTCTTTTTCTCTTCTTTTTTTCTGATATTAGGGCAAATGGCACCTCGTGATATCTTGAGCCACTCAGACAAAGAAAAAGAAAAAAGAAAACAAAAGCAAGGCGTAGCCTATATTTGGGCTGAGTTCTCCAGACAGGCCACGGCTTCCCGCTATTTGGGATTCCCAGACCCGAGGTGTCACTCCATCAAGGGTGTGTTCGCAGCGAGCTCTCCCTCATCACTGACCCCCTTCAGTTGGTATCGGTGTTCATCTCTGTTAGCACCTTGATCCGTGTCAGATTTCCCACCCATCCTCTCGTCATCTTCCTTCCTAACCCATGGTTTCTCTGGCGGTGCCTCCTGGCACAAAAGCTCTCTCATTGACCTCCCACCATCGCGAAACCTAATAATGTTCACGGCTCTTTTGAACTCCGCTCGGATCCTCTCTACCCCGGGGACATTGCACGTTCTTCCCACGTTGTGGCTGGTTTCGAAAGGGTCCTCGATGGTAAACAAGTATCTATCTTTTATCTGAGTATGCCCGCTCCTCCCTGGCCTAGTCACAGCCGCAACCCAACCCTTCTCTTGCTTACTAAGTATGCCACCTTGGGTCCGGATGGAGATGACTTCTCTTCCCCATTGGAACTCATATGAATAGTATTCGAAGAACCTGTGTAGGAGCTGGCCGACATGCATCTGGTTCGTGGTCTTGGGAAGGTTTTCGATATCCTTAGCATACCAAATCTGATGCTCTCCTTCACCACCCTCATCAAATATCTGGTCAGACGGTACATCTTCGGGGATCGGGGTATTCTGCAGATTGATCAAAACAGCGGGGTCAACCGCATTGATCAGAAAATGGATGATCATGAGAACGTAGCCGTAAGAAGAAAGAGTACCACGATACGGGCTATTGATATGTCTTCTCTTGGCCCACCACTGGCATGTGTTAATGTCAGATTCACAAATTCTGAACCGCCAAGGTGTTTGCGAGGTTAGAATCAGGATTAAAGTGTGAATACCTTTATAAAAAGAACCATCTCCCTGACTCTTGGATCACATCGACTATATGTTTGCAGCATCCTGGTATTGTGCACTCCCAGGTCGTTATTAAACCCAATATCGCAATTCAAGTCAAATGAGCTCTCATCTGCAGCCTTCAGTGCTAGCTTCAGTATAGGTACACGGGTCTTTAAGAGTAACGTAACCTCGAATCCCTCAGATTGAAATTCTTTCGCCAGATTATGCGGAAGAGAATTGGACTCGTCAATCTTGTCAGGGGTGCTGAAAAGGTCCTCCGGATAGGGAGATGTGAGAACGGCATCAAGATCAGACTTAGTTATTGCAAATCCAGCTATGGCACCGAGAAAATGGAGAGCAAGGCAATCAGATTAGAGATGTATTAAGTGATATTAACCAAACTGGCTATAAGGTACACAGTCAAGAAAAAGTTGAGAAGAATGAAGGACGTAGCACTTACTAACTAGACTCCCAAAGGGAACTAATTCGCCTTCTGGGCAGATTCTTCGGCAGATCGCTCTACATTTTTTCAAGTGCTGGTTTTGGGCGGCTAATTCTTCTGGGGTTGGCGTAGCGGCCGCAATAATCTCCCTGGCAAATACCTGGAGATTGGTATTCTGCTCATACATCATTTGCTCTGACTTGAGGGGAGGCATCCGGCTTTTACCCGCCTGTGGAGACAGTTGAGGGTTCCGAAACGTTGATCCCCGCTGGGAGGGCGGACGGCTCTGCAATGGAAATTGTTGATATTGTGTCCTATGTTGAGGTTGCTCCTGTGCATTTGTTTGCGGCGACTTAGGTGGAGAAGGAGGTTTGGGTAGAACGTTTTTGAGGCGCTCCGTTCCAAGGGGGGGGAACTGATCGGGGCCATCTGCGGGCAGAGGATGGGAACAGACGCCTGAGTTGAGGCTGTTGCGCTGAGGACTGTGTCGAAATTGAGGTCTTCTGGCACCAGTCCACGGATATCCCCGTGGTTTAACCTGTCTATTTGGGGCCGATTGCTGTTGGTGGAGGCGTTGAGGTGTGGGATACTGTTGCATAGTAGGGCGCATATGTCGCTGATCCTGATGGGCTGAGATCGAGGAGCGATTCGGAGGCTGATTTTGTGGTGATAGCGGTACTGTTTGCTGGGGTTGCTCTCTGAGGGCAAAAGGTGGTCCGTGAGATGGCAACAAGTGCGCCGAATGGACTGGCGGAAGTGGTGCCCCAAACTGCGAGCCTAGTGCTTGAGGGCCTAGTGCTTGAGGGCCTAGAAAGTTCGACGAACAAGGTGAGTGGAAGAACGTATGAGAAGTTGCGGACAGGGCAATTTGGAGGAGATGGGAGATGCCAACCAGATACTTGAGGGGAAGGATTGATTGGTAAAGGCTGAGAATCAAACCCAGGACTTTCTGGCGGAAATGGAATGTTGTAATCTTGCTCCTTGTAAAACTGATCCTGGGTGTGGGGAGTAAGTGGCACTGGCGGTGTGGGATGCCCTGGTGAGAGGTCCTGGCTGTTTTGACGATAGCTGGGCGAATTACTAATGATCATTCCTCTGACCTGTTCCTCTAAACTATTTCCTCGCGATAGCTGAGGGTTCCTAGGAGGCGTACTTGGGGCGTGCCCAGCAGTGGGCATTTGGCCTGTCCACATGTTGCGAGATTGTGTCCGGGGGAGAATCTTTGAGGTGCTAGGGATTTGTACAAAGTAAAAAAAATGAAATTATCATAAACTCAAGTCAGAGGAATTTATTGTTGTTGTTGGAGGGGGAGGAGGGGGGGGGGGGCGTGGGATATTAGGGGTGGAATGTGGTTGAAAGGGTTAAGGAGGTTGGGCTTTGGAAGCGCAAAGTTTGCAGACAGAGCTCTGGAACCCGAGTTGTCTAGAAGAAAGTTCGTGCAACAGGAGCTGTAGATCCATGGGTGTGACATCACGTGCTCATGCGCCTCCATCTTTGTGTTAGCAGCATCTAGATCCCCGTCTCAACCCCCAGATTACCCACTATTTCTTTGCTCTACAGGGGACAAACATATCTCACGCCCCACCATTCAAATCCTGTCATTTCCCAAATATTATATCAATACCAGCTTCAATTTTACCACTGTAAATACCGATTCCAGCCTCGAGGCTTTGTTTTCAGTAGCTGACGGTGTCTGGTGTATACTAACACAACCCCCCACCTTGTCTGCAAGATGAGGAATGGAAGCTATATTCGAGCATTAGGGAGGCAATCCTTCGAGCCCTCCCAGCCAGCCTCCGATGCAGACTCAGCCGGCTCTTCTACATGCGAGCAATCTCAAGAAATGCAGCGACGTCTGATAAAGGCCCAAAACGACGTCCTAGCAACGGTTGGGGTATGCCGTCGGGACACTAAGCAAAACCAGGTTCTCTCAGAAGCAATTGTTGAAGAGAATGAAATTGGATTGCTTGTGGGTGCGATAGACTTAACCATTACCTATTTAACTACTTGGCCGCTTGTTGGAGTCCGGAATAGACTACAGGTATGTGAATTTTCGGGGGTGCCGGCGGAATCTCGGGAATGAAGGCTGAGTTGAGAAGACGTATCGGGAATATGAGGGCTTAGGATATCGGGATGTTTTATTACTTGCATTCCGGAATAACAGCATCCTCGAGATGTTATCAGGCATGCCGGCGCATATGTGCTATCAACTGGTAAATGTGGGCCGAGATTACCTGCAGGGAAGGTTCTTACGGTATTTGAGTACCAAACCATTGTTCAGGGATCCAAAAACAAATAGACCGAGGAAAAAACTTCTATACGCTGTGGATAGATGGTATGTAATCTCTATTTCACAGGTTGGTGAGCACAGCTAACCCCGGCCAGCGTTTCAACGCTGTCCTGGTTCTTGGTTTATCCTTTATACCAACACTCGGTTCTCCAATCTCTTCACCTTCTCCCACCAACCTCAATCCTCCCATCTGTATACTCATTCATCCCCTTTTCTTCCCAATCCCCGTTAGTTCTACCGAGCTGTCCCGGACCTATCCTATCCTTTTCGGCCCTCACCTTCCTAGCATCCCAAGCGGCAAACAGCTACTTCTTCTCGTCCTTTTTTCAGCAGTATTCATGCGGCTTTTTGCAATTCTTCTTCTTCAACCAACTCCGCCGAGTCATCCCACGTCCTACCAATCCCGACACAGCTTCAATTGCTGGGGCCCTGGACGAGGGACTAGATGGAGGACACTGGGACATGGACATCCACATCCCACCACCCCCAGCAGACGAGACGGTCGCGATAATGATTGAGCAGACCTCCAGTGAGAGCGACCGTTCTCGCCAGCACTTTACAGCAACCGTGCAATTCGACGAACCACAGCCATTCCCACGAGGGACCGGGTGGACGGAGGAGGAAGAGCAGCCTCTCACAGAAACGGTGGATGGGGAACCGCCGCTGACACAGCATCGAGTCACCAGGCTTAGCTTGCACCCGGCAGATGTAGTCGCTTCTCATGCTGCAGATGGCATTTCTACAGCATTTTCTAGTATTTTTGAGAGCGCCGTTATGAGGACAATTGCTACAAGTTTTTTGCTACGACAGGGCGTAGACGCTGGGGTTGTAAAGAGGAGGGTGTTCTCGCCGTGGGAGTTTCGTGGGAATGTAGGTTTGGTTGCAAAAGCGCTTGCCGGGGAATGGGGATTGATGTGGTTGTTGTTCGAGGGGAGTTACTTTACTACTACCTGGATCGGGATTAATTGGTTTGGGTAGGTGCTTCTAATGCCCCTTACAAGTTTTGACCGACACTAATTCTTATGAAGGTATCCCGCTGAAGTTTAGTCGGTTGAAACAATGTATTTCTTGTAGTTGCTGCAACCTTTACTCTTCCCCTGTCTCCCATACCATTACTGAGAAATATTATTGTAAGGGCCGGTTTGGAACGTGCGTAAGGATGGCGGTTTATGATAAATATCCAATTTACTGTGGGACCAGTTAGCAGTTGTGGAGATAAAAGCAGAAGACCCGGGGCCTCTGAACTCAATTCCACAAGATGGTTTTAGGCTCGCCCCTCAACCCATGATATTATGAGAAAATATCGTAGACTTGCCAAACGCCCCAAATTCCGACCCATCAGTAATATCATTAAATTTTATTATAATACCATCTTTTCACCAAAACACTCCCATCGAAAGTTGCACGAACGAACGAACGAACGTTGTCACTCACATCTTAAGATAATGATAAGAAAATCGTCAACGAGGCCTGCGCGAAGTGGGTTCGAAAACTTACGTGCGCGCAAGCTATAATAGGTACCGTGTGTCGTTCACTGCGGAACTATAGTTGGAGGAGGGGGGGGGGCGAGTCCACCGTACCCGCGGGGCACGGTAGTCTCGGTGAACGATAGATGACTTACCGTATAAATTTGTGCTTGTGCAGTAAGTGAATGGTGTGGTGGGTGGATAAATCGCTTGCCGTAGCTGGTGAGGAGGGTAGTCTACAGTGCCGGTAGTCTGTGAGTGGGTTGGCTAGACTACCGTAGTTTACCGGTTCCCCCCCCCCCCGTGCGAGTTTCTATTATGGGTTTTTGGCCAGGGGTATGATATGATATTTCGGATTTTAAATTGAATTGTGGGAATTTTTTCATAATTCTTACAACACGGAAAGTGCTCCATTGGGGAGGGGGGGCGACACGATAAACATTATGTATAAAAGTTATGGCGCGGTAGCAAAATTATAGAAATCCACAAAAGTCAACGCCAGTAACAAATTCTCCCTCCGCAGTGCAACACAAACAATCACTCACTCCCGCCAAACCATCTAAGAAGTCGGTAATAGCCCATCAAATTCCATCCCCAATGACCCCCACGTTCCCAGCGATTGTGCCCCAAAAGCCCTTCTCGACCTCTGTCTCCGCCTCCTCTTCCAGCACCCTCCTTTTCCCCTTCCTCCTGACAGGGATCTTTGTCTCCCCCTCCTTCTCCATCTTCTTTCCCTTCCTTCGAATCGCCAGCCCCTCAACCTCGCCCAACAACGCGTACACATCCTCCAAAGTCTCACTGGCAGAGCGCACACAGTCCGCAACCTCCTTCCCGAACTTCTCCATCCTGACCGTCTCCTTGTCCGCCATGCTCTTCGCCAATTGCACGCTGGCGCTACTACCGCCCCGTGCGCCAGCAGCAGCGATGGCGAAGGTGCTGTTGTCGTCGGCTTTCTCCTCCAGCGTGGTGAGGAGGGATTTTTGCCGGGATGCGAGGGCGGATAAGAAGAATGTCTTTTGGGAGAGGAGGGCTTTTTGCGAGTTTATGAGTGGGATTAGTTGCTCCACTGCCGATAGAACTTTTAGGATCGGGGGAGGGGGGAGAGGGGGTGTTAGGGGAGGGGTTTTTGTAGCTGTGGCCACGGCTGCGGGTGTGGATTCGGGATTGGGGGTCGTGATGGGAGTGGGCTGAGTGAGGGTCTGGGTCACGGAGGAGAGGACTTCCACAACCTCCCGGCGGGCGGAGAGATATTCTTCGTAGGCAACGTCGATGTCAGAGAGTATGTCTTCGAGGCTTGTCCGTTCCGTTCTTTCCCCCGCCCCCGTGACTTCCCTGCTACCCGTAGGCGCGGGTAAGGTAGCAGAATCATCGGGCCCATCGATAGTCGTCGTGTGCGATAATTGCGACTCGACCCAAGTGATCAATGCATCCCTAGTCTGAGCGAAAGCCTCCTTCTTACTCCCCCTCCTCGCTCTTCCTCCCCCTTCCTGCCCATTGCTCTGCAACTCCCTGAGCCGCTCAGACTCCCACTGTAGCGAATCGTGCGTTGCCAATATCGCCTTTTCCAACGTCAGCAAACGGGAAGATAAATCCTCCGTTATACCCCCACTATTGCCACCAGCCGACGCAGGACCATTACTACTACCCCGCGCCGTGATGGCCGCCGTCAATTCCGCCGGGGGATTCGGCGGCGAGTCATTGAACAAAATCTTGTGCTTATCCTCCGCCTCAAGGACAGCGGGGTCATTGAAAGTTCGTAGGTAAATCTGTAGTATCTCCAACTTTTCGAATTGGCGCGTTAGGGATAGGGTCGATGTGTATTCCCCTATCCATTCATTGCCTTCCTCCTCCCCCTCCATTCCCTCCTCCTCTTCCTCGTCGTCATCAGGGTCGCTTTCGACATATTCAGCTCCTAGGGCTTTTCTAGCCTCCGCTTCTTCGCGCAGTGCCTCCAGGTACTCTTTTCGGATGCACCTACTATTGCCTACCCCTCCCCCTCGACCCAATTCAAAGTCCAGGAAGCGTCGGAATTCGTCACGGCTCCCGACGCTGCTGGTTGTGCGCTTTTCCGCAGAGAGGTTGGTCAAGTGTTGGGTCACCACCTGGCGTATGTAGGTTGCTTCTGAGGGGGGTTGGATGTATGGTTTTAGCGAGGATTGAACCTGTGGGAGGGGGAAATCCATGTGGTGATGGTTGCAATTGTGTTTTTCTGTTTTCCTTGAGATTCGTGGGTGTAGGTACTGTAAATGAAGTGTTGGTGTGTGACATGAAGTTTGAAGGGTTCTCGCGTGGGTCGCGTGGGCACGGGACTGCTGTGCAATGTGCAACGAAGCTTGGCGGGGTCTCTGCTATGCTCACCCCGCGATACTTGTGCTTCGTACTCATACATGTAATCTCATCGATGGAATACAACTACCACCACATCACACCAATTTAATAATCCTTCCCAAAAGGAAGAATAAAAACATGACCAACATCAACCCCACGGTCGCCAAAGTCCTGGACAAAGACCGTTCAAAAGATGAAGACGAAGATGAAGACACCCTCCTAGAAGAACTCGAATCCGACACTGCAGCTCTAGACGCCTTCCGCGAGAAGCGTATGCAGCAGCTACACGACGAGTACCACTCCCTTCCCTCACCCTCACCCTTCTCTCTCCCCCCCCCCTCTCCCCCCCAATGCTAACAGACAACACCTAGATTCCACCGCGCTCGCGTAATGAAATCCCTCTCTCACGGCGCCTACACCCCATCCACGAACGAGCGCGAGGTGTTAACGCACACCACCACATCTAAATTCAGCATAGTACACTTCTTCCACAAGGACTTCAACCGCTGCAAGATCATGGACTCGCACCTGGAGGTGCTGGCGCGGAAGCACTTTGACACCAAATTCACCAGCATCGACGTCGAGAAGGCGCCCTTCCTCGTGGAACGGTTGAAGGTTCGGGTGCTGCCGTGCGTGATCGCTTTCGTGGATGGGAAGAGCGTGGATCGGATTGAGGGCTTTGCAGAGCTGGGGAATACGGATGGTTTCAGTACGAAGATGCTCGAGTTGAGGCTGCTGGCTTGTGGGGTTTTAGTGAGAGAGAAGGTTGATGAAGATGCTGAAGGGGTTGGGGGGAGTGAGGAAAAGAAGGCGGAGAGTGATGACGATGGTGATGATTGGGATTAGGAGTATAATTGGGGGTAATATCATGAGAGTTTGTGTTTTATCAAGGGGGGGTTCTTTTAGATGTAACGAAGGGTTCATGAGGATATCAACGATTGATCTGTACTGTGTTTCTGACATAGAATTTGACCACATGGTAATATATGAGGTGTGGTGCAGGAGATCAGATTACATTAATTTACTGGATGTTGTAAGCATGGGTATTGGGGGCAAAGTATAGAACTAAATTAATAATGCGTTCCCGGATAATTTGGAAAAGGCCTGGCCAAGATCGCCCACCCACTAAACGGCATTGATACCCATAATCTTCAATCCAACCGGATCACCAGTATATGCCAAAACATACTTGTTAGGATGCCAGGCGATATTGGGTATGGAATGGTTTGTTTGTATGGTGTGAACGTAGTCTCCAGTGTCACAATGGGCCTGCAAAGCATCCGTTAGCTAAAGTATTACTTAGAGAGCAATTCAAGGCACATACAATTTCAATGTTAGTAGACTCATCGCTACTCGCACAGACATATGCACCATCGAAAGAGTAACCCATGCTCTTGATGGGCGCATCCATTCTAGTCAAAGTCCTGAGGCAAACCCAATGTGCGGTGTCCCAAAGACTCAGAGCCGCATCACTACCACCGATGGCTAAGGTTGATCCGCGGGGGTCAAGCTGTAAACAATTGACGGCAGAGTGATGTGCGTCAACACTATACACCTCCTCGAGGGAGGGCCAGTGACGAAGGACAACCTTGCCCAGACTAGTTGTGATGAGAACAAATTCGCCGTTATGAGAAAACGTCACCTGGTTACTCTGGGACCCTTCTTTATGGGTTTTGAGGATCGCACTGGCATTGCGTGGATCTATAAAATGTATCCTATCATCCTGCAGGCGGTCAGTATACCAAAGGGGCACAAGGAATGCGTGACATAAGCCACCTTTGTACCAACAGCGAGCACCTTGCTATCCGGATGATATGCCAGGTTAACATTATCACCTGCGATAACCGTGGTTCCCAGACATCTATTGACTAGAATCACCCATCCTTATCAGCAGCCTGGTCAAGCACTATCTGTACAAAAGAATCAAACTCACTCCTGTAATCCCAGAATTTCACCTGGCCATTACAGCAACTTGCCAGTTTGTCCGGATGCATTGGATCCCAGACAACCTTCTCGACGTCTTTCAGATGACCCTTGAGCTCGGTACTGTTTTTGGCTTCAGGTTTCTCGGGATTCCAAACCCGGACAAGGTTTGTGTTGAGCCCACAGGCAATTCGATTTCCGAGATTATTCCAGGCTATCGAACGTATGACAGCATTGTTCGAGTGGCTAGAGGGCCTATGCTCGCGATATTCACGAGACTTGCTTGGATGAAAGGCGGCCGTGAAGTAGGACGGTGCTATAGATCTGAGAGTCAGCACAGGTGGATAAACTATATGCTCCATAGGGACAGTGCTAGGGATGAAGGAAAGCAGAGAAGAATTTGGGCTTTGAGTAGGGGTCTCATCAAGCGTCCGTTGGTCGGGCGTGCAAGCCATTCTTATCGCAACCCCACGGCGCTCACATCCACAGTGAGATTTGGACATGAACCGTGGTAAATGAGGTCCGAGTGGAGTATTTCGCTTGTTTGTACGGATATATGTGAGGGCAACAGGGGAAGCCCCGCGCACGGGGGTGTCTGGAGAGTATGGGGGAAAAAATTGTGATCACGGTAGACGCGATGGTATTAAGCTTACCTCTGCTTCTTTCAACCGACTTGTGTTTCTGTGCTTGTTGGCCCATTGGCATCCGTCGTTTGTGATGGGATGATGCGGTGAGATTGTAAGGTTGTGGGTTTACGGGCCTCGGACTGTGTGTAGTAATTATTGTGTGGTAGCTTGGATCCAAAGTTGAGGCCCAATTGCCAGTACTGTAAGTTGCATGGAGCCTCGTCGCGCTGTGCCTGCGAGTACGCTGGCCAAGCATTTCAAACTCTACCAACTGGGCACAGTTCACCTTGGTTGCCCCCCCCCCCTGGCAAAAATAGCGTGGGTGATATATTGGAACTTTTACTGGCGCAGGAACACCGTAGATCCGTAGATAGCCTAATAATTCAAGAACCTAAAAGGTTACTCAAGTACGAGTACAGTAAAGTGAAGTGCATTGCCCCACTTGCGCTACGACACAAGGACATTGAACCGTCTTGCTCATATGATCGGACGGACAAGACAAGGTACTCGTACTGTATGATACAATGTTCCCCCACACAACGAGCACCGGTTTACAACATTCTTTGAACTACCGGTTATGGTATGCTTTACTGTAAGGCCATACAACACACCAAAAATGAACTAAGTGAATGAGTGCTCGCTATCCCTGGGTCTGCTATTTGGGAGGCATGGTTGCTCTACAGCTGCTAGAACCTAACCGTGTCAAAAAAAGTCACCGTCTCAAGTTCTGTATTATGGTAAAAGGAAGTCTACATAAGGTTGTTTTTTTGTATTTTTTTTTAGAAGAGCAAGCTCCTTTTTTCTTTCCACAGAAAGAGAAACGCCTTTTGCCATCCAGAACTGGTACCAACTGCACCGGCCATTGAAGAAGAATGGGGCAAACATTTTCCCTCAGGCTCCGGATCGAGTCGCCAACGATACTACGATATAACGCCCACTACACCTTACAGAAAAAGAAAAGAAAAAATCGATAGGGTCGAGTTAAGAAGTGCCACCATTCTGACCTTCCTCCTGGCTCTTCTGCCCTCCTGTCCCCTCAATAACCTCATCCACCTTCTCCCTTAATTCTGGAAACGAAACCTTGATCTGATCCGCCAGTACATCACGGAAGTCTCTGTATGCCTCCATCTTGCCTTTCATAAACTGGTTCTGCTTGACGACGATCTCGACAAACTCACGCGTGTAGATATCGGGATTGCGACCGTCCTCAATGTACTGGATAACTTCGCGAGGCACTGCGACATCGAGCTCCGGTTTGGCGGCCACGGAATCGAGGGTTTGGTATTGAGTGGAGAGTTTGTTTCTGGACGATATTAGACAACTGAATGAAATCGAGGGGAGCGGGAGGAGGAGCGACATGAGATTGGCAATGACATCCACCGACTCAGGACCTTGGAATTCGTGGACCCCTACCGAGATCTCATAGAGTGTTTCAATCACGGCGCGAAGATTCTCTAAATTATGTTATCGGCAACGAACAAAATGGTTGGACTAGTGGGCCAATCACCTTCCACATTTTTGAGAGCGCCGTTTGGTGGTGGGGCCATTGTGTTCTGCTCGGGGTCGGTTGGAGGTTTGGTTTGAGGGTGTTCTTGTTGCGAGGTTATTCGGGCTTGGTGCAGACGTCAGAATGGAGTGTGCCTCCCGCGCGGGAGGCATGTGATTGAGACTTGTGTTGCCAAGGCAGACGAGACCCAGCGGGGAGTTCCTTTGCTGCAATATAACCGTCACAGAATGGCACTCGGCTGGGGAAACACAGAATGGTTGAACCAGGTTACCAAAACCGCAACCAACTATACTGTCTTGACCGAACTCCCACTTCGAGGTTTGAAAAATAAGGGCAAAAATCTTGGTTGAGCCCGATCTCATTGATCTGATTCAAGTGCTAAACTTCCCACTCCTAATGATCGACTAATTCCACCCTCCTCACCGCAAAACATATCTCTTCAAACCACTCAGAAAAGGAAAAAATGACAACTCCAAGAAAAACAATTCCCCAAAATGCTCGCTGTAATATCCTAGTGTCTTGGGCAAATGTGTTCCTCACAACCCTCTACCAGGAGCATTGCGAGGAACACCCCGGAGCCAATCTCCTGAGCTTTCCACTCACGACCAATGGTAGCCTAAAGTATAAGATTAGTCTAGTGAGCCTTTGCGACGCCCTTCTTACGCATGCGCCAGATTCAGGTTCTGTCGCCGAGCATCTCCTAAACTATGTCTTTGGCCCGAAGTGTATGAAGAATCTCGAGAACCTACAGCCATGTGGGATACCCGACTACTTCAGAAGCCTCTTTCTCAAGCCAGGGTTTGCAGACAGATTTGAGAATTATTGTCGTGGGTGGATGGACGGGTTCCTCATCCCGTGTAAGTTTCTCTCTCTCCCTTCCTCCCCGGTGAAGGAACCCGACTACTAACTTAATCCACAATCCTAGTGAACAACAAGCGACACTTCCCAGCCTTCAACGCAGCACAGCTCAACCAAATAGTCAGACAAAAGAATCGCTGTCTCGCCCGCGATGGATACCGCTGTCCGTTGACTGGAGCTTACGACAGGAACAGACCGCACCTACCTCAAACCGTGAAGACAGCCGTGACCCTCGACCTGGCGCACATCATTCCCCTTCAGATCCTAACGGACCCGTTGCTGCAAAGTTACTTCCAAATCTTCACTGGTCTCCCGCTCTCGCATGTGCGTGCCTCCTCACTCAACCACCCGCGCAACGGGTTGGTCCTAGAAGCGAATGCGCAGCGCGACTTTATCTCCTACAACTGGGGTGTCGCGACCAAGAGCATAAACACTGCTGCCAATACAATCTTTGACGACCCTACCAGACCCAACACCCTGTACAGGGCGGAAAAGGCTTGCGCGGATCTCATGTCTTTCCAGATGCCGAAATCCTTGCTCGTCTTTGGCAGGGGGAGGAGGAGCGTTGAGTTGCCGGATCCGGAGTCTTTGGCTTTTCACCTTGCTGTCGGGAAGGTCCTCCATGAGAGTGGCGTTGGGAGGGCACTTTCCGCCTTCGTTAGGGACGCTTCTAGCTATAGGACTAGGGGAGAATGGGCCGACGAGACAGAGGACGTGTTCGCTGAGTTGGAGAATAACCTTGAGTCGTCGGCGGCCGGCGGCTTCGTGGTTAGGTGAATTGAGCTTTTCTTTTTTCAAATCGGCTGCCAGATGATGGATTCGGGGGATGCTGGCGGATAGCGAAAAGGGATACGGAGTGTGATTTAGTAGATGGGTTAGACTCCGTTTTTAGTTCATACAATGTCATAGTCTAAATGTACCTTTCAATGGTCGGGTTGGCAGTTGGCAAATTCAATTACATGGTTGGGGATGGTTTGCATCACAAGGTATCATTCAGTGACTACATTCGGGAAAACAATTGGAGTGCTGGGTATTATAGTAAACACTCCTGGCACTTCCGATCGCCACGTAAAAAAAACCTAGAGTTCTCACCAGATCCGTTAGTCCCCGGCTGCCCATGACCCAAAAACACAGCACCATACAAACAAGGTATCATAGGATATATAACCCGGAATTGTGTTTCAAGTCATGTAAACCCTTTTCAACCAGGTGCCAAGCCGCTAAAGTCTAGATCATGAAATAAGGGTCGTTGGGATACACAATATTCACTAGATTTAAATGAGCGCGGTGACACCTCGATGTCACCAGCCGCCTTCGTAACCTAAAACATTTTAATTGGAGTCCAGGCCTATTGTACAGTATCATAACCACAAACAAGCCAATTGTCCAATCCTACCACATACCCACTTCCCGAACACCGCAGGCCTTCTTTCTTTCACCTTTCATGAAGCCCCCGTAGAGCTCGAGGTTACAAATGAGGAAGTAATATTTCCCACCACCACTACCACCACCCTTTTCTCCCGTTCTTTCAAAAAGATCAATACTGCGAAATCCCGTGCTACTATCATACTACCACTTCAATCGGGAGGCCACAGGAGAGTGTTCTGGAGGAAGTTCAATGTTTTTACTGCGTTGACACCCGCGGTGCCGGTATGGTTTATCACAATCATATTATCAATGAAGGTCCTAGTCGTGGTAAATTACTGAGTACAGTGCAGTACTTTCCCATTATTGGTCGACCCCCACCACACATACATTCCCGTCCCCATCCAATGATAGAAAAAACCCCATAGTACCGTACACGCAGCGGCAAATTGCTATTCCAAATAAAACCGGAGTACAGTACAGTACACCAAAAGAGTAGTAGTAATCTCTTGATATTCCTGTTACTGGGAGGGGACTTGGCGGGATATGATACAAAAAAG
Source organism: Tuber brumale (assembly GCA_014065205.1). NCBI lineage: Eukaryota > Fungi > Ascomycota > Pezizomycetes > Pezizales > Tuberaceae > Tuber > Tuber brumale. Next base: position 140,321 of record JACCEG010000120.1, read on the forward strand.
ACTTCCATGGTGCCACCAATTATGCAGTAGTAGCGCGCGGGGGGGAAGCTAGCTTTCAGCTCCCCCCGGCACACTAATTTATATGATAGATTGCCCTCGTTCCCTACAGTAGGAACGGCACTGGATCGCATACGGTACTACAGCTTGGCCGCTTCAGAAAATATTACAACCGAGAATAAAATTAAAACTCCTGGACTGGACTGGTGTTAATGGCGCGAAACAACTCAGCACAGAACTTGAATCTATCCGCAATATAATGTTCTGGAGAGTTTTGGTATTTTATCAAGTTATCAATAGAGAAATCTTTCGGGTTTTTCAAAAGTTTGGTTGTAATCGTGCAATTTTCTGAAGAGGAATTTAATCATTGTATTACTTGTAATATACACTCGAGTGTTGTAGCGGATTGCTTTTTCCAACGTATGATATATGTTGCTATTTCTCTACTTTAAGAACACTTTTTTACCATTGATTTTCACGTGACTTTGCTCTATATGGCTCTGGTACGATATTGGGTACGTATACTATTTTTATTATTTCCCCCCAGCCTGGTAGACCGGGAGAGATTTTGTTATTGTTTCTCTTGGTTTCAGGCTCTGTTCGGATGCAATGGTTCCGTTTCGTTTTGCGACCATTCCTGCTGTGAAAAATGACAGTCGAACGGGAGGAAACGGTCATTTTTTATGGGGCAACCGAAGGGAACTGTTATATCCAAACAGAGCCTTAATTGATTCCTTCTGTATTGTGTCTTCAATTGAAAATACATCAGTTTCTATCAATTCTCAAGCAGGTATACCCTATGATACACAGGGGTGACAACTTGTAGAGTTGATAACTCTCACAAGTTGAGATCACCTCCAGCATCTTCACCGCTCATGTCCTCGCAACCCTCTTGGCCGTCAACTTCGGCCTCCTCTCCCACCCCTTCAGTCTTCTTTCCATCTACTGCCGCCTTATTAATCCTCCCGCCGCCCCCTTCCTGTTTAAAAAACAGACCTTAAAAAAATTAGCTACCACAATATAACCTATGTAAAAACCCACTCACTAGCTAAAAACTCCGGCGTACTAGCCTCCTCAACCCCCTTATCCTCCCTCCTCCTCACAAATCTCGGGAACCTCAGACTCAGCCCCTTCCCCCGCCCTTCCCCTCCATCCACAAATCTCCCTGCAGCAGTATACGTCGGGCTAACCGTGATATCTGCAAACGCCACCTCCCACACTTCCTTAGGCTCAAACCAAATTGCTGGTGTCAAGCTATCAGCGACCTCATAGTATGCTCTCTTAGTCATGGACGTATTTATCCCGTCCGGTGCGAATGTGCCTTTCATTTCGATATAATACTTGTCCGTGAACCCGGACATGCATTTGCAGACAGCTTCGAAGGAACCGGTTTCTGGGTCGTGGAGCGCGAGGAGGATCGGCGACCACCAGGCGGCTTTTCGGCCATTGCCGTGCCAGGCCGCTATCGGAACTAGGTCGAGGGTGTCGGTTGCAGCAGTGTAGTCTTTTTTGACTTTTAGCCAGGACTAGTGTGGTGTCAATTCATACCATACTAATAGAACTGAAGTGACTTAGGATTACCTCAAGACGTTTGTCTGGCTCATATGTCGCCAATAAAGGTTTCCCTCGGGTGCCTTTTTTGACGGGGGCTATTTCTTTGCCCTTTCTGGAGCAAAGTTGTTTGGATTCTAATTCCTGTGCCCCTTCGGGTGGCGCGGAGGCTGGAAGGGCGAAGCTATTGTCAAGGACTTTTACCATTATTCCTTCACATTTGAGGTCTAGCGATGAATGGAAAAAGTCCTGGATAGTATCCACGTCTTCGGATGTGGCGTCAAGGCTTTTAACCCAGGTGAAGCGGTGCGGTATCTCAGTGAACATGCTCCGCAGGAGTTCTCTACGTTCGCGGAATGGCCGGGAGAGTATCTCCTACACCGGTATCTCGTCAGCGTTGGTACGTTCACAGGGGAGGTAAGCAGGACCTACCTGACCGTTCAAATACATAAGATCAAACGCAAACAGGCAAACATCAACGCTGATCCTTCCAACATCCACATTTTTTCTTTCTCTCCCAGCTAATGTTTGGAAGTTCTTTACGAGCCCTGTCTCAGTATCCATTGCTACGACCTCTCCCTCCATGATGAAAGACTCTACACCCTCGCCGCGAATATTGGGCGCTAGCTCTACTAGATCTGGATACTTACTCGTCATCAATTCCAAGTGCCTACTGAATATAGAAACTTTTCCATTATCGTCGCAATGTATCTGAGCCCTCTGCCCATCATATTTATACTCACAAGTAAATTCACGACCTTGTAGCTTCAAGAGCATTTCCCCCAAGTCTCGAGTGATACTGCCCAGCATTGGTTTCAGAGGGATGTGAATACTCATTCCACAATTTTCCTCCAAGGAAGATATTCCACCTCTGAGTAGACCTGGTACAATGTCGTTGTAGTTCGGTCTCCGGGCATGGCATTGCTTAAGGGATTCCTCTGCTTTGGTAAATAGCTCTTGTCTTTCTTCTTTGCTATCTGGTATTTCTGGGGTGCTCCAGTTAGCCCCCTTAGGAGCGGATAAAGAAAAGGCACGAGAGAGTGCTATTAGCATCGTAGTCTTTACGGCACCGATTCGAAGATGGCGTATTAGAGTCCTGGTGAGGTACCGGATTTCCTCGCCTTTGGCATCGACAAGTAAGCGTTCTATATGGCGCTGTTTGATCTCTTGGGAGCCTTTCCCCGAGATTCGGGAGATCTTAACTATTGTTGAGTATACATTTTCGATAGCTGATTAACAGCGCATTGATCAGTTGCACATCTATCATCTTTAGAAGAGTTAAGAGAGGTATAACAGCGTACTTAGTGGGGTTGGCTTTTTCATCATCAAGGTTCTCTGTTTAACCTTTGCCTCAAAAGCGACATCCCCAGGATCACCATGTTTGTTATTTAGCTTTTTAAGGGTGGCCGGGGTGATCCCGCTAGCCTTCATAATCGCTTTTGATATTATCGACCCACCAATTCCGAACTCATTCGTCTTATACGAAGGCCCGATATCGTTTGTCGTTAGCCAAACCTTCGGGGATATTAGCACGAGCGATAGTCGATGCAGGGACCCTGTTAACTACTTACGGCCGGAAGCAGAGAGTCTGGATCAAGCCGTATCAAAATTCTTAGAAAATTCACCAGGGTATCCACAATCCTTATCCTTGACCTTGTCGAATTTACCAGGACGAATGCGTGAGTAAGGAGTGCATAAGTGGCCTTCCCGCCCGGCCATTTCTGGGCTATCGTTTGGTAATTGTTAGGATCAAACTTAAGTGGGTCTTCACTGAATGGCATCGAATCGATAGCTCTTTCTATCTCCAGAGCACCCTCTGCCGAGACTGCGATTCTCTTCGGCTCTTGCGGGATCCTGGGGATATCTGGTTTTTGGACAGGAGTGACTGCTCGTGACGCCCGAGGAGCTGCCGCCGCTAGACTGTCTTTCCATCCCTCTTCTTCGCCGTGTGCAGGGGAGCTCCAGACTGCGCAGTTTGTGCTCGGAGAGCTGCTCCTGCCCCTCTTCGCTCCTGTCCTACTACTCTCTCTATGTGTTGACGGTGTCGCATTTCTGCTAGCTTTATCCTCCTGCTTCCATTCCTCTGCCGGCCTCTTTGTGTGTTGCTCATCTGTAAGTGTCACAGGGCCTAGTTGGGGGCCTGGTGCCGGAGCTGAGTCTAGAGCTTCCTTTTTAGCAGCGATTTGCTTGTTGAAGAAATAGTGAAGAGTTCTGGTTGGTTGAGTGTTGGAGGGGTTCTTCTTCCTCTTTTTGGAAGGACTGGCCATGATTACTATCTCTAGGGGTTTGCTTCCCTTGGCTGGTAGCTGAAGTGGAAGTGGTGATTGAGGCGTAGGCAAAGGTGGGGCTCTACAGTACATAGTGTTATTGTGGCGCATGAGATTTGAGAGCGGCATTGCCAACGTCACGACATGTTTGCCAAGACTTACATGTTTTCAGCCTCAGAGATAACGAGACGGAACCGAGTTAGCCATCATCCGAACCTACAATTCACGGTGCCGGTGTTTCGAGTCAATTCTTCGTGATGAAACTGTTAGGACCCGAATATCCGGGGGGTGGTCTGTAGGATCCGCCTGTGCTGGTTTACCAAGGTTCTGGATAACCTAATCGCCACGGTGTCATACAGGTACCGGTTATCGTGCTGCACTAGCACAGGTGCTGTAACTTACCGTCCACCCTAAAAAAATTATCTGCGACTGACTCCCCTCCTCCAACCGCAAGGCCCACCCACCGTCCGACACCCACCGTCCGACACTGCCTCAGCAAGACCGGTACCGATACCCAACCCAGACCATAAAACTGTTGCATGACACCGTCCACTGCGCTTGGGCTGTGGGAAAATCTTCAGCATTGGCTCTTCTCCGCTCTGTTCTCTCCCGGAGGACTCCAATCCCTCTAGAATCCTCGCTTCTCCACCGGTCCTTCTCCTGCTCTGCACTCTTAAAAATGAAGGTCGAATGCACAGTTGTAACCACTCCCACCTCCGATACTCCCGGTACATGCATTCTACTCCACTTTGACACCAAACGCTACCTTCTCGGTCATATCGGGGAAGGAGCTCAGCGGGCGTTTATCGAACGGACAATAAGACTTACCAAGATATCCAACATCTTTCTCTCTGGCCGTACGGAATGGCAGACCACTGGTGGATTGGTTGGACTTATATTGACTATGGCGGATCAGGATGCGGCGAAACTTGCGGATAGCCTTAACAGCCCTCGGGGAGTAGCAAGGAAGAGAAAAGGTTTTGAGCGAAAAGGAATTACGGTTCACGGTGGGGAGAATCTACTACATACACTTGCCACTACACGGCCGTTCGTTTTCAGGAGAGCGATGAACCTAAGGTTGAGTGAGGTTCCAATAGTCAAGAGTGTTCAGGGTAGGAAGGAGCAAGCTGTTGGGGCACCATATTTTAGGGATGAAAATCTGATTGTTCATGCTATGCAAATTTACTCGGAAGAGGACCTCAAGGAACCGACAGAAGGGATTGAAGCAGGGAGCCCGTCGGCTGTGGAGAAGGTTGATGTTGAGGTTGCTAGGAAGCGCTCCTTCGCTGATTTCACCAACCTTGAGAAACAACGGGATACAATTCTCCGCAGTGTGGTAGAGAACATGTTTTGCTCTGACTGGAGCATGGACACAATGATTGAAGAAGGAGATCCACTTGATGCTCCGGAACCTTCTGCTGATACTCTTGCCGAATCGCTGCCCGCACCCTCACATCCTGATATGGGTAGAAGCAGAAGCACCAGCCCGCCAAAAAGGCCAAAGCCTACTCCAGAACGAGACCCAAATCTCTCAACAACCCTCCCACCATCGGGAAAGACGAGAGCACCTTGGCCAGCGTCAACTATTCGCTCACTCCCACAGTCGCATCCCACCCGTATTGCCTTGTCATATATCGTAACACTACATCCTCAGCGTGGTAAATTCCTTCCCGCCAAGGCCGAGGAGCTAGGTGTCATTCCCGGCCCAGACTTCAGCCGATTGACAGCAGGCGAAGCAATCACAACTCCTAATGGAAATGTTGTACAGCCTGCCGATGTGATGGAACCAATGAAGCCCGGAACCGGTGTCGCCGTTTGTGACTTACCGGACACGAGCTACGTCAAAGATTTTCTCGCAAGAGTGGAGTGGGAAAATACTGAGAAGATTAGAACCGAAGTTGGATGTTTCTTCTGGATTCTCGGGCCCGGCGTTTCTGCAGATGAGAGACTCCGGACTTTCATGAAGCAAATGGGGCATTCCAAACACATTATCAGTGCTCCAGACGTCTGCCCTAACGCAATCACCTTTGAGGGGGGCGCGGGGTCGTCGACAAAGTTGAATTTGCTGGATGAGAATTTCTTTCCCGTGCCTTATTTCACTGATGGGGCACCCTCCCAGGTGGCCGAATTTATGGAACCTGCGAAGCCTGGAATGGTCTTCAGAATTGAGCCAAGGTGGGAATTTGACACCGAAGCCATCGGATCTCCTTTCAGCAGGGAGGCTATCTTGCAGGAAACAGGGCCCGCGTACATCGAGTTAGCAAAGATAGCTCGCGAAGGCAATGTTAAGAATCCCGGGGAAGATTCTCCATGGAAAGATGTAGAAGTTATTACCTTGGGTACTGGCTCGGCACTCCCAAGCAAATACCGCAACGTTTCTGCGACTCTCGTTAAGGTTCCTGGGGCCGGCAGTATTCTGTTGGATGCAGGCGAAAATACCTTAGGACAGCTTCGTAGACTGTATGACCCCACGGAACTCAAAGCCACCCTAAGGGATCTAAAAGGACTCTATATTTCTCACCTCCATGCTGATCATCACCTTGGCACCGCAGCAGTCTTAAAAGCGTGGTACAATGAGGTTTACTCATCCGACACATCTGAAGCGAACCAACTGATAAACGTTGTTGCTCCCTGTAGGTTCCTTGTCTGGCTCCGAGAATATGCCGATGTAGAAGAGTTTGGATTTTCCAAAATCCGATTCATTAGCTGCGAAGACCTCCTCAAGGAGAATCAAGGTTCGCCTCGTAATATCGCCGCACATCTTCTTCCTGAGGTCCTTGATTCCTTATCCATGGCCTCCATTCAAACCTCTCGAGCAGTTCACTGCCTGAGCTCTTTCACTACTTCCTGGACCTGGAAAAATGGCTTTAAAATTGCTTACTCGGGGGATACTCGCCCTACCAAGGGCTTTGTTGAAATCGGCCAGAACTCAACAGTCCTTCTTCACGAAGCAACGTTCGACGACGAACTCCTTCCAGAAGCAATTGCCAAGAAACACTCTACCACCAGCGAAGCTATCAACGCAGGAAAGGAGATGGGTGCAAAGAACATCATTCTCACGCATTTCAGTCAACGGTACCCGAAGTTGCCGATTTTGAGTGCTGCGGAGGAGGGCGGGCCGGAGGTACTTGTCGCGTTTGACCTTTGTAGGGTTAGGCTTGGAGATGTGAAGAGGTTCGGGACTTTTATACCCGCGTTGAGGGAGTTGTATGAGGAGGCCGACGAGGAGGAGAAAATTGAGGGGGCGGGGGAGGGGGAGCCGGCGGCCGAAGAGAAGAAGAAGGGCAAAGTGGGTAAAGTTGGGGGAGATAAACCTGAGGGAGATAAGGCCGAGAAGGAGAGCAAAAAGAGAGAATAAGGCGGTGGTGATAGACCCTCGCTCCCTCTCGTGAGTAAATAAACAGAGTGTGTGTAACCTGTTGAAATACATTATTCTAGAGCTAGTAAATATAGTACTCTATACTCGAGTACATAGGTGGAAACTAAAAGTTTTCGTACCTGCCGCAATAACAATTTCTACACTTATCATAATGGAATAACATGGCTCATGGTGTATTGGGAGTTGGGGGGTATCGGGATGCAAAATGCTAAAGGGGATGGTGGAGATCTGGGATATCCCCTTCTCAAATTCCCCATGGTGAAGCCCTCCTGGTTTTGGTTGAGCAGACACAGACTCGAATACAATAGCAGGTATGATAGCAGCTTTATTCACACAATCAATTAGACTAATTATACATGTGTTCACCTTGCCTATTCTTGTCTATTGCAAAAAAAAAAAAACACCCATTCCTAGGATCAATCACACAATCGCCCATACAGTTACCAGCGATTATTTTATTCATCACCACGTCAAATAACCCATTGCTCATATCCCCACTACCTCTCCGCATACACGCGAATCATTGGTGTCATTCCTGTTGTAGCCTCTCCTGCGAAGGGTTCCTTTTGACTTTTTCCCGGCCATCAACCTTGAATATTTGGTTCTAATTTCTGAATCATACTCGTACTTTTGCAGAAGCGCCAGCAAAAAAAAAAAACCGGTAGATCTCATTAACAGGTATTCGCAACTCTATTAACCCACTTTTGCTAAGCCTATTGTGGTTTAGTATAGTGATTCTGGTTACGCATACTCGAGCACTTGTACCCCCCGGTCCCGTAAATACGGTGGCACAACGGCAACGAAGACACAACCATCGAAATGGCACCGGGGATTTCTACTGCACCACTTGTGTGGATTGATTGCGAGGTATGTGGAGGGGGAGTGGAGAGGATGAGATGGGAGAGAATTCATCGTGTGGGCTAATTTACTTTTTTTTTATTTTTTTATTTTTTACTCTGCTCGATAGATGACAGGACTAAATCCTAACGAGGATGTCATATTGCAAATATGCTGCTACATCACGGATCACGAATTGAACCTTCTAGATGAGGACGGGTACGAGACGGTTATTCACTATGAGAAGGAGGTTTTGGACAAGATGGATGATTGGTGTCAGAAAACACACTCTTCTGTAACCCTCCCCCTCCTCCCCCTCCCCCTCCCCCTCCTCCTCCTCCACCCACTTAGCTAGCTAACCCCCTCCAACAGACAGGCCTCATATCCCGCGTCCTGGAATCAACCGTAACCGTCGCTCTGGCAACAGAGGGGCTCCTCGCGTACATTAAAAAGCATGTCCCGGAAAAAGGGGTCGCCTTCCTTGCCGGGAATTCCGTCCATTATGACCGTGATTTCCTGGCACGCTGTTACCCCTCTGTTGTAGAGCACCTGCATCACAGGATTATAGATGTTTCAACGGTGAAGGAAGCGGTGAAAATGTGGTGCTCTGAGGAGGTGTATGGGAAGGTTCCTAAGAAGAAATTGCTGCATGAGGCGAGGATGGATATTTTGGAGAGCATCGAGGAGTTGAGGTATTATAAGAGGGTATTTTTTGACGGGAAGTAGAGGAAGACAGAATGGGGTGGGGTTTCTGAGAGTGGGACTTGGGAGTTGGTTCGGTGGCTCGAATGCTTGTTTGCTTGCTCGTGCTCATCTACGAATGCGTATTTTTACTACCTGTAGTATACACTTGGTGTTTCTTTGAATTGAGAATAATAGCAAGGAAGCGCTATTACATCCGATACTATTTCTCATGTCGGAACCTAGATCTTTATCCATCTAGAAAAAGAAATCCTAAACTCCTGTTCCTCTAACCCTTGAAATTTTAGCACAAATTGCTCATATTGCATCAGAACATAAGAGAACGAACATACCTGCCTTAATATCACTACTAAATCTCACTCACCCACTTTACCTTCATCATTGGGCTCTGGCTTGTGCTTGGATTAATACATGGGATCTGGGGGGGGAACCCCCTTTGTCATCATCGGATCTCACTCGGGGGGGGATTAAACTTATTATGTGTATTATCATACAAAATATCCTTCGATCCTAGGACTTCACACAAGGTGAATACCACCGCACTAACTTGACCCAATTCGCACCGCGGTCTAATATCATAACACCGCACCAATCCCGAACTCACCATGAAAACTCTGAGCTACGAACTAGACCTTCTCACAACAATATAATCGCTTCCACACAAATCAAACCCCACAGCACCCTGTAAACAGAAACTCACAAATCCTCGCTCGGCTATAGAAACAATACCCAGGGAGGATCGGGTGGGTGCGGCGACACATGTGCATTCTCAGGCCCATCTTATGCGATTTCCTTCGTCTACAAAGAATGATGTTCACGGACAACTTCAGTGAGTAACATACCCCGGAGGGCAAGGGGGCGGTGGTTATTTCCAGGAGGCGGTGTCCCCTGGGCCTCAGATCGCGCTGGGGGTTACTGCTTTACGATGCTGTAGCAGCGCTACTACTCTCTCATAACCGCAGATAGCAGCGAACCGGAGCGGTGTCAGACCATGGTTGTCAGGCTTGTCGGGGTTGACCTCTTCCCTCCCGAGGAGTATTTTCACCACTCCCTCGTGCCCGTGACGAGCGGCAAACCAGAGCGGTGTTCGGCTGTGATCGTTTGGCTTGTCGGGGTCAACTTCTTCCCGCCCGAGTAGTATTTTCACTACTCCATCGTGTCCATGACGAGCGGCAAACGAGAGCGGTGTTCGGCCATGATTATCTGACTTGTCGGGGTTGACCTCCCCCCGCCTGAGCAGCGCTCTCACCACCCCCTCGTGTCCACGACCAGCGGCAAACGTGAGTGGTGTTAGGCCGTAATTATCCGGCCCGTCGGGGTTGACATCTCCCCGTCCGAGTAGTATTTTCACCACTCCCTCGTGCCCGTGTCGAGCGGCATGCGAGAGCGGTGTCCAGCTGTAATTATCCGGCTTGTCGGGGTTGACACCCTCCCGCCCGAGTAGCATCTTCACCACTGCCCCATGTCCATTAAAAGCGGCATGCGAGAGCGGTGTTTGGCCGCAATCATCTGGCTTGTCGGGGTTGACCTCTTCCCGCCCAAGCAGTATTTTGACCACTTCTGCATGTCCACTATGAGCAGCCCAGGCGAGCGGTGTACAACCTGAGAAATCTCCTCCATTGGTATTGTAGCATTCCATCTCTATCAAAGCAGCTACAACCTCAACAATTCCGAAGAAGGATGCGCAGTGCAGTCCACTGAACGGAGAATAAGTACCGGAATCCAAAATATCCAAATACCCCAATTGCGTTAGTAGAAGTTTGGTGGATATGTGGTTATCATACTCCTGAAATAACTCTAGCGCAAGTGATCTCGCGCAGCCCGAGAGTTCCCTTTTCGCATGGACTCCCCAGTATACAGAACAATATCCTAGAAAGGGTGTGCCCTGAGCATCAGAGGGTGTATCGGCCGAAAGGGCTTTGACTTGTTGGGAATTCAAATAGGTCAAGCAAATTTCTGCCATTGTCGAGTGAGGTCTACTGAAAATATCGGGATGAGCAGAAAGATACTCCTGAAGAGTAAAATGAATCAGTCGAACAGTTGATGCCTCCTTATCCACGGCGATAAGCCCCTGACAGCAGGTCACCAATGTCGACATTGAAGGGACATTGCCAGTATTGAAATGGGTGGAGTCTAGCTCGACTGCCAGGGCGTGGCAGAGCTCATCGGTTTGCAATGGCCGTTCCGCATGACTGATCCACATCAAAGCTGCCATCCCAAGTCTCGATTTATCCCCATCCTGTGCTCTTATCCGTTCTATCGTCGCATGGTAAGCATCCCCCAACCCCAGCCCATCGGTCATTTTGCTAAGCCTTTCTCGTCTCCGGTGGATTGTCGATTCTCGTAAGATTGCCCTTGTATTTAAGGAAACCAGTAGAAACCTAAATATATCCATCAGCGGAGAATCTGGGATGATATTCCCAGTATAATTGCCCCTACGTACATTTCCGATACATTTTCGGGAATCTTCTGCAGAATTTCTGCCTCCAGACTCTCATCCATGGCATCTGGAGTCTCGTCCTCACCCAGTCTAACACGAAGGTATCTGATGATATCGCCTCCACTAGTACATACAGACAGACTTACCACCCGCCCAGCAAGACGCCTTCCGATCTCAGCCCGGATATGGGGCCTTCCAGTCACGAATATCCGCGTGCCCGGGGACCTCTCGAGGATTTGTTGCAGCGAATCAAGAAGCTTGACGCGATGCACTGTCGCACATTCGTCTAGAGCGTCAATGCACATAAATGTGTGCTGTGAGGATGTGATGGTCTGTAGCATCTTCACGATATCAGGGAGTCGCGGTTCTCGTCCACCAATGGCCATTTTCTGCGCCCGAAAAGCCTGCGATATTTCCTCGGGAATCCTTTCCATTCCGCTAACGATCTGTTTCAGCAAGGAACCGAGCATATTCGTCACGGACTGTTCCTTTCGGGCCGCGAAGTCGAAGTAAAAACACGTAACGGGCGTGTTTTGCCCCCCAACCTGATCGCACAACCTGTCCACCACCAGAGAACTGACATCCCGGCTTGTTAGCACTTGCTCCCTCCTCGAGAATAATCCTTACTACCTGATAAATGTCTTGCCGACCCCTGGATCTCCATAGCAAAACAAGACTGAGTTACCGCCTTCACCTTGCCCACTCCAATCACACCAGTTTCTGAATTCCTCAGTTTGTAGGAGCCATTCCCCCACATTGTCGATACGGCGTTCTTGAACGTCCCGATGGCGTAGCCTAGGCTCCAGGGGCGACAACCAGGTTAGGAGTTGAGACCGATCATCCGCAGCGATACAGTTATTCCACACATTAAAAGAGATGGTATTATTGAAGCAGTTGTTACTATCATTGATAGTATATTGAGACATCTTGTGCTCTTTGCTACTTGCGCTATTGTGGATTGAAATATCGATTGCTGTAACAAAAAGCACCGCCTAAAGTCATATGGCTTAACGGCCACGTACGGTAGAGGAGTAGTTATTGAGTTATGGTCGGTCGATATTCCTGGGAGCTGAATAAAAAAGCGGGGTCTGGCTGAGGAAAAGTGGGGGTCAACTTGTGTTAAAACGGCGTCGCAGATAATACTGCCACTGATACCGGCACACACACGAGCGAAGAAAAGCCCGACCAAGCCACGCGAATGGTAGTCTAGGATATGAATATCCTGCAAATATTTTATTTTATTTTATTGTCTTCCTTCATCCTAACAAACATAATGATAAGTATTATAGTTATATGGAAACCTGAAACCCATATATACCCCTCACCCATATCATACTAAATAAAACAATTCTCCTACTATTTAGAATTTAGTTGGTGGTAGTATTTCATGCTTGAGAGATTCCTCATAGGTTTACACTAGGGGAATTATAGTAAATAGCCAGCAGAGGTTAACCACTACCAGAAAGAATCCTAATCTCTTCCAACCTCATACTTCTTGACTGAATAATATCCTTATTTTAGCATTAAGAATTTTGAAAATATATATTACAATATCAAGTTAGCTCTTGTTAATATAACCCAATAAACATGTTACGGAAATTTTATGTTCCAATTTCCCAAAACGCGTTTTGTAATTTGTGCAAAATGTGTTTCGGAAAATCTGCATATGCCAAACACCACTATGGATTCAAAATGCGTTTTGAATCGACCAACTGTTCAATCGACAGTTTGCCAAAACAGGCCATAAGTCCTAGCCCATTGTGCACTCTACAAACCGCTGCCCCCCGAGAATCGCCAAGCACCGGCGGTAGAATAAGCCCAACCAAATAAACTATCTACCGTATCTGACTTAAATCAGCGAAATCTCCGCCAGCGCCCACTCCGCATGTACTGTGTAATAGAGTAATCATCTACGGAATGATAGCAATGAAATGGTTAATAAAGGGTACTGATAATAGTGAGAAAATAGAAAGAGAAAAATTAAAGAGGAAATAATCATGAAGGGAGGGGCCAATCGCCGTTCGGAGGCGGTGGCGGGTATTGGAGGGAAGGGGTTTTGTCAGTGAAGGTGAAACCGTCAGGATAGGCTGGGAGGGGAAGGGAGGGTTTAGGTGCTGCAAGTACCTCCACAACTCCTGTATGATCATGGGACGTATGATAGTTAATTTGAGAGCTGTTTTGCCGCTGAAGTCTGGTATGCCGACCGAAGTCGTCTCGCTCCAATAGAAGCTTTGCTATCCCCGCATGCCCGTTCGTGGCAGCCCACAGGAGTGGTGTTCGATGAGACACGGGGTCTGGAGTGTCGGGATTGATATCCTGTCGTTCCGATAGCAATTTTACCGCTCCCTCATGCCCCTTCCCCGCAGCCCAGGAGAGAGGCGTTCGGCCATATTTGGTGCCCGCTGTACCGGCCCTGGCACCCGTTCCGTAGCAGTATCTTTACGACATTCTCATTTCTCATGGCCTCCTATAGCTGCCCACGTGAGCATCGTTCTACCCATGTTATCTGTTGCGTTAATATCCCACTCTTTCATCGCCAATAACCCAGCAACTATCTCCACCACCAGGAGAAATGCCGCCCATTGAGCCCAGTGAAGCCCTCAGGACCACCCGTCTTATCAAAACCCGGCTCCCACAAACGCCCCTCCTCATAACACTACAAGAGTAGCTGAGAGGATATATGCTGTCCGAATTGAACCAGAACCCTTAGTGTAAGCGGACTCACATTCTCCGTCCTCTCCCTTCCCATGTGGTTTCTCCAGTAGCAGGAAGCATACCTGAGAAGGGGGACAACCGACGAGGCCGGAGAAAGAGTTGACAAAATTTCCCGGACACATTGAAAATTGAGGTACGTCAAGCAAACCTCCGCTATCATCGAGTGTGTGTAAGGGCCGCCCCGAGTTCGATACCCACATCACGGCTTCCATTCCGGGTCTGCATCTACTCCCCTTCTGCGCCTTCATTAGTGCTAGGGCTGTGGCGCGTGCATCCCCCAAATGATTGCCTTTGGTCAGCTCGTTCAACTTTCGTCTTCTGTCAAAGATGGTAACCCTCTCCCAGGATAGCACCGATGCTGAGCGAAACAAGGAGGAATCTACACGCAACCGTTGGTCAATATAAAATCATACAAGGAGTAGGAAGCACGGATACCCCTACACACATTTCAGAGATTCTTTCTGGAATAGTTCTCAGGATTTCCGCACGTAAAGCATCAGACGTGCGTCGGGCATGGCGTCCATGTCCAACTTCTTCTCCAAATAGCTTTTTATCCCACCCGTGCTTGGGCCGGTGGGTACTATAATCCTAGCGGCGAAATACCTTACAATTTTGGCCTCAACATAGGGCCCCCGGTGACAAATATTCGTGTCCTCGGTGGCTCTTGAAGGATATCCTTCAGTGACCCAAGAAGCTCCAATAGATGCTTAGGAAGGCAGCCAGCCAAAATATATATATTGATGAAAACCTGCTGCAGCGTAGCAACAGCCCGCTCCACCATCTGTAGGGCATCCAGAAGTCGCAGACCTGGCCCGCCGAGCTCCTTTTTCCCCTTTTCACAAGCCGTTCGTACTTGCTCTAGTACTTCTTCTCTAGACCGCTACATCCAAATCACCAAAGCAACAAAAAAAAAAAGACAGCGGTGAACCATATCGCAGGGGATGCTCTTGAAATGAGTGCCACCCAAGTGCTCCGTGGATCGACCAACTACTCCCGGTGCGACCCCCCCCCTCCAGCTAGTTGTACAGTACCCCATGCTTGTTTCCTCATGTGAACAACTAAAGTACCATACTCTTGTTCCCTTCTTGCCAACATCCTCGCATCCGGGAAACGGGCAGGCAGTCAATCTGCTCTTGCAAGGTGTATCACCTCATAGTGTTGGTTGAGCAAGTGTTTCGTTCTGATCGGGGGGTTGGTCGGGAACATTTAGGTGCCTTACAAGTACAGGACCGACTGGAGCACGAGTACAGTACCGGTATGCGGAATGCCCCTCAGGATTAGTCCATCGCCACGCAAGCCTCATGGATGGATGACATTTTCCACAAGATGACGGCTAGTAAGCACCCATTTGTCTTTGTTGTCCATCTGCTCATAGGTATCGTGACACCCGGGGCACGCTTTGAGCTCTCTGATGGCTGGCTTTCTCAGGAGAGCGGGTAGGGGGGAGGGGGGGGGTAGCGATTTGTTAGCGCTTTGTAGGAACAATCAATATTCGAGATCCCATCATAACTAGAATTTCCCAAATTTTATTCCAAGCCTCCCCCGGAATTATCATATTAAATTTTATCATAATATTATGATACCAAATGCACAGAACCCCCACAAGAAAAAGAAAAGAAAAAAACAAGCGCAATAAGAAAAAGAAACCTCCCCCGACAACCGACGAGCAGAACACTGTACAGTGCAGTACAAGCTATGATAACTTATCATACAAAAAAATACAATAATTATTCCTCCACAACTATCATAATATTATCATACCAACAATCACCCCACAAATTTCCGCAATCCACAAATAGACTGACTACTCCTAACCTCGCCAATCCGTCCCCCCATTTTTCAAGTATCATCACCGACAACTCATGCGGTGGCGACTACTACCAAAAAATCGGGGTTTTTTTTTTTACCCGTCTCCGCGTTTATCGCTTTCGTTCGCAAGTTACTATGACTGTCCGCCAAGGTTTCTTCCCCTCCCCCGACAACGATTCCCAGTTATAGCGTTTCATGGAGTTTTTTTGCCGACATAACAAGTATTCCACCCCAAATTTCCATCACCATCCATCACTCGGAAGATGATGGATCTCTCATACATCCCCAGTCTCTAGAAGGGGATGTGTGGTCCTCCCCGCTCGAGAAAGGAGTACTTTGTCGAGGACAAGGGGTGTCTGAGATGGGAAAGGTGGCGTTTAGGGTGAACTTCATTCATCTCTAACGCAGCGCAAACGCTCGCGGCACATCAGAGCAATGCGTATATATTGCCAGGCGCGAGCAGCAGTGTGACCTCGGTAGGCGAGTGGGTTGAAACAAGTATCATCTGTTACTGATAGCCTATCACTGCATGTGTACTAGCGCTCCTGACTTACACGAGGTTTTATTCTCCCATTTACCACCATCTCCGCCTCGAAAACCGTCTGTCTCTTAGAACTCGAAATAAACTTCACCCACAGTCGCCCCCCAATACCCATCAGGCTCCCGGCCTTTTCACCCTCAGTCTACCTCTGATTTCCCCCCCCGAGCGCTAACTACAGCCGCAGGCAGAGAGACAAGGTGCTGACAAATGCATAATAATCGACCGACTGCCCAATGGTTTTCATTCGACAGAGAGCACGAGGAACACCAAACTAGTAATGCAAGGCCGAAAAAGAAATGGGAAAACAAAACAGAAAGAAATGGATGAGCACAGGACACCACTCAAAACGCAAGACAATAACTAAATCCCCCAAAGGGGTCGAGGGTTGTTAATCAACAACAGGCGTGCTGCTCTACTCTCCCCCTGGACAACCATATAACTCCCAAACACATAACATTATCATAATCCAGCAGTGCAAGAAACCTCAGTTAACCCAAACTCCTTCAAGCCCTCATTCTATGGCGTAAAAATTAAACAGCGGTTCAAACCTTGCTCCAGTGCTCTCCCTGTTTCTACCCTCCCCAGACGTGATAGCGAGATCCAAGTACTCCATCCGTTTTCTCCTTGCGATCTCTCCAATGGTCAATGCTCTGGCAATCTCTGGATATTTAGGAATCGCACAGTCTCTCGCAGACCGTCCCCCCGCATCCAATTTTCCAATCTCAAGACCCCTGCAACCCAGCAACAATTCAACAACACCTACCCTCCCGTGATACGCAGCGAGGTGCAATGCGGTTTTTCCGTTTTTGTTAGTCGCATTAAGCCCTATATTTCTGGTATTCAGCAGGAGCTCGATCGTGGATTCCTCAGCGGAAACCGCAGCAAAATGCAGGATCGTTCCATCCTCCAGATGCACTTGGATTTTAGGGTGAGCCAGCAGCATGCATATAGGGAGCATTTCAACACTTCCAACGCTCATACGCAACGGCGTGTATCCTGTTCCGGAAAGTATATTGACGTCAACCCTTTCATCCCCAAGTAAAATTGCAAGGATAGTCGGATCAGCCAGATACACTGCTCCATGTAACGGGGCCCACCCCCCTCCCCCAGGAACACTCAAGCCCTCTACCTCATCACTCATCACCATATACAAGATTTCCTGATCACGCTCACTTGGCTGGGCAAGTGATGCAGGTGGGTGGTTGTTGGCCTGGTTCACCGCTATTCCAGGGCACTCCAACAACAACCGCACCACATCACTGTACCCATTCCACACAGCCAGGTGCAGAGACCCGAAATCGCCGAATATCCAAGGGCAATTTACGTCTACTCTAACATCCGCCAATAGTGCTCTTATCGCACCCAACCGCCTGCCCGACGTTGCACATATCAGTGACGTGCGCCCTCTCTCATCGACCGTGTTCGGGTCAACGCCGCAGGCCAGTAGCGTTGTCAGCCCCTCCTCGCTCAGACTGCTCACTGCACCGTTGAGGAGTGTGCCGCCATCCTCGATGATGTCCAGTATTGCATCTCCCAGCAACGATTCGACCGTAGATCTCTCCTGACGTTCCGCAGCATGGTAGAGAGCTTTCCTGCAGTACTTGCTACAGCGCCGTTTAAACATCTCGGAGCGGAGAGCCGGCTTCAAGAGCCTCCTCAGGAAATGATTCGTCCGGAGGACGGAGGCAATGTCCGGTATTTCCAGCATGGGCGAGGTGCATATTTCGAGAAGCAATTCGTTAGGAAGGTTGGTGAAAGAGATGTAGGACATATTCTAGACCTGATTTTTTTTCTTCTTTTTTTTTTTTTTTCTTTTTGTTTGCTTGCGGAGATGGAGCCAGATGCCGGAGAAGGGGACTACATATAGCACTGAGCTTCCACTCATGAAGATTCCCGAACACGACTCCCTGGATCTGTATGTCACGTAATAGCAGTCGTGTTTTCCCAAAAAAAAAAAAAAAAAAAAAAAAACTAGTTCGATTACGAATACAGCGTTCCCACCCTATACCATACCTCCCACAAGGGAGAAATTCTAGCCAAATTAGTCGTCATACCAGCGATGCCACAATCACGCAGAAAATTGGCATCGGGATCACGTATAGTCACTCGGGATCACGATAGATTTATCAAAGAAAGCCCTAACCCATCACACAATGCATAATATAACGGTAAAATAATATGATTACCATAATAATATGAGCCTGTATAAGTTAAAACCTGATTGTCGGACTTTGGTGAAAAGTGCGGGAAAATACATGGCAATGATGGTTACCCAATAAAAAAAGTTTTAAGATATGATACACACAGTTTTATCTTTACCATATTTTTATAGAAAAACTGCACATTCAAAAAAAAAACTTTAATATTTTTCTGTAACCATTAGAATTTTCTCCAGCCTAACTACTTTATACCTATGATTTCAAATTTACCAATAAGCTTAACTACATTGTTTTACGTGGATTTTTGTTCTTTGAACCCAGTGGATGACCAGCCCTTTCAGGCACATTACCTATCCTTACCACTTCTGTTGCAGTAGCCTGTATCCTAACATCTTGACCATCTTCTACACCCATTTGGGACCTTGATAGAGTTTCAGTTACTGTTCACTATTTTTTTCCTCTATTAGTATATAAAAACAAGTGACAATCACTAGGATTAGTGGGATCCTACAGGTAAAATATAGTGAAATTTTAGAAAAAATTGAAAATAATAAGAAAGACATACTTATTAGAAAAGTTTAAGGTATTAAAAGACTGATACATTATCAATTAAACTGTGTAAATGTAGCTTTTTTCAAACTCCATATCTTGTGAGTAATGATATTACATAAGCGAGACATCAATGTTACAAAAATATCATTCAACTTTATAGTGTAATAGCTTAACAAATAATTATCTATTACCCATAATTTCTAATTCTATTAATACAGAGAAAGCTAGAGTTATTTTAGATGGTGAAAAGTAGATTTGTGAAATTTTCACTATTTTGGACATAAAACATGCCACAGAGGTCATCTGGAGTTCTATAATATTTTCTAAGCTACTGTACACCTACTTTACATGGCTAGCTGAATGGTTAAGCAAAAAAAAAAATGTTTTGTGGTTGAGGCCCAATAATCAGGTTTTAACTTATACAGACTCATATTATAACATATCATGCCATTCAGTATCACTTTAGCCACTCCCGAAAAGGGAAGAAAAAAAAAAAAAAAAAAAAAAACCCCCAACTTATAAAGATCACCAAATTAACTTAACCATTAAATTTTGTAAAAATAAAAAAATTAAAAAATCCGACCCCTCGGTAATCCGCACTTCAAATGAAAAGCCCCCTATATCTCCCAGTAGAAAACCATCGTCGTTACCGGTACCGTATATATCATGTCATATCATACCTAGACACCAAGCCACTCAACCCCACACCTTGTTTTACGGTATTTTTATCATAACCCCAACTCCCCCCCCAAATCGACCTACCAATGAATCACACACCCTCACTCGAAACGACAACTTAGCCTCACCCCCCACTCTCTCACTCTCATCCCGCTAAAAACCCAAAACCATGGAGTGACAACAACGAAAAACTCAACTCAACTCGCTCACCGGTGTTGTTAGGCGGACGCCAAACTCAAGTATATAACTGAGGGACGTAGGCCCGAAATCTTTGATTGGAGAATCTGTCGAGGAAGGCTCGTCTCGATAAAATAGGTAGGTAAAAATTTAAGGTGTAAAACAATATTATATTGATAAGATCTCTTCTCCGTTGCTTGATGATGTCTGTAAAGCTCGGGAGGCACTTCGATATTTATATCCCGCGTCTGAGTGTTCGCGGACTACTTCTAACTACTATGCCTCCGAAGTACCACTCTGGTTTTAATACGCAAACGTCCAGAATCTTATAAGTGCTAACACCGTCTGACCCTGAAACTTATCACACCCTTTCGCGGACTCGGAATAGTATTCCTCCGTTGAGATGACTGCGCTATTTGTTATTCCAAACAGCCGCCTCCAACTTAGATGTCCGCATAGACTTTTATATAACTTTAGTCTTGTTGACTATCGTCCAGTCGTCTCTTCGGTCATGAAGTGATCAGGTTCATGCCGGACCACCTAGTGCCAATCGCAAGTCCGAGCCCAACGTGTCAGCGTCTTAAGGGTCTCCGACTTATCTAGGTCTTCCTTTCTGAGCGTGCTTCCCCTTGGTCCGCCGGCCTCCGTAGAGGGGTCCTATTACTAGGACCAACCAACCTACAGCTGATCTCAGAAGGGTATGGGTGGATTCGGTATACCCCTAATAGCTTCCACTACTGGGATATCCTCTTGGAGTATTTCGCCGAAAACGTCCCGTCACTTTCGGCCCATAATTAGGAAGCCTAACTTTGAAGCCTACTATCTCAATGCGCCTCCGACGGATTTCCTCCGTTCCACTTCCCAGATGTCGCCAAAGGTCCCCTCTCATATATCCTGCGAACAGCATGCGGTCGGACGGACGGCGGCGACGTATATGGTGTTATGAAGTGGGCTTCATTGATGTGACATTTTAGTTATGGGACGCAACTCTCGAAATCTCGCTAATGACGTGCGGGCCCCATAAGGGGGCCGGAGGGGGGTGTCGGCACTCCGGTAAATTGAGGGTCTGTGCGCAGTTACCCTACCGTGGGTCTGTGCACATGTCTCGGATTTCCATATGCCTAACAGGTGTGCGATGGGCCAAAAAGTAAAGGCAAATCATCAAAACAATAAAGAGAAGCCAGTCATTCAGTCAGTCAGTCAGTCAATCAATCAGAAAGGGGAAAGAGAAATAGAGAAAAAAGAAAAAAGAAAAAAAAAACGTGAATTCCTCATCCCCACCAACCATTCATTCAACCAAACCAAAAACCATTCTCATCCATCAATCAATCAATTAATCAATCCAACCCAACAAAAAAAAAACAAAAAAAAAAACCCTTACCGTACTACTAGAAACCCATCATACAATAACCCAAGAAACCTACCTACTCATGCCCGACAGCTCAATGCAAATTTACAGCCTAATGCAAATTTGTGGCTCACTGCAAATTTGTGGCTCAATGCAACTTTGTGCCACAAAAAAATTTATTGCAAAGTGCAAGTTTGTGGCACAGCACAACTTTTCTAATTCAAGGTATGATAATAATATTATTATAGTTTAAAGTATAATGTATAAAAGCATTATTCACATTTTATTTAATTTACCCAACCTTACATCTTATAATGCCTGCAGTTAAGAGCCTGGATATTTTCTTTTCATTAGTTAGTACTACTTGTACTACTCATGTTTGCATTAATGACCTTGTCATCCTGTTAGTAAAATATGCAGAATTTCAAACTTGCAAGTCATAGCTGCAATATTCAAATTGTGTACTTGGAAGATGGAAAGTGAGGCAATTATAGTCTGTTTGCATACTTCAATATCCATATATAATTTCACAATATCATGTTGACTTAGAAGTATAATAGAAAGTACTAGTAGCATAATTGATTCTAGTAAGGAATATGTGAAACATGGACATAATCAACTATGATAAATTCACAATAATAAAGTAAATCATGATACTATATTGAACAAGAATGCTATATGGAACTCTAAGACTGTATTAAATTACAAGGTGGTGCTGTGCCACAAAGTTACATTTTGCCATAAATTTGTTGAGGCACAAACTTGCATTGAGCCACAAATTTGCATTGAGCTGTAAATTTGCATTGAGCTGTAAATTTGCATTGAGCTGTCGGGCACTCTGGAGGAGTGCCCATGGTTGTGGCGGCTAGCCACAACCTTGGCACGAGTACCTACCTACCTATACCAAACCGTAACGCGNGGGGGGGGGGGGGGGTTATGATAAATAAAAAAAAATAAAAATTCAAACCAATATCAACTCCGTGTGCAGAAATTATCATACAATACCGGTACCGTGACAAACTAACTTAACTTAACTGGTAAGTTTATTTATTGTACGGTATCACACACAGTACCGGTAACAAGGGTTTTCTCTCTCCCCCCTCCCCAAACACACACGTGCCTGAAATGAAATAAAAAAAATAAAATAAAAAAAGAGACCGCCGCCACGTGTAATTTAAACTCTACGATAAGGTATCATAAGTTAAGGTGAGGTAAGGATATGATATGACGGCCCCAACCCACGGATATAATAGACTATGGTTACCCCTCCCACGTTATTCATGAGTGTTCCGCACGAAAGGCGCACGCGCGCGCGCACACACACACACACAACGCGAGTGAATGGATGGATTAGATGGATAGATGGATGGATGGATGGGTCGATCAATTTCCCTATCCGCACGGTATGTAGTCGAAGCCATTTTTCCTTGCCCCCCCCCCCCCCGAATCTAGGATGTTGTGCTCGAGTAGGGAATGGAGGAAGGAGGAGGAGGAAGAATTAAGGAGGAGAACTCCTATGATATGATGAACCCTTCTGTTTGTTTATCTGCTTGTCTGTTTGTTTGTTTTTCTCCTGCTTTCTTGCTTGCCTAACTCGCCTATCTGTACGAGTACGGATCCGCCCCACGTTCGCGGTAGCTATGCGTCAAGTAATTATGATAATACATTGATTTCCCAAGAGTGCTAACACCAGGAATGAAGTTATTTCCCCCCCCTTCCCCTCTCTCTCTTTCTCTCTCATCAGCCAATCCCATCTCGCCTTATCCACCCGCACTCGAGCCAGAGGACAAAAAGATAAAAAAAGTAAATAAAAGTAAATAAAAAAAGAAGGAAGGCAACGGAAAAAACACAATGACGAAATGAGGCAAGGGGGGAGCATGGCAAAAAAGAAAAGGAAAAGGAAACAAAGGAGAGAGAAGCAAGACCAAATACCGTACCCGATTACCAGAATCCCATCCCATCCATCATGACAATAATTATGAAAGCCAAAAAGAAAAAAATGATACTAATACCCTGAAAATAACCCAGACAAAAAAAATTCAAGCTCCGGTAGAAACGAGACGCGGAAATGGAAAAAGGAAAATCACCAACACCAAACCTAGAATAGTGAGAAATAAAAACAGAAATCGGACGAGAAAAAAATGCGTAATTCCCACACCCCCGTGCCGTACCATACCCGAGCCCGCATCCCACCTAAATTTATGCTGTCCATCCTGTCACATCCCAACTTTATTTTCCTTACTCGAACCCCACCGCGCGCCCGTCTCGGGAGTTTCGAAATGTGGCTATCGTTTCCCCTTCTTCCTGCTCGCAGTGGTGGCGACAGAAGTGTGGCAAAAAAAAAAAAAAAAAAAAAAACACCCACCCCAGCCGCCGATTCTGCCCTTCCCTCGCGTATGAAAGGGGGGGGGGAAAGATGCGCGGCCGCGGATAGCATGGTGTATAAGTTCCAATACAGAAAAGAAAAGAAAAGAGGAAGAAAAAGGTGGACCATGTCCAAGCTAATGGTAGAACGCCCCAGGATTTCTTTTGTAACTAAGGAAAACGAGAAGCAGAAGAGAGAAGGATCAACAGTATGGGTAAGAGATGCAAAGAAATGGTTTGGCCCGAATGGCAAATGGTTGGCTTATGTCGGGTTGGTTCGTAGGGCGGCCGTCCAGGCCATTTGTTAAAATGTATTTAAGGTGAGAATTTGAGAGCCGAAAAAGGTAGAGGGAGGAAAGCAAATCGAGTAACTTGCTCCAGCAAGTATCCAGGCGTACCGGTCGAAGGTCTGGCATTACCTGCCCTTCGCAAAAACAGCCCTCCAGGCCCGGGGAAAGGGGAGGAGGAAGGTTGCCCGAACATCCTTTTAACCATGACATGAGAAGAAGAAAACCAAATACCCTAGCTCGAACCATTGAAAAGGAAAAAAGATACCATCAACTACAATCAACACCTTTCGATGCCTTGCATCCGCCCTGACCCGCCAGCATTGTGTCCAGAATGATGGTTCTGTTGATGGTAACTTGATTGCTGCTGGTGATAGCTCTGTTGAGCCGGGACATGCACACTCAATCGGAGCGTTTCAAGCTCATTCCGCACCGCATGGTAGTTCTGGGCCTCGTTGCGAAGGGTCTCGAGTTCGCGTTGCATACTTTCATGGTTACGCATCATGGTATCGTGGGACTGTTTCATCTGGTTGATGTATTCAATGGCTAAACCCGTGATTAGCATCCTCGAATAGTGGCACGAATAGCCAAGAATCGCAACCCACCTTTAGTCAAGACCTCCCATTTGCTACTCTTCCCGCCCCTCTCGGCAGGTAACTGATCCCTCAGCTCGTCAAACAAATCCTTCATTTCCTTCCTCCGTTTCCTCTCTGCAAGCTTGTGGCTTACTCGTAACTCCGGCGTCCGAGAGTAAGGGGTGACCGGGGGAGATGCCGAATCCCCGCTAGCTCCAGCACTTGGTTTCCTGGTCTGCAGGTGGTGGTGGTGGTGGTGCTGGTTCCCGTTTGGGGCCTGGGCATGCTGACCTCCCGAAAAGTTACCATTCCCATTGTCAGCAAGATTAGGATGTAACAACCCAGAGTTAGTACTGTATATGCTGCTTGCCGTAGACCCAACCAGGCTGCTGGTGCTATTCCTTCCGGGTATCCCATCTCGGCTGCTCCTCGAAGGGGGGCCGGCAAAATCTGGGTCGGGAAATGCATATGGGTAACCCTTGGTCGGAGATGGCGCATTAGGGTGAGGGTGGGGTCCATTGATATACGGAAACCTTGGTGCCCCAATAATCGGAGGTGCTACCCTTGTCGGACCGTTCGACTTGTGTGATGGGGTGTATCCATTACTGGAATCCGTGGTCGAAGTATACCTACGAGCAATCCCACCATATGGACCACCGGTTGAAGAGCCATTGGTGTCGCCATTTTCCGCACGATGCGATGCAGGCGAATTGCTGTGTATTCCCCTCTCACGCTGCAGTGTGCTCGCGAGACTGACCTGGCTTACAGCTGGTGTTCCGTTAACTGGTGACGACAAATTCAAATTTCCCAGGCGACTGTCAAAACTGCTTCGACGAGAAGCTGACGGTGACGGAGCTGGTAATACATCGGTTGCTTGGTATGTACCTGCGGGTGGAGTGGTGTGAAGACTAGTAGTCGAGGCAGCAAATGTGCTGCTCGTCGGGGAATGATTGTAGCTAAAGGAAGGGTTGTTTGTGTCTTGTGCGTGTTGGCGTGACGACCCGTGTTGCTCAATTGGAGGAAGGGTCAATTGAGGCGAGAACGATGATTCAGAAACTTCTGTTTTGTTAGTACATTATGTTCCAGTCGCGCACGAACCACCTTAGCCCTACGATAGGGAAGGGTTGGCCGCATCAATAGACAAAATGGGCTCCAAGAGGGAAAGAGGGAAAGAGGAAAAGGGAAAAAAAAAACTCGAGAAAAACCCCGAGAAAAAGGGTCGTAGGAGACACTTACTATTGCTCGCTCGTGCAGAATTCATAGACCAGTTCCCCGAATCTCTCAAATCACTAGACTGTTGGTTTAACGGAGGAGAGTGACCGTGCACTGAATTAGGCTTGCTGACCGTGGGGCCATTGGTGATGTGGGCCAGCGAAGGCAAAGTTGTTGTAGGCGCACTGCCCGAAGAAGATTGTCGTCGATCCCAAGACATACCTGCACTATCCACACCCCAGAAGAGGACGGGTAGGAGAGCAATAGTAACGAACGAACACAGAGGAGGGTGTCAGAGTGATTTTATAAAGTGATTGAAGGTCTTGTGGCACCGGACAGGAACCAAGGTGAGGTTTCGTTGGGTTCCGTTTTAGAGCGGGTTGGTTGTTCACTAAAGAGGTTGAGGGAAGAGGGAGGGGGACCTGGACCTTTTGACGAGGAGGGTCCTGGTTGCACGAGGCAACTTAACCAGACCGTTAAAATCGAGTTGTTATCACGCTGAAGCTAGACCCCGCGAGAGACAGGCGGCGACACCCTTCGGCGCTTTTCTTAACAGGGCAGATGAATGCTGGTCGTCTATTGATGGTTAAGATCGACAGCTTATGCTGCAGTATGTATTCGACAAGAGAGCAGAAATAAAAGAGCTTGTGAGTGAGAGCAAATGAAGGTAATACTCTTTCTCGAAGTTGTGCAGGGTAGAAAAGCTAGCGAGAAGAGAAGGCAAGCGACGGGCAGATAAATTTGCGGGCGGGAGGTAAAAAGGGAAAGTCAGTCCAGCGAGAGAGAGAGAAATAGAGAAGGAGAGAGAAGGAGAAGGAGGGTGTGTGATTGAATTCCCTGTGTTCAGCACAGTGGAAAACAGTGGCTCTGAGGGCTGCTGCTAATACTCCGGAACCGAGGAACTGGTCGTCGCTGCGCTCTCAGGCCTCTGTCACACTTGCCGGAGATCTTGCGAAATAGAGTGTGTGTGGTCGAGAGGTGAAAAAGAAAAAATGGGAGAATGGGGAGTGGGACTTCAGCGCTGGGGGGGTTGGATATGGTTGCGATTGTGGCGGGAAGGTAAAGTAAAGTTGAGCGAAAGGGGAAGGGAAGGAGAAGGGGAAGGGGAAGAAAAAAACAATGCCAAAACTCCAGCTCCTTCGGCCTTTTTTGCGGCTTCTTTAGATGGCTTGGGCGGTTGTGGAAGGGACGGCTCTCAGGGCCTTCTTTTCGGCTTTTGGCAAGGGAACGAGAAAGAAGGTGAAGAGGTTATGGTAGCAGATATGAGGGAAGGTTGGTTCCAGGCGTAGAGGTCGAAAGATAGAAAAGAAGGTAAATGAAAAAATGAAATGAAAAAAAAAAAAGATATCTGATATCCTGTTCGTGGGGCGTCTTGTATTCAATCTTGCTTTCTTTGACCAAGCGAGAGAGAAATGGTGTTATAGATACTACCGGTATGGTATGGAAGGGGGCATAGAGGGACTGGACGGGGGTAGATAAAAAGGTACCGTAAAATGGTTATGTACAGCAGGTGCGGGCCGTATGCACTCTACTGTGTAGATATATATATAGGAGATATCTCAGATGGATGCCTGCGCAAAAGATGGGTGGAAACTATGAATATTAATAAGAGCGAGTATAACACTGTGCCGTAGAGAGAGGGGCTAGTACTCGAGTCTGTGAACGTGTTTCAGCGCGTCTATAGCGAGTGAACAGATCCTCAACTAACTTGTGGCCGCCTAAGGAATTCCCTACAGACAAAATCACCTACTTTCTGTTGCCGGTACGCGGTACAGTACTCGATCATCCCCGGATTATTACACACTCTCTGTACAGTATAATAATTACTATCCTTAGAATCCTTGTCGATGTGGTTTAATTTGAATGTGTGCGTGTGTGAGTGAGGGCGCGGGGAGCATCTCAATATCAAGTAGCTACTCGAGTTCCTTAGTAGTTTACTTGGTAGTTAAGTTACTTGTGCTAGGGAGGGTACAATTCTAACTCAGACGAAATTATATCATAGTCTCATGTTTTGCATGCCAGCACAAACCATGATGGCTAAAAGCCGAATATGGTAATATCTATTGGAAGAATATTTAATGTACTTTTTTAACTTGTATTTGGGCAGCTTTATGATCCAAAAGTCAATGAAAGTTTCTCCCCGCACTACACCGCACGATTATTCGGCGGGTCTCGTCTTTCCCATCCAACAGAGGGTTATTAGGTGGCTCTAACTAAGAAACCCTACCAACATCACAGTAACAAGTATCGTCGCCAAAATCCACATTGTGGTTCTTTTCGATACTTGCAGCTGCATCATAATTGGTCCATAGGGGGGAGAAACAAGTACGGTAAGTTATGACTGGGAATGGCTTTCGACTCTGTAGGACGGATGGGTTGAAATACCCCCCTCGGCTCTCCCTTCCGCTCCCCCCGTGATTCATTTAACCAACTTTCCTCACGCGCTTGCGCTCTTGAGTTGTGTCTCTACAGTCAATTGTGGTGTGCCCCAATTACTGGCGCTGTACTTGTACAGTACAAGAAGCGTCTCACACGAGATAAGTCGAGCGATGTGACGGCAAAGGCCCTTTTCTGACATTTACAATCATATACTTTTCCTTCTTTGTTTTTTTCCCTTCTTCTCACTTTTTTTTTCCTGTCCTCTTGCCCCTCATTCCCCTGTCCATAGAAGTCGGTTTAAAAAGCAATACCAGGGGAGCAGAAGAATGTCGCTCGTGAGAGATTGATAGGACTTCGCATTGGGCATTAGGTAAGATGATGATGGCGAATCTTCAGCACCCCTCATTTGAGAAATACGCAACGCGACAGATATTTCCAGAAAATGACTTATGCCATCAAGATCTCTCTACCTTGCAAGTAACTCGTGAAAAATAAGGGGCCGGCGGAAGGGAGATTCTTGAAATTCCATGTGTAAACGTCTTCTCCGCCTAAATGCAGACTACTTCACTGTGCATTACCGCACAGCACACTGATGAAGGTACTACCTTGGATGATATGTATATGTGTGACACCTTACTATGTAAAAGGTACTTGTTATATCAGTGATCAAGGCGCTCGCACAAGAATAGGCAAACCCGTATATCAGCGGCTCTTTATATACGGTACTGTACCCACGCGAAAAAGTTGCTATTCATAAGCTACAGATTCCCCTACCAAGGAATTCTGGTTCAGTGATAAGGATGTCTGGCCTGGTACTGTACCGGTACTGTACGAGTGGTCTATGCAGAGCCCACTTTTCTATTCCTCCCCCGGTTCTTCATGTTCATCACTTAGGATTAACCTCACGTATCCGCATGGCGACCTGATCCAATCCCTCATCCGACTCCCCACTCTCCGCCATTCCCCCCTTCCCCGGACAAGCCCGCCGCTACTTCACGTTACCCGTACCCTTTATCATAATCGCCCCCCCCCCTCCCCCCGGCAATGATCCTTCCTTCTTCACATTCAGGCACAGATGGCCAAAAGGAAAACAAATAATAATGATAAAAATGATAAAAACCTTCCAAGGATGTCGTTCCTCACAAATGTTTAGCAAAAAAAAAAAAGGGGGGGGGGGGGGGAAAGGATGGAAAAAATAGCTTAAGAAGGGCAAAGAAAGAACAGAAGAAGAAAAATGGGCGATGGATGGTGGAGGCAACACGTGCGATGTACAACCATCAGACAAACCTTGAACCCTTCCTCTTCGCTCTCACCAGCTTCCCACGAGCGAGAAAAAAATCCACTGCCAGCTTCCCAAAAGGTAGGTGCAGCCCGATCCACTTTCCTTTTCCTTTCCTTTTTCCATCGCTTTCCCATTTTCCCTTAATTGGGGGTGAAAGTACTTCGTACCGCATCCAGTACCCCCTCAGCATATAGAGTATGATCTTGGCGCCAAAAGTCATGGGCAGTCTGTCATTTTACACCAAAAATGACCAACTTTACACCCAGAAAACTCTCCTTGATTACTTTGAACATCTTCTGATAAAATAAACAAAGCTCTGTCGAGAAATTCCGAGAGAGCAAAATATTAGGAGCATTAGGTTAGGGGTGGATCACCTAATTTTTGATAAAGAAGACTAAGCAATTGCGAAGCCCATAATGTTGCTTTGATTAATTCTATAGTGTTTTCGGGCAGGCTGAAAGTCATTAAGGGTTCCCATTTCCGGAGAAAAATGCAAAACTACTAATGACTTTTGGCGGGAAGATCGCACCGACTGCAGATGGATGGAGAGCTACGCATTTATAAAGACGTCATGGTAATAACCTCCCACGATATCTGCATATCATACCCATCGAGCAACTTCGTGCATTACAGGGTCACAATTACTAGAGACGGTAAAGTCAAGGCAGAGTGTAGCCAAGGTTTACTCGGATACCGGAACGCAGTATCATACCCATCAGTAGACAAGTCCGAAGGAAGGAGAGAAAAAAAAAAGAGGGTGTGAGATAGCAGCGGTATGAATCCAAACTTGGTTAAAATCCGACTCCGGCTCAGTTTTGGGGAGGGTCAAGCCCTCGCTCAGTTTGGGCCTGGGAGGTTTACGAACCAGCGCAAACGGGCTAAACCCAGGGAGTTTTGTGCTCGTGCGAGTACAGAAAAGGGATACCAAGCGGCCAAAAATGTGGAAATGCTTTCTTTCCTTCTCAGGTTTTCGAGGCTTTGGACTTTGCCTGGTTCATGGCAGTGATATATTTAATAGTACAGTGACCCGATACCCGATACCCGATAGCACACTGCTATGGTTATCCTAAAGCGAAAGGGCTATCTCTCATTGCGGGTAGTATTTTTTTTTTTACGTGGGGGAGAGGGAGAAGCGGAAGGAGAAGAAGCAGGCGTTGTTGTGTGGGTACGGTCGGATTCAACAGGTTAGGTCAGTCTAGGTCAGGTGTGGATGGATAGGTTGAACCTCTTCCTTCCTCCCCTCTGAAAGTTAGCGGGACCTGCGGGAGCATGCTAGGGCTAGCGACCTTCTTTTCTCGTGGCTCAAACGTGCCCGTGAAACCTAGGCTAGGCCCCGGGAGCCTTTAAAGACACCCAATCATACTCGTGCGGTGGTGGCGAGTTCGGAAAAACGATCAGGACGCTGGCATCGCTTGTCCTGTCCCTTCCCTTCTTTATTCTTTCCTCCGGTTGCGGTAGTGATGGTTGCTCACGGCAGCGGAAGGGGGAAAGAGAGGATGGGTGTGAGGATGTGATAGGTTGGGTGCGGTTGTGAATGAGGGGGTGGGGAGACGAGGATAGTGTGGTGGGCAGCGAGGCAACGAAGGCTAGGCCCAAAAATGAAAAATGATTAAAAGGCGAAGCCTGTCCAGCCAAAATTTACTTTTCTGCGCAGTGCGCAGAAAACGTGCTCTTCAGCACACATCGAGTTGCCCGCCGTGCTCGACCGGTTTTCTCACCCTCTCACTTCACATGGGAAATCTGGAGGAGCAACGAAAGTACTCGTAAGAGTACCGGTACAGTAGTAACTCGAGGGTTATGAGGGGAAAAAGGAAAGAGTGAAAAAAAGCAACTCTTTACGAACTTTGAGACTGCAAGTGCGCAGACACAATAACACTCTGCCGGCATCATACTTGTACAGTACAGTTAGACTGGGGAGGCGTTTATGTATGTAGCCTTTTCGTTCGCCATCTTCGCAAGCCATGGTAAGCGTGAATGGTGAACGCGTACGATGCAGTCAGTCAGTCAGTATTGCAAGCTTTCCTCAAGCGGCCCTCCATATCATACAGAACTCCAAGGCAAAAGTCGGTAATTTCCATTCCAATCTGCCCAGGCTCATCAAGATCAACACCTCAAACCCAGCAGTCTTCATTCGTTTTTTCCCCCCCTCGCCTCTTCCGACTAAGTTACCGAGCACCACCGATACCTTGTCATCAAGTACCGTACTCGAGTACTTGAGTACGATGCGGTGGAGGTAGCCATCCCACACACCCACAAAATCGCTTGTTTTAAGGGCTCCCCCCCCACCCTCAGCCCTCGGCCCTCTCCCATTGGTGGGTTCTGAGTCGCAGCGTAACCACTCCGTCGGGCCAGATTCGACATTTATATTGGCCAACATCCTCGCCCTCCTGAATCAACTGATTGTTAAAACTTGTCATTTCTTATCATTTCGCTGGAAAAACGTGGTGTCTCCCACCACCGACCGGAAAGTATAGCCCACTACAAAGCCCGTTGAATTGAATACAGTACCGGTACTTGAGAGGAGAGGGATATGAGGCGGGGGAGGGGTCGGATATTCGGCTTTTTTTTCTTTCCCCCCTTCCCCTTCTCCCGATGGGGGCAGCAAAGCGTTCGATTGAGGATTGCGTGCCTTTACCTACGTCGGCGACCACATATTACAATGGTTGGCGTATGGTCGGGGGGTCACATCGTTACAATTTTACGACGCATAAACGAATGAACCTGGCTGCCGAGTTGGAGTCCAAACCAGTTTGCAGACTCGCTTGACGGGAGCGTTCCCGGGTGCAACGAGTGCACCGGGAAAACAAGAAAAAGGAAAGGAATGATAGTAATTCACAACAAAACTAAACGGGGGTGATTAAGGTACTCGTACATGCGTTCTCCGGTACCATATGTGGATTGCCGTATACTTGTAACCCTATGTTACTTTGATTTCCGGATTCTTGGAGGGAAAAGGGGGGGCCAGATAGATTGGTGGTCAGTTAGTTGGTTTGGGTGCGGTGGGGCACAGTATCCAACTTGCTCAACTTTGTTGGGGACAAATTTCGGGGCAAATTTTTCGCTGGTCCTGCTCTACTGACCTGGTGCTGGCTGTGGGGTGACTGGGCGGGGCGGGGCGGGTTACTGTGGTAGAGATTTCCTTGATTGTGGTAAGTTGATAGATATTAAATCGTGTTTGGTAGGAACTTAGGAGGAGTCTACTAAGTTAAGGCGATTCTTCTACACCTCTCATCAACGAACTGGTCTGCTAGCAAAGACATATTGAACTCTTGACTGTATCGTCCCTGGTACGCCACACGATTTATTGTTTGGGCTGAGATTGTTTCCTTCAGCTCCCCATAACACGGTCGCCATGAATGCAAAAAGAAAAGGATTTCTTACCACAGTTGGTTAAGGGTTTTTTGAAATCAGAGTTGGCATCCCAGTGCTTGTTTTCGATTCAAATTCTGGCCAACTATCGTATGGGCAAGCGAAATGGAGGAGGGAAAAAATAAAATAAAACAAATTATTATATGATATAACGATCGAATTTTGTGATGAGCAAGGAACTCGTACCGCGGACAGACTGCCGGATCCCGCGATAAAAGTGGTAGGAGGCTACGACAAAAGGGAAAAGGGAAAAGGGAAAGGGGAGGAAAGAAAAAAAGAAGAAAAAAAACCAAAGCCTGTCTACAGTTGGTGGTAAGAGGCCCTAAAGCTACATACCGGTACTCGAGTACAGCACTGTACTCATACTTGATGATACTATACATGGGATAACAAAGACCACACTGCACACCGGGCGTAAATCTACAAGTACTGTACGGTACTAGTACAGTATGTCTGGTTCCAACTTTTTCTCCCAAACCTACCGGTACGACACGGGATCGAAATCTCGGCGGCATCGCCTGGCTTTCCCGTGCCTTGCCTCCGGGAAAGGTAAAAGGTAAATTTAATAAACGAAGGTATAAAAAGCAAAAGAGGGTTTTTATACTCGAGTATATATATGCCGGTATATTATAGGAAATAGGGGAGAAAAGTAGGATGTTTATGGGCCCGGCTAGCGAAGGAAGCTGGGGCAACAGTAGAAGGATGTGGGAGACGGGGCCTCAATTTCTCCATTCATTCATTTTTATTTTTTATTGTTGAGTGGGCAAGCGAGCAAGCACAACTGCTTCTGTACCGCCAAGTTATGTACGACTTCAGATAATCCAATGACGGGCCCCGCATGAATCCTGTGTCCCCGCACTCAAACCCACAAACCAACCTTGCGAAGGGGTACCCCCGATCTCCCCCCCAGAATTTCGACTGGGATAGATGTTATGACTTAAGATCTTCGCCAATTGTGGGGGGGGGCTCGGGTTTATCTGCACAGCATCCAGATATCCTATCTGCCAAAGCCCACGGTGCTGGTCCTGTGTTCGGTTTGGAGCGGAATCATACATGCTCTAGGGTAGGACGGGGGGAGGGGAAAGCGAGATATTCGGATTGAACTTAGTTACCGCATCTGCGGTTTGACCAGATGCGGGATTCGTGATACATGGAATCGGGGGGGGCTTTGCTGTTATAGTTGATGTGGAAATGAGGCTTTCGTCAGGATTGACATAAACACATAACTTTACGTAGTTGTGCATTCCACACACATTGCTCTCAATTATCCAGGAGGTCACGCATAGCGAAGCTACAAGTACCGGTGGTTAGACTACCGTACGGGTATCCACAAATAGCCATTGCGCGGGAGCTGTGACCCTGAAAGAGTTGTACCGGTACTATTTTCGCTTCACCTTGCTGAGTCATTTTTTTTTTTTTGTACCATTGTCGACACCTTGGCTGCGGAGAATCTGATACGATAAGGAAAACCCATCACAGGCTCCTGCTCCTCCTATTTTTTCCCCACGCTGTGCCCCACCAATATAGATCCGCTTCCTGAGACAAAAAAAATTTAACGCAAAGGACAGGAAGTGCCCCCCCCTTGAGCGGGAGCTGTTGAGAGTTCAACCACCCTTCCAATTGGCTTTGAGAGCCAGAATCAGGCAAGGAAACCCGAGACAATGGGCGAACCGGGAGAGCTTTTAGGCAACGAGGCGAAGGGAGGATGGGTAATTCAAAAATTCGGCGGGACAAGTGTTGGGAAATTTGCAGCTCGAATTGCGGAGCAAATTGTCAGGTACGTCGATCATCGTGGAATATCTCTAACTGAACAAACAAACAAGCAAAATTGAGAGACAATGACAATGACGCTTCTCAACGTTGGGAAGCAGAGAATTGAACCGGCTAACCACAATATTCTACGGTAGGATAAACATTCACACGAATAAAGTCGCAATCGTATGTTCTGCTCGGAGCACAGAGACCAAAGCCGAAGGAACTACAAACCGGTAGGTTTACCCCAAACCCTTTGAAGTGACCCAAAGAGGCGAAGGGCTCGATTGATTTCTTCCGCCTAACCTATTATCAGGTTGCTTCGGGCAGCGGACGAAGCCCTGGAGCCGCAGTCGAAGTTGTACATCGATATTGTGAATGACATTCGGGAGGACCACGTTCGCGCTGCAAAGCAGGAGATCCAGTCAGAGGAAATCATCGCTACACTGGAAAGTGAAATTGAAGCAGAGTGTGGAAGACTAGCGAGTTTCTTGAGTGCCGCGCAGGTCTGTCTTTTCTGAAACAAGTGGAACCGAAACTCCTGCGGGATGGGCAGTAGAGGGTCCTGTGAGTGGCTGATTTGTATTTATAGATCATCGATGAGATTAGTCCCAAGACGAAGGATATCATTGTTGGGGCTGGGGAAAAGCTTAGCTGCTTGTTCATGACTGCAATGCTTAGGGACAGGGTGAGTCCTGCTTGATTTATTTTTATTTTTCCCTTTTTCCTAGATAGGCGGGGCTTGCTTGTCCCACTTTTACTAACCTCCTTGCCCGCTTGTGGGGCGGCGGGCCGCTTAGGGCGTTGATGCGGAATATGTCAATCTCGAAAACATCATTCACGGGTCATACCCTGCCAAAAACGGGCTAAATCAGGAATTCTATGACTACCTTGCAAAACAATTGGGAGAGAGGATACAGGGTTGTGAGGGGAGGATACCTGTCGTTACTGGTAAGTGATTGAATAATACCCGTGGGGTGCATATGCCATTACAATTTCGTCGAACAAAGCAGAACCGAACGGGCAGGTCGAAAGCGTGGGGCTTTTCAAGTCCAACAAGTGCTAACCCCTACACTTATTTCCGGTCAGGCTATTTCGGAACGGTTCCGGGGAGCATATTGTCGTCTATCGGGAGAGGATACACAGATCTTTGTGCGGCGTTGCTGGCAGTTGGCTTGGATGCGGACGAGCTTCAGGTTTGGAAGGAGGTGGATGGAATTTTTACTGCGGACCCCAGGAAGGTTCCTACTGCGCGTTTGATACCCATAATCACTCCAGAGGAAGCTGCCGAGTTGACCTACTACGGCTCCGAGGTACGTTTCAGCTACTATTACCCGCATTATTATTATTACCATGGGACTCTTTTTTTTTTTCCTTCGAATTTGACCCTATATTATCGGTTCCCCTGCTAACACATGCCCAAAGGTTATCCACCCGTTTACCATGGAGCAGGCGATTAAGGCCCGTATCCCTATCCGCATAAAGAACGTGGAAAATCCCACCGGTGAGGGAACTGTTATCTTTCCGGACTCAATTTCTCGCAAAGGCGAAGAGACGCCGACTTACCCACCTCGTCACATACGGCTCAAGTCTCAGGATCCACTTTTACGAGAGCGATCGAAGCGTCCTACAGCTGTGACCATAAAAAATGGCATTGTGGTTTTGAACATTCACTCCAACAGGAGATCCCTATCACACGGCTTCCTTGCAAACATTTTCACGGTGCTGGATCAATGGCGCCTTGCGGTAGATCTGATCTCCACTTCAGAAGTACACGTGTCTATGGCCCTGCACTCCGAAGTTAGGGAGCAGGACCTCAAAGATGCGATCGAGGAATTGAGAAAGTATGGAACCGTTGATGTTATTCGTGACTTGACTATCCTTTCCCTTGTGGGAAAGCAAATGAAACACATGATCGGCATAGCGAGTCGTATGTTCACGGCTCTCGCAGAATCAAAAGTCAATATAGAAATGATTTCACAAGGCAACTTCCCCATCCTTCTTTTCTATCCTCCACACCGCTGGTAGCTTTGCATGGCTAACGACGATATGATTGCCACAGGCGCGAGCGAAATAAATATCTCCTGCGTGATTAAAGAAATCGACGCTATCAGGGCTATGAACGTACTTCATACGAAACTTTTCATATACCAGGATTCGCCATAGGTTTATGTCTCTTCTTTATTTTATTTTTATTTATATCCCTAGTCTGGCCCGCTGGTTGGGGTTGTCGGCTTATGAGTGTCGTACGGGAATGCCACCCTTGTCGTATATAGCCTGGTGCGTCTATTGGAAGCACTGATATGAGGAAAAAAGGTTTGAGTAAGAATAGAGAATGGATTTTTGGATCTCACTTTTTTCCTCTCAATTTTACCGTATTGTTGTGTGAGACGCGAGGTTTGGGGGGTGGAGTGAAGTGGGGTGTGGGGGGAGATGATAGGCGCTAACCTATTGTGTTTTGCTCGTACTACGAGTACTGCTATCATAGCTTAATGTCAGCTAATAATTTACCACCCAGTAGGAGTATTTGGCATTGAGCAGCAGTCGTTTCTTTTTGTTAGGCCGGTAATAGAGATTGTGCAGGTTGGACAGTTGTCTTCACCTTGCAAAGTGAATGGTTCTCGTTCCTTTGGTTATATGTTCCAAAATGTATAGATTTAGGGCTGCTGCGTGTAATTTGTTGGATTGGCATTCCCGTCGATGTTCTCCTCTGGGGATGATCTGTTTACATGCGAGACACAAGACCTTTTTATGAGCTCAACACGAGATATTGGAATTCACATGTCTGCCATGTGGAATTTGGGGTTTACGAGTGGAATAATTATTTGGTCGGTTGACCGGGTTGGAGGGTGATTGGGTCCTGGGCGAGTTAAATTACCGGTATTACAGCTGGAGATAGAGAGATCTTGGTTTGGAGCCTTAGCTGTAGTCCAAACCCAATTGAGTAAGGATACTCGTAGAATATTGTTAACTGTAATGGCTGTGCATGTGTTTCGAAAAATTGAGGATGCTATAGGATGCTTACTCCTCTAATACACGGTATGGCACGCATCACAGCCCTTCATCTGAATTAAAAGCAATCTGAAGCAGGGTTAAAATGGCCATCTAGGCAAAAAAGGATGGCACTCTTGGCAACAGTTGAGCCGCACACACAACACAATTCTTTATTTTTTTCCCACACCCCAATAATTCCTCCCCCCCCCCCTGAGCAAAAGTATCACAAATATACAACCCCGCCATGAAGCGTACCACAAAACTCCTCGATTCCATTCGGCGAGGCCAACCGCAAGCCCGGCGAGCCGCCTCCTCGAACGTCAGCGTCTTCTCGGGCATCCAACCGACGGGAATCCCGCACTTGGGGAACTATCTAGGCGCCCTCCGCCAATGGGTCGGGATCCAGGACAACTCGCCCGAGTCGGCCAAGCTCACCTTCTGCATTGTGGACCTGCACGCCATCACGCAGCCGCAGGAGGCGGAGCAATTGCGGAGGCGCAAGACAGAGCTGCTGGCTACGCTTTTGGCTATCGGGTTAGACCCCAGGAGGTGCACGATTTTCGAGCAGAGCCGTGTGCCGGCGCACTCGGAATTGATGTGGATTTTGAGCTGTGTTGCGCCAATGGGGAGGTTAAATCGCATGACGCAGTGGAAGGTGCGTAAGTTTCTTATCTTTCAATTCTGTTCGCCCTCTTGGATGATGATTTTTTCTGAGGCATTGTTGGGGGAGCAGAGTAAGCTTGGTGTCCCTTCAAACCAGGATGCCCTTCAGGAGAAGGCTACTACGGCCGGCTTGAAGTTGGGGCTACTCTCGTATCCGGTTCTGCAGGCGGCGGATATTCTGATACACAAGTTTGCGCACCTTTGGTTCTGGCCAGGGGATTACGGGAATTGTGACTAATTGGGGGAATAGAGCTACACATGTTCCAGTTGGTGAAGACCAATCCCAGCATCTGGAGTTAACGCGAGAGATCGCATCAAGTTTCAACAAAACCTTCAAGAAGGACGTCTTCAAATTACCCATCACCCTTCTCTGTACCACCCCCCAGCATACGCATTTATGTCTCTCTCCCCCGGAAATAGCTAATCAATCACTTTAGCACCGGCAAAGCGCGTCATGTCGCTCAAAGACGCCACGCAAAAGATGTCCAAATCAGCCGCTGATCCCGCCTCCCGCATTCTCCTGACAGACTCGCCAAAAGAAGTTCACGACAAGGTCAAAAAGGCTACAACAGATAGTGTCCCGGGCCCCCCGACCTACGACGTGCCGAATAGACCGAGTGTTTCAAACCTCATTGAGATACTCGCTCACATCCGACGTCGACAGGACTTTGACGAGGTTGCGAAGGAAGTCTCAGATTTGAGTCTTAAGGCGTTCAAAGAGCTAATGTCAGACGTCATCAGCGAGCACTTGGAGCCCATCCGGGATGAGTATGAGAAGATCACCAAGGAGAGTAATAGAGAAGTGCTGCGCTTTGTAGCGAGTGAGGGGGAGCGGAAAGCTCGGGAGAGTGCTGAGGAAACGTTGGCGGAGGTTAAGGAGGCGGTGGGATTATAAGAAGCGTTAAAAAAAGAAAAAAAGGTTTACCACGCTCCTCTGTATACGGTATCGTACCATATTTGCTTTAGTTTTTCCTGGGTGAAAGCTGTTTCTTCCTTCTCTTTGTCTCCCCCCTTTTTCCTGTAAGATAGTTTGTATATGATACTCCCTCCTTTCCTAAACATGTAAATTTATCATTTCGCTTCTCGACTGGATAATGGTAGACTATAGCATGCGGCACAAGGTGTAATAATATCGTTGCGGTAGTATTCGGGAGTGTCTATAGAAACCGGAACTCGCCCCCCTCCCCCCTCTAGGCACGGCCCCTGCCATTGAGAAATAAATTTGCGATTTCTATCTCACTCCCGAGTACCGGTACTTTAACTTGGAACTTTTTACCTTTCATGTCAAATGGGACTCTAAAGTATCATACCCCTCCGCTAGTGCTAGATATCATCCAATTTATTTGTTCACTACCATATTTATTTCCCCTCTCTTCCGGCGCTCGGGGGGGTGGACGTATGGGGAAGGGCCCTACGGTACCTACCGGATGTGTGCGGCTTGGCGGGTCGAATGTGTTTGTATATTATGATACAGCTACCGCAGTGGTATAAATATCATACCGGTGCTCAAGTTAGAGAGGGGTGAGAAGGTAATCCATGGGTAACGATGGGCGTACTGTATTGTACTGTACTCGTACCGGACAAAGAAGTATCCGAAAACGGGGGATCATCGTAAATCTTTCCCCCCCCCTCCCACCATGGACTCTCTCTCTCTCTCTCTCGCTCTCTCTCTCAAATACGAACTGATTTCTCGCCCTATATATATATATATATATATATATATTTTGATAAGCCCTGTTTTCCATTTTGTACCTCTTTCCTGGTATGATGATGATTATACGAGTACCGTATATGAGGCGTTTATATGATACTTCTTATCGTAGTACCGGTCCGGTAACAATTGTTAATACTGTACGAGTACACAACTCCATGTGTGGTAGACTATCACAGCGCGGTTCGTTTCTTCTTTTTTTGTTTTCTGTTTCGTTTTTTTTTGTTTCCGCTCTTTTTTTTTTTTTTTTTTTTTTTTTTTTTTTTTTTTTTTTTTTTGTTTCTCTCTCTCTCCAGATGTGATTTAACGTGCTTGTTGCTGCTGCACGGGGATCATCATCATATTTCGTACTCGTGCACCGGAATACTGATGTTTCCGGTGACGGATGTTGTCGGGGGATTATTTCCGTTTGCGGAGGTTCATGACCGGTTAAGGATTGGGTTGTGTGTGTGTTGTTGTTGTTGTGCTCGTGGGATTTTGGTAGCGCATGGTAGATCCTGTTTTTTTACCAGGGAGTAGTAGGCAGGCGGGTGGGCCGGGGGAAGGGGGGGGAATTCACTCTACTCCGGATTGTTTTTTTTTTTTGTTAATATAATAGGTCTGCTAAGGTTATTGGGGGGGGGTCCGGATTGGAAGCTATCATAAAATCTGAATGAACCAATCAGAAGGTTGAGGAGAAACTGCCAATTTTTTGCCATAATCTCTTTTTTTTCTAGCCGGTTCGATAATATATTGTTAATCATTTTAAGGTAAAATTTCCACCCCCCCCCCCCCTCTGAAGGAGCGGAGGAAGAACGACTTGGGATGGCAGTATTAGCCTAGCTATACTAGGATAAGTAAATTGGATTGAATGCACTGGCGCTAATCCGGCTCATGCGATGACTTGCGGTACCGGTACTGTACCTACCGGTAGGTCCAATATAACTTGTTGTAGTACAGTACCGGTACGACTGGTACTTGTGCTTTTAATCGATTAGTCATGATATCAGGAATAAGGAGAAGAAGAAAAAGAAGAAGCAGGATAATGCTCCCCTCCTCCCCCCTCCAACTTCCCCGGCAGATCACAAATACCGATAACGTAGTTAGTGCTTGTATATCATTACTTGGTAACGGGGGTAAGAACTACCACCACCAAGGTTTTGCTTAAACATAAACATGGTACAAGTATTATATATTATTATCATACTTGTAGAGAGCTCAAGCAAAACAAGGTTTTGGGTTGTTGTTGTTATACAGAGAGAGCTTCATGCGTTATTCTCCTCCCAAAAGAACCTACCGGTAGTCCATTCCGATTACACATCAGATAATTTATATCATAGTCCCAGTATCATACTTCCCCCCTCCCCCTCCCTCTTTCCCCTTGCCCCGGGTAATTGATTAATTAATTAATAGACCACAGGGCATGCCTTATGATACTCCCCGTCGTATCCGGTAATTAAAATACTTACCGTAGGTACAGTACAGTACAGTACAAATGCCTTCCCTCCTTTTGATTCCCTAGGATAGGATATTCCGATAATTACGAGATTGGGAATTGTTCAAGTGTGGGCAATTGTGTATGATATAATAGATGCTTTTTTTTCCCCCCCCCCCCTCTTTCTTTTCTTACTGCCTTTAGTAGGTAGGTAGAGAGATCTGAAATTTAACCGCGTTATATATAAAACGCTTGTGAAATGTGCAACACAGATTTGGTGGGGAAATGATGATCCATCAGAAACATGCTTATCGTGATCATCGAACCAACTAACCAACTAAACCCTCCCCCCTCCCTCCCCCCTCTTTCTCAAAACTCATCTATGGGTGTAGTACCCATCGGTATCTGCTCCCCCCCCCCCCATTGTACTCGAGTACTTGTATACGTACAGTTTGGCCTGGCAACCCGGAGTTCCCGCATATTGTTTCGGATTTCAGATTTCACATCTCATCTATTACCTACCGTAAGCTACTTTTTACTCATAGCAGCATCTCTGATTACTATTATTATTTTTATTTTACCTCGCCCCTTTCCCCCACTCTTCAGAGATGTCCCCGTGCTACGCCTTCTCGCCTCCCGCCTTCTCCTCTCCGGAAAAGGGAATTTTGGACTAACCGTACCTGTACTGTACTGTACTATATACCGTACCTAGCACACGGTGCTCCACTGTGCTCCTTGATCTCGGTGTGGCCATTTTTGTGATACGGTATTGTACAAGCACAAACGACAGCCGAGTCCAAGCTCAATCAAAAAAGTAAAAATAAAAAAGGTCTCACAAACCGGTCTAATCGATTCCTCTGGGAGAATGAGTTCCCTGATGCTTAACCACGGGAGCTGAATGGCTGGCTTGCTCGCTTGAATTGAAATACAGTGACACAAGCGCACACACACACCAAGTGCCCGTTAAACGCGTGCGGTCCGAGTTGGCATACCGGTATTGGTTCTGCATGTACAGTACTAGTACTGATGATACCTTTTCCCCTCTCCTATACAGTGCCCCCTTTCCATCCCATGTTGCGTGGGGTGTGTGATTTTATCATAACATCAAGTTGCCTCGAAACATCGTACGATATGTGCTTGCTCTTTCTTCGTGGGAATTATTTATAAGTATCATACACAAATTGAGATCATAGGTCATCACTCTTTCCCCTTCATCATTTTATCCTGTAGCGAATTACAGATTTCAGCAGCGGGATATTCGATTATCTCAATACATCTCAATGATACAAGAACAAACACAACCTTCATATAGCCCCCCCCCCCTCCATTCATGTCCACGCCTGCAACACTGGACAGGCCATTCTTTCCTGAACCCAAAAACTTCCAAACAAGCATCGACAAGTGACAAGGAAGAAAAAGAAGTGATTCAGCAATAAAGGAAGCACTAAATGAAAAATCCCGGTATGCACTTTCCAACATATCCTACCCACCCACCTAACTATGATACCGTAGGGGGGGGGTGGGATGCCATATCCACCATGGCAACGAACCTTTGCCCTCTACCCTCCCTCCTCACCGGACATCACTTTCACACTGTGAGAGAGCAATATGTTAAACAACACCGGGGTTGTTATGCAGGGAGGAAACCAAACGAATCCACTTGTAGGTTTAAGACTGCATTATGTCTTAGTCACTGTGTGTGTGTGTGTGTTTGTGGTGGGGTGAGTCATTACCACCACCTGCCACAACCACGTCGATTTACCGTAACCCCGTGCAGTTATGATACAGTATCGTACATACGCGGGGATCAGCTGCGGAACCGAGCGCAAGTACCCGGATCCGTCATGACTCGTCACTCCCCACGCGGTTCTCCCCTACGGTACCCCGTTACCTTACCGAAACCGCACATATAGTACTATCATAGTATAAGTACGATATGGCGGTTTTTGCTTTGTTCCTTGTCGAATGGGGGGGGGGGGAACTTGGATTCGGGAAGAAGAAGAAAAGGTGAGTGAATGAGTTGGGTAAATTACACCAGGTCTGGAAAAAGAATAAAAAATCAAGGGTGTAAGAAAGGGAATTTTTTTCTTTTTTTTTGAAGAGTGAAAACTTTGGACTCCGAGATGCCTGAGGCAACGAGAGGGACAGGCTACAGAGAGAGGGTCTAGTCTAGGTGTTTATGTGGTTAAGCATCTGATCCCGGTTCGTCATCAGTATATTCCCCTCTAGTTTTTTTTGGGGGGAAGACCTAGTTTGACAGTGAAACGATTCTCAAAGACTTATGTCATGGACACTTTCAAGATCCAAAAGTTTTTCTTTTTCTTTTCAAAAATAAAAATAAAATAAAAAAAGAAACCTTTTCTTGCACTACCTGACCATTCAGATCTGGTGCGGGTATGGGGAAACGGAATGCGATGGGATGGATTGGAGGATTGCTTTTTCTTCTTTTTTTCCCTCACTTTTTTTTTCTTTTCCACTTTTTGTCCGACATTGGAAATAGATGCTCATTTCCATGGGTTCGGATACGGCCTGTATGGTAATTGATAGAGAGTGACCCTCATCCATTAATATTATCATAGATTCCGGTCCATTTCGTGAAGAATGAGAAGTTATCTTTGGAGGAAAGGGAGGTGGTGTCAGTTGCAGGATCTGTTCGCAATATTTTTAGCGGAAGTCCCCCACTCATCACGTGGACCATTCGAACGAGCCATGGAAAACGAAAATAGATTTTGATCGATCTTGAATTTTTATGATATCCCGTGAATTTTGAGGAGGGGGTGTGCAGGAGTACGGTAGGGTACGGTATCGTTGTGGAGGATGACAGCACAAATCACAGCCCCCTCCTCACGATCCGGAAAGCCCATTGCAAAGAAAATCTCGCTTGTGCCGCCGCCACCCTTTTCATTTCCCCCGTCTCCGTGACGGCGGGAAGGAAAACCCTTGCGAGTTATCAGAGTACCGGTACGGCACTGGCGGCGCCCGGCGTTTACGCCTTCCAGTAAGAACTCTAAAGTAACCGTATGATAACTAGATGTTACAGCCTTTTTTCCCCTGACGCGCGTGCCCTTGTCATTGGTAATGGAAATAACTGTAAGCAAGTGAAGTGACTGGAATACGGGAGAAATGTTCTAGGATAAAACCTGATTTTCATTCTGTTAAACAATCCACCTCAACCAAAGGTATCGTTGTATTGTACAATACGGCATGGGATATACTCCCCCCATCCCTGGGGCTCCCTCAAGGACGTTTGTAATTCCCCCCCCACCCCCCCCCCTTTCTCTCTCTCTCGCTCGCCGTAGGGTGCCTTGTATTTCCCTTTTTCTTTTTTCTTTTTTTTCTTTTCCTTTCTCTCCCGTCTCAACTGAGGGCTGAGTTTTGCCGTGATCTCTCGACCCCTTATCCCAATGGGGAATTTCAATCAATCAACGACCTATCATACCAGTAGCAAATTTCACTTCATATCGGAGTGTTCGTGGCAGCGCTTATCAGGTTCAGGTTCGAGTGGCGATAGAGGTTATATATCAGATGTATATGCGTGTCTCAGCTCTTTTT
Source organism: Tuber brumale (assembly GCA_014065205.1). Lineage (NCBI taxonomy): Eukaryota > Fungi > Ascomycota > Pezizomycetes > Pezizales > Tuberaceae > Tuber > Tuber brumale. The sequence goes on from JACCEG010000120.1 coordinate 185,027, forward strand.
TGCTCCGCTGCGACTCTATCGATCAATCAATCGATCGATCAATCAATCCATTCATTCGTTCATAGGGGAACAAATAAGGGTTACTCGATCGCGTTCTCCGGCGGAATACCAGTGGGTGGCGGCGGTTCCCCCGTGGTCTCCGATGTCGAACAGACGGGGGGGAGACAGGTTCTTCCTTGCTACGGTCTTGTATCGTGATGTCATGGTATTACCTGCCCTGTCCAGGGTACTGTACGGTTAGTTACTCACCCTGGAAACATATCGTATCATACCCCTCCCTCCAGTCACCAACTATCACTCTCTACTGACTAGGACTGAGTTTCTGCCCTTGCATCAGCCAGCCAGCCCTTCCCTGACCTATCATAACTTCATGTGGGATTTTTTTGCCGTTCTCATACCGCCCGATAGCGTAATACACCACTGCGCACGTCCGAATTAGGCACGGCAAGGAGAAGGAGTGGTATAGAAAAAAAGCGCCGGCGACGTCGCCAAACGCCACAATTTACTCACTTGCTTTTTTTTTTTTTTGCCCGGAACGCCCCTCCCCCCTTTGCCTGCCGGTCGATGCAAGTATGGATAATTTAGGGGTGAGAAAGAGAGATGGGGAATCTCAGATTCTGCATGATTGTCAGTAAATGGGATAGCAACCCGCGTTATTAGATTCGTGCTGCAGGTTTGGTAGGAACCAATCGTCGACTTTTTTCTTTTTTGTTTTCGCTTGAGTACTCGAGTACCTGTGACATTGGAATTCTGGGCTGAACTGGAGGGGGGGATTGTCGGTTGGTTGGTTGGCTGGTTGGTCCGTTGGTTATTGCATTTCGCCCACCCCCCCCTCCCCGACCGGAAGATCGGATATCTCCCTTTCCCTCCCTTCCCGCTCCAATACAAGGACAAATAAACGAACCGTCCAAAAGCGGTAAAGTAAACGAGCGCCAGCGGAAAGGGGTGAACAAGCGACTGGGTAAGTAAGGGAAACAAAAAAAAACAAAAGTGGGGGGAAGGGGTTGATGAACGAAAGCGTAACTGAACAATTACTTACCGGGCTTATCGTGGTTGGAAAATTCAGCGCATCTGAAATGACAGGTAGATCACCCGGTCAAGCCGACGCGCAGCACGGTAAACCTCGCTGAATAGAGGGGATGGGGAAAACCTCCCTCCCTCCCTCCCTCCCTCATCCTGTGGGCAATCTGCCGCCGCCGCCATGGTGATTAACAAACCCCTCCTTCTTTTTCACCTGCTTGTGTTATGTGTGCTGTGCTGTGTGTGTGTGTGATGTGGATGGGTGGCTTTCCAGACTCATGTCTTATCACTCCCCACCCCACACATACACACACACGCATGGGATAATGTGGTCAAAAATCCCCAACTCATCATGACCGGCGGGAGAGAGAGAAAGGAAGAAAAAAAGAAATTACCACTGCGCACGTCCTAATCTGGATTAGATCGGCGATGTTTTGTGCTACGCGAGATTTTGCATCACAACCATCAGGGTGTGGTTATTGCTTTTTTTCCTCTCTCTTGTGCATGTGCGTGTCTCTGTTCAGCTGGATTTGGGTTTATGGGTGCTTTTTTAAACTCTTTTTGGGTGAGCCTTTTTCCCTTTTTTACTCGAGTTCGGTACTTCGGGGGGGGGGGGTGGTGGCGAGCTCGATAGGAACTTTTTATTTTTTTACTTAATGGAGTTGAAGGGGTTACGGTATTGGTACAGGGGAGGAGCGCGGGGGGGGTTTCTGCTTTCTGCTGGCAGGGTTGGCTGGTGGTGTGTGGTAGGTTGTGAGTGATGATGTATGACTGGGCGTTCTTTGTGGTATGGCTGGTCTTGTACTCGAGTAAGGGGGAAGCAAACGTACCTGTACCGTAGCCCGTGTTGGGTAACGAAGAGGCGTGTGTGTGTGTCAACTTTGGATGACCTGGCTACCCGGAGAGTTGTTATGAGCATTATCCACTCTGTGGTCCGGGCGTGTGTAGTGGTAGTTTGGTGGCTATAGTACGTGTCACAAGAGTTGACTTTAGAAGCGAATAGGAGCCGGATTGGTTTGACAAACTTGTAACTGCCGTACACGGGCTGCAGTGGGGGTGCTTGTGCCTAGTCAGTGGGTTTCGAATGAGGATCACTGGAGGTCATCTGAGTTCTGCTTTGAGCGAGCTCGCCTTTGTTGCACGAACAATCCATTTGAATGTTACCGAAGTATGATAATAAGTTTTCAGTCTGTTAAGAGGTTCGCTTGTACTTGAATGATATCATGGCTTTTTGCAACATAGTCTGTCCCGGGTAATCCAAAAACTTAGGAGGGAGAAAAAGAAAAGAAAAAGATTGGAGATACGGCGAATCGAACGCCGGACCACCTCTATGCTAAAGAGGCATTATACCACTAAACCACATCCCCATCTGATCCTGCTCTTCAGCACTATTGTCATCTAGAGATTTCTACCCTAGCCAGAAATTGTCGGGTCACTGCAGATTCCCGACTTGCAAGCGTAAATGTCTGCTACACTATCGCTCTCACCTCCAACCTTTGGCCACTGCAATATAATATGAACACGGACTTAGGGTTTTGAATAGTCTTGTAAAAACGGGTTCCACAGGGTTTGAAGGTTGGGTGAAGGAGGGGCTGCTGTTAGTAAAGTGCTGTACTCGATCTTCGCAATTCGTTTGATAGCAAGTGATTGAGGTAAATGCCCCGGGGTGGTGCATGTTATGTCTGTGGCGTCATATCAGCACTTTCCCCTGGGCATAATGGAGGCTTAGGCTCTGGAGATTAGACAAAAAGGCCGAGTGATTATGTATGATTTTCTGTGCTCCTTTCTCTGGTGATTAACTGTTTACACGGAGCGGGTGGGTGGCGCTCGGGCCATGAACTGTAAATATGGGTATGGGATTTGGGAAGGTGGTGGTATTGTATTATATCTAGGAGGGGAAGTAATGCTCGTGAAATCAAGATGTATGTTTCAAGATGATGTTACCTTGAGATTGCTGTTCCTCTCAGGAGCACTGCAAAGCATCTTCGGGGGGGGGATTGAATTGCAGGTCTGCTGCAATTGCAAGAAGGGTATTTTCGCTGTCTTGTTATAATCCTTGCGTGAGCTAACAGAGCGGTGGGCCTGTCCCACCTAATATGTGTGGATCTAAAGGTGATAGGAGCTACATGAATTGATGTGGTGTTCCGTAAGTTGCCCTAAACCGATCAAAAAAAATTATCCTCAAAAAAGGAAACGGAGGATAGTGCAAGCCGGCAAAGCGATATAGACCCAGCAGCGATTGCTTCTGCAAGTGTTTGTTAGAGGAGAGGAGAAACCATAAGGCCATTAAATTTCATTTTATAATGCGAGTGACCGAGTGTGACGAGTGTTCTGGCTTGTGGAGAGGTATGGAAGGGGGCAGAGGCAACCGATTTAGGAGCCATGAAAACCCATTCCCTTTTTTCCGAGGTGCCTTCAGCTTCCCAGCACTCTGTCCTCGAGTCCTTGTAAAATGGGAAACCATCGGACGGGATACATCAAAAGTCTTCAAGATCGATATCATATGAATTGGATTTTTCCTCATTTCCCAAATAAGGCTTGATATTGAACGTGACCTGCTGCCGAGGTAGGGGTGGCGGGCACGTACAAATTGGCTTTTGTGGCCCTCAAGTTACTTCACGTTCGCCGGCACAAACCACCATAGAAAAGCAAGCGGGCACCAAACACAAGGATGGGATGGGGGTTGGTTGTTCAGGCAATTGCAGTTGTTGCCGTTATCGTGTCGGGGATGGGGGAACCAGGAGGAAATATAAAATAGAGCAGGAAAGCCCCACCTTCATATAACCCAAACCGCCAACAAACCCTTACTACAAAAGTCCACGACTGGGGCTACCATATCCTACCTGTTAAACGTTATTTTGGCCCACACAACCCCATAACCCTCAACCCAAATTCCACCTCCTATTCCTCTTTCCCTCTAGCTCCAACAAAATTCTATCAGACAATGGCATATTTCCAGGGTACGCTATAAGAGCTCAGATAGTGCAGAAAACCTTACCTCCTGGGAAATATGGCGCTAGATCTTTCCCAAGAGATGTCCAGGAGGTGATACTTAGCATGCTCTCCGTAGCGGAAATCGTCAATAAGATAGTTCCCCACCACGAGGTTTTGAATCGCCCGTTAATGAATTGGTAAAGGGCGAGAGGCTCTGGCGGATTGATTCAAATTAAAGTTTCCATTTTCCTTCGGAAGGTTCGGGGGGAGGGGGTTATGCTCTCAGAAGCCTGTTGCACTATTCTGTTCTCTATCATATTATTATAGCAAGATATGTACTTAGACTTACTGTTCGGAGCCTGAATCTTCGCAAGTGACTATACGTGATTCCGCTGTTGTGGCTTCAATGGATTACGGGATGTGATGGTTGTTCTGACTAACTGCACTTGATATCTGCAAGCATTCCTTTGAAAACGTACGTGGTGAGATCCTCGTAACCGAGGGACGTTTGCTGGCGCGACCGCTCTTGCGTGACCCTCAGGGACAAGAAGAGAAAAAAAAGGTTAAGTCGTGTTTACGAATACCGATTGGTGCCGAGCAAGGTCATAGCTCATAGACTACCTCAACTTCGTCCCCAGGCTCCTTCCACTACCTCTTACCTGATTCCCCCTCAGGCAAGTACAAAATGTCCTTCCTCGCCCTTCCCACCGAATTACTTCTCGAAATATGCACCTCGCCCGTACTGGAGATACCTGATATAGCTTCCGTCCTGCGAACATGCCGCCGTCTTGCAAACATCTCGAAGTCGACTCTTATTAGCCAAGCATTGAAACGGCGTAGTAACGAATACTGCACGAGGGCCCTTTACCATACCGCCGAACGCCGGGACCACTTTACCGTCAGGTTGCTTCTGGAACGTGGAGTCCTGGAGATCATCAATGTTGGCCCAGCCCTTCTCAACGCTGCGGTGTGCACCCTGGGGGACAAGGCGCTGACAACGTTATTAGAGTGTGGGGTCGATCCAAACACCCTTGATTGGCAAGGCCGCACGCCGCTTATCTGTGCAACGGCGGGCAGGTTTGGGAGTGCGGTAAGAGTGCTATTGGGCGACGCCAGGGTAAACGTAAATCACCCTTGGGTGTTCCCCGATTTCACAGCCTTGCATCTAGCTGTCTGCACCGGGCACGACGACATATTGCAATTGCTATTGGAATGTCCTAGAATAGATGTGAACAGGGTGGACAACATTTCACGGGCGGAGATAGAGGCCGTTGCTCATGACAGGAATAATGGGATCATGCCGGCTTCACACGGTGACTATATAGCCATCACGGGAGGCCCTTTTAGAAGGGGGTGGGCCCCGATACATGGGGCAGTTGCTCGGCATGATTACAGGATCCTTAGGACTCTGCTTAGGCATGCAAGAGTTGACGTCAACGTTTTGTCCATGGAAGGGGAGACGCCGTTGTCCATGAGCGTTAGGCATCGTAACCCGCTCGCGGTGCTACTATTGCTGGCTCGGCCCAAAACTCAAATTTATCTAGGGATTCAACCGATCCTGCATTATGCGATTATTTATGCAGCAAAAGATATAATCGAGGTCTTGCTGGAGGGCGAAAGGATAGATGTTAACTTGGTTGATGGAGATGGGAGGACTGCACTGCATATCGCCGCGTCTATTGGGAGGATAGATGCTATTCAATTGTTGCTAGCTCGTAGCGATATTGATCCCGAAAGGTTGGATGAGAGGGGACTCTCGGCAAGAGATTTGGCACTTTCTGATTTCCCGGAGGCTGCAAGGTGCTTTACCGTCGATGAGATTGCAGGGGATAAGGGGATGGAGTACCTTGATCTTGCAATCTAGCTTGGGATGGATGGAAGAACGTGGGGCCCTGCAACAAGGGCTAGGATGGGTGATAGTCTACTTTCGTTGAGGTTTCGGGGAAGATCTTGGTATCACTAAGATAGCTTGTGCCGCCAATGTATAAGTTTGTTAGTTTGATGATCCTGCATGGGGGAATTGGAACTATATGAAAACCCGGGCCGCCAAAGCCTGCTTGGAAATCGAGTTTTTGTTCTGTACTTTAGGCAGTGTTCTGTACCCATCGGTTTATTCTCTGGGGTATCATATAATATTCACTCCTCAGTTACTCTAGACCCCCCTATTTACATTTCGATGAATCATCACCTAGGATGTTAGGATACTTGGGTGTTCCTTATGTTGTCTGTAGAATCAGAAACTCCCCTCCGTGTTCCGTCGGGTTTTTCTTGAGTTGTTAATGCCGTGTCCCTCCTTGTTTGAGACTACAGTATAATTGGCGTTCGGGAAAGCCTGGGCAGAGACCGGCGGTAAGCCAAGGGTCCGAAGGGTGCCGATGGGGGACTAGTTAGTGAGGTGCCGCACGGACGGGAAGGTCAAGGGGTATGAAGGAGGTATCAGGGTTAGTTAAAGTTAAGACGAGAAGCAAAGTTAGAGACTGGCTGTAGGTTAGGTTTTGCCGGTACAAGCGCACTAGTGTCATACCCATGCTTAACCCAGAGGAAATAGCCATAGATTAGGAGCGACGGCTATATCGTCGGGGTTTTAAACCGATCCGGCCGCCAAAGTCGCAGTGTTCCTCCCTTGGAGCTGGCAGTGAAGCTCTGTAATTTCAAATGCTTCCACATTATCAGAAATGGCAGGGGCTCGAAACGGACACCGGGGCCGGATTTGTATGTTTGTTGATACGTCGATTTCTTCATGCCCTTATAAGCTTCGCCGAGGTCTTTACTTCGTTTTCCAATTCAGATATTAGTAAGGACTGGTATCAGAGTTACTGTTCTTCCTATTCCCCTCGTCGCTGCTTCTTTGGCCTGGGAGTGGTCTGCTCAGGGGAGTTCTGGTATTCCATGTTCATAAGTAGCCGACATATTTTGCTTCCAGTCGTGAACTGCTACTCTCTATCTGGATTATAATCCGAGGATTGTTGTCAACTTCTATCTTATCCGATACTATTACTTCTGCTATTAGTTACCGCATATCGCTTCATTGTTGCTTTCTATAAACCCTTCTCTCTGGGCACCAGAGAGGGGAGGTAACTTTGCCGCTGTTGAGTTCAGAACTTCGAATCCAGTGACGGATTATGACGACACAATCTGATGAACTGCAGTTCAGTTGGGAGTCTGGGGGTCAAGAATGGATTAATGGAGACGCCGGGCTGAAAAGTATATCCAAGGATCTGAAGTTAGCCGAGATGGGGGGGTATGGGCTTATGTACGAAGAAATGGAGCGCAATTGATACTTGGGTTATCAATAGAAACGCTCTAGAATGACGTTATACTCACTCGACAATATCTAAGACGCTCCTCTTGCAAAAAAAAAAAACCGGGAGTTGGCAGGGTGAGTGTGAGGGGGTAGTGTATTCCAGCCCTGCCGGCGGGTTCTGCGATCCCTGTCCTGACACAAGAACTAGAGCATACATAGAAGCGGTACGGTATCTAGCCTAGGTAAATCTATGCCAGTGGAGTTGCGCTCGAGCACTGTAGTCGACTTTTAATAACACCTAGCTATTTTTAGTATATAAGGGACAGGTTCACAGCAACATGTAACTTAGATGATTGCCGAGAGAATCAAAGGATGTCAATTGAATAACCATAGTATAGTAAGTCTAGATACGCGAGTAATGATAAGTATATGAGAAGAATTAACCGTTCCCATGCGAGTGAGAAGCAAATTGGGCTCCTCATACTGTATCTACTGACAAAATTCACTATCCCCCTCCCAGGATATTGTTTTCAGTCCAGTTAGACAGTAGAATTCGACCTTGGGGAGGGTTTCTCATGAGCCCCACTCAATCACAACCCATCGTTTATGCCACAGTCTAGAGCAATACGACAACTAACTAGTCCAGAGTCAACAGGTCCTGGGACTGACCTAGTGAATTTGATCAGTAGATATGATATACAGTGTGTACCAGGAGCAAATATCTCAACAAGCAAATTTTTAAAAAACAATAGCGTTCAGGGGTTGTAGCTGCTTTTTCAAACAAAGGGAGTTAAAAAAAATTCTCTTTTTAATGCCTTTCCACAGACCCCACCCCATGATGCATCATATTTCCAGATTGGAGTTCTATATTATATCATACAACTTCCTGGCAGGTCTGATCTTGATCTATAGCCTTATTGAGGAAGGTTAAGGTCTTCAATCTCCCGTTCCCCCACAGGACCGGATCTCTACGATAACGATGCTTTTCCCACCCGGTGTGATAGCCCACTCAATAACACTCATTATCAGAGGAAAAAATTGCGCTCCTGAACTCCTGCTAATTACACAGGAACTAATTGCTTCTTGATATCCTAGCCATTCATCCAGATAAGTATATCACGCGACATTGCCGTGGGAGTACTCGCTTATCCTATCATCAGGTGGATTTGGATTTCTTTCGTCCAATGTTGAGGACAACGGTTATATTCCTGAATATTGGTTATCTAATAGAAGTGATACGCCATTGGGAGAAGAGACATCATGGAGTTCAATCACTAATGCTGCAATAACTTCCCTTGGCGTTCAAGAGATGGATTGTGGTTGGAATATCAACACTGAAAGAGGTATTTCATAGTCTTGTCCGAGAGTGAGACGGGATTTGGGCAGGACCCGATCATACATTGGTAGGTGTATGGCAGAAGGGCACACGACATACCGGTGGCTTCCTATAATACGATTCAGGGTACTTTCTCCAACTTTCAAAGAGTATCATACTCTTCCCGTATCATACCCCTCCCCTTCATCGCTAGGGAGTCATCGAGTGAGGCTTTATGAAGCCCCATTTAACATTATTGTCAAAGTGTATGATATATACACCACCCAATATGCCTCGAATTATATAACATAACAAAAAGCAAGAATAAAACCCGAGGAGATGGGCGCTCGCCGATCCGAAATTATTTTCACACCCTAGTGGGAGCTGCTAGTATAGTATTACAGATATTAAAGCCCTCTGTTGTGTTGATTTATCCCTGGTCTTCGATCGATCGACCAGAGTACTGTACCGGTATAGCACTAGCTAAGAATATTTATTCCCCGACCTACTAATGTTAGTCAATAATGCTCACCGCTGAGTGTATTGATTGGGTCGTGGGGGGGGGGGGGTGGATCAGGTGTAGGAGGAATAGATCGCTTCGTGTGATATGTGAATATCATTCACGTCCTGAGCGCAAACTATCTATCCCTTCTCAAAGGAATTCAAACCGTTCGCTTTGGCATAAAGAAGGGCAGAGTTAACACACTACTATATATCTATCCGGTGTCAGGAATATCTACTATTCTACTCCCGAAGCCCCTCTCCCAATTGCTGGATGTCAATTGAGGTTTCTAGATTTCTAGATTCCCCCCCCCTTTTTTAGTACGTTTTGAAACAAATTCATTTTCTCGGTCTGGCCTACTTCCCAGCCAATATGGTCAATCCCAGAAGAAGAAAATCCTCATCAAAATCTACCGTAGTGAAATGCCATTAAAATTTAACAATACTGTAGGATTAGAATACCTGCATAATACAGGGCGGTAGTTAAACTAAGCCAACTTATATTAAACAAAATTACAAACTACTTGTATCGTACTAATTACTCTATAACTTAAACAACTTCATCACGTCAATCAAGACCTGATGGACCGATAGAAGCCTCCAAGAAAAACAAAAAAAGCGGACGGAAACCAGCAAAAACCAAAACACCCCCCAGGGCATGTATAGTTCGGTGACAAAAGTCATCGTTGATGGCCACTTTTACACCAAAAATGCTGTTTTTCACAGAGTCATAATTCAACCACCTGCAGTGGAAGTAGTTCAATTCTTAGTGAAATAGTAATTTTGGATATTCCAATTCTGAGATTTAAATTTTGAAGCAGTTGGTGCAATATTGCCTGAACTGCCATGATGTGGAATTGGTGATTTTGGGAGCAAGTATCTTTTTGTATGAGGGTGCATACAAATTCTCGGCACTTAAGTCTGGTTTTTGGAATAAGTCCCACCAAGTGCTGGGAGCTGCCCACAGCAAAAACAACTTTGTTATAGAAGTGCCAATTTCAGAACCCCTGGGTCTCCAGCTATCTATTGGTAATTTTTTTGTTTCAATTGATTAAGAGATGGGGCTGCAATTTGCGATTTTCATAACCCCGAATTTCAACCACTTTGGTGTGTTTTGGGGGGTACTTGGACCCACCAACGATAACTTTTGTCCAAGAACTATACATATGTACAGTATACGCACGCTGCTTCATTGCCCAATCCCCGATTCCCTAATGCCTCGAGGGACAATCACCTCCCTTTTGACATCCTCGTCTACACACTTCCATAGTACATCTACCAACTCTTTAAACACCTGCTCAGGGGCATCCACGGCCCAGATCACGTCCAGGTGCTCATATTCCTCAATGACTTTCGCGTACACAAGGTTGACATCTGGTTCTTTGCCCCTTTCAAAACGTCTGATGAGCCTCGGGCCATCAACTAAGTTATCATTACCCGCGACCCAGAGCGCTATCGGCGGGCAGCGGTCGTCGTACCACGGCCCCCCGTTGGTAGATGGCGACGGCGATAGCTCTTTGTCCGGGCCTTTGCTGCTCTGGTTCTTTTCCCTTTCCGGCTCTTTCTGTTTTTCTTGCTCCACTATGCCTTCTTCCTCCTGGTCTGCTTCCTCCTCTTCCCTTTTGGTGGATAATATGCATTTATGTCTTGCAAAGCACTCACGACCAAGCCACCATCTCATCGCTTCGGCGGAGACAAATACGGGAGCGAATTGAAAGAATCTGTCGCGGAGGCCTTTATCCCAGCGGGTGTCGCTCCAACCGAAAAGGAACCAGAACACACGATATCCTAGCGCGCCATATACCCGCGCAGGCATAGTAGCGTGCATGACCATCATGAAGGGGATGAAAGCGTGGATGCCAAACACCATTCGGAACATGGAGGGAGATATGATCTTCATGAATTTGAAGCGGAATTTATCTATTAGTGGGCCCGCGTATGCTGCTGGGGCGAGCGCACAGAAGGCGGATATTTTTGACCCGATGTCTGGACGCTGCTGCTTTGCCAGGGCTACGAATGTTTGGGTAGTGCCTTGAGAATGGCAGACCAGGCCGAGTTTTGGGAAGCGGGTTATCGAGAGAACGTGGTCTATTAGGGCGGGGAGATCGTTTATCCCCATTTGTCGGATGTTCCAGGCCCACATTCGGGGATCTGAGTAGTGGAGAACTGTGTGTTTGGGTTTGAAGCCACAACGGTTGTTGCCGAGCCAGACGTCATAGCCTCTATTCTCGTGTTAGGTCAGAACACCCGGCAAGTTGGACTCGCGGGAACTCACGCCTTGCACAAATAGAATGCTAAACTATCCTCATCATTGACACAAAAAGCACCAGAACTCTGAAGAAGCCCATGCATAAGCAAAACGGGATATTTCCTCCTCTTCCCATTCGCGCTCCTTCCTCTATCATCTTTTCCACCAATCTTCTCACTCGGGTAGTAGGGGGGATCATCCGGATCATATATATGCTGCATCATAATCAAGAACCCGTCTTCCGTCTGAACCTCGAACTCCTCTGCATCCAGTCCAACCCTTCTAGCATAATACCCAATATTGCACACCAGATTATCCTTCCCCCCAGTAATTTGTCTATTCCTCAACCCCCTCTCACCACCCTGATCCCCCGCGCCCAGTGAATCCCTCCGCCGGGCCTTCCAAGCCCTAGTTTCCTCTCTCCGCTTTCTTGCACGCTCTTTCTCAATCTCGTAGAACGGTCTTGTGGCGTTTGGATTCCGACCACACAGTAGACAAACCAAAGTCATGAACACCGAAGGTAGCGACTTAGCTATGGCGCCCATGACAATGATAAATAGAAAACAAAACGAGAGCACCCCGCTACAAACGCGGAAAATCATATATTGCAGTCTCCGCAAGAGCGTGGGAGGTCCGTAAACTGGCAATGGGGGGAATAAGGGGTTGGTGAAAGCGGGGACCTTTTCGATATAGACATTTCCCCCACCCCCATCTCGTTCTTTCATAGTGTCTAGATGCCCGCCAATTTTCTGCAGCCTGCTCTTTGCAGTATCTCGGAGTCCGGGTGACAATGCCCCCCGCCGCCCCCCCACCCCAACAAGAGGACCAAGATTCCCGTCCCCCCCGTGATTCCCCTCCCCTCCACCCCGTAACGCGTTCAATTTTCTCGCCTCCCCGATGAGTACGCCGGATAGTCTGTGCCCACGCGCCGTCTCGACCACTGTGCTAGTGGACGTGATTTCGATAGCTCGATACGCGGAACTAGCGTGGTCTGGTAGATCCGAGGTTCCTAGCGAGGCGGAGGCATTCTTTAGCGAGCCGCTAGAGTTAGACCCCTCCGGTGAGTTGGGGGAGAGCATGTTTGCTCACTCAGACATCTCACCCTCTTTGAAGAAATAAAAAGGTTCGTGATGTTTATAACAGAGAGGGTAGAGATGAAGTGTAGCGAGCAACCAAGGATGTGAGCTTAGGACGTGAGTTAATCATGATTCTTGACAAGGGTTGAACTAGGCTCATGACGCCAGCGGCTGAAGTGACCCGCTGAATCCCAATTCCTCATTTGTGCAAGGTATCATATTGTACTGTGCTCGTACAGTCCAGTACTAGATCAAAACTTTTCGTCCGATCAGTGGTTACCGAGCAATACCTTGGAAACCCCCACCCAACAACCGCCCCTCAACAACTATGCCTTCAGAGAAGACTGGATATTTCTTGGACTTTGGGAAAGGGCAAGTGTGTATGCTCTCAGGAAAAAAAGCAATCTCCTTTTCTGACATTGGAAAGCTCTTAAACTGCTTAAAGAGTGCAGTTCTAAGTTTCCATAACCAGTATCAAAAGAGGTATGATGAGAAAACCCTTCCAATATCTGGAAGACACAAAATTATTGATAATAGAACATGCTACCACCTAATCAGACAGTCCAAGGAGGCATGCTATCAGATCCTATCTGAATTATGCAATGAGGTTGCACTATATCCTCTCTGAGTATAGTTAAGTAAGCTTTAGCCTCAGTCAACATAAACAAGTGGAGGGCTGGGAAGAGAGCTCTTCTAAAGAATAAGCATGCTGTTAAGAGATTAGCTCAGGGATGGAGTAAAAGGATTGGAGTTTTGGAGGATAGTTTAGTTGATATCTGCCAGTGGCAGGAGGTGGAGGACACAGTTGGGGATCCTATCTTTCAGCAGGATGGTGTAAAGATACATACTGCAAGAGATAGCTTGACTTAGTTTGAGGAAAACAACATACAGGTTATGAAATAGCCACCCAATTCACCTAATCTCAATCCTAGTAACTACTGTTGGAAGAGGGTAAAGAGAAAGCTACATCAGCACTTTCCTGATATTCATAAGGCTAAGGGTAGTCCCAATACTATTAGAAGACATCTATGATAGCAGAAGCTTTCAATAAGTTTTGGACTCAGGATATTGGGGGGAATTTTTTGGAAAGACTGTGGGAGTCTATGCCTGGGACAGTAACTGCTTTAGATGCAAAAGGGATAGTACATAAAGTATTGATTTTTTTTTTTTTATTCTATAATTTTACTTAAGAATTTCCTTATATCTACTGAATCTCTACCCAAATTTTCACTTCATTCTGGTTAGTTGTGATTGCATAAGTGGTAAATTTATAGCGGTGGTGGGGTTGCGGTTGCATCGCCGGACGAAAAGATTTGACCTGGTACTGCAGAGTAACTTATTATATATACTTTAGATTTTACATGCAAAACTAGGACCATCCGGAGTCCGGTCCTGGTGGTTTCCGTGAGCGCGAAAAGTTCGTTTAACATGGCGAACAATATTATCATAATTTAAAATATGATACCAGTAACCTTATTTAGGCGTCTATTTGCAATTTTACTACCCATCCAAGATCAATCCAAATCCGCAGATGTCTCGGTCATGAGATTCGCCACCCCCTGCAGTAGTACGGTACAGTACCGGTAAGGGAGCAATTTTCAGGGCTAGGGTTCAATTACTACCACATTGGATGAAACAGCTGGTTTGCAGCTTTATGCAAAAAAAACGTTGTAGTCCCCCAATGATGACATACAATTTATAATAATACTAATGATTCATAACGATCGACGGGTTTTCAGAATTAGCCCATCAAGTGCAGAAACGCATTCGACTTACAGAATCCCAAGTCCAAAGGTTTTTGTGGGGTCGCAGTAAGTCAGCAGACTTCTTCACATTTCAATATCAATGAAACCTAACAACGCCTATCATACGGGATCCCTAGCCATGACCACTGTGCCGCATCAACACTCGAGCTCATCAGGTGTAGCAAAAGCGATCCAAACCGTGCCAAAGCTTACCAGGGGAGCTGAGAAATAGCCGGGGCCAACTTTAAAGGTATGCTTACACTGCCGAGTTAGACCAAAACCCCCTCCCCCCGTTTTCTTCTGGCATAAACTTCGGGAGTTGGATAGACAGATACATAGACTCTTTGCCTCCAGTGAAACCACGGGTCAAGGCAGGGCCCGACGTACAGCCGAGGCATACAGTCACTCCTCAAACTACCCTTGCTCAAGGTATTTCCAACAACCCACCTGTAATATGAGAGCGCTTACAGGGTAAGAAGGCTGTTTGGTATAAACACTAAGTCTTACTGGAATATATGGAGGATTGTTTTCATGGTTAGTACTGTGCTGTGCTCTACTGAGATGCTCCAGCTCAGGGTTAACATCAAAAAGTTACATATTATGATATTATTTTGCTCACCGAAGCCGGGGCGAACACCGTGGATGATGCTGCGGTGGGATTGTCCAGTAACAGCAGGAGTGGCGATTACTTCCCCGTGCGTAGTTAGCCTTGCCAGGTGTAAGGCGCTTATCACACGGGATCATCGTAGGTATTTAGGAATGCTATAATAGAGTGATTGTCTAAGCTTCCGACAGGGCACTCTCTCTGGCTGGGGCAGAGAAATATCAAATTATGATACGACAAATATCAGACCCCAAATGCCCACCAAGTGATACTTATACCAACACCACTAAACACTTCTAATCTGAACAGGGGAAATGCTATCCCATTCACTTCTACCACCATAGAACCCACTCTCCGCTACCCATCAAATCCCAACTCCCTATCACCCCATCGCCGGGCGAGGACCACCGAAACCACTCGTATCACAACAACTTCATCTTATCCTACCCTGTATACCCCAAGACTCCCCCACCCCCCCTCCCTTCCCCAATTACCGTATTTACTCGTATAATCCACTATCTCCGCCAGACCCCTAATCTCCGTCAATCCCTACCCCAGCCCACAATAGGTTTAGCTTGACAGGTTAACACAATTGCGAATGCTGCTAAATGAGATCTAGCACAGTCAGAACATTCAAGCTTTACCATGTGAGGAAAAAACTGATCCTTCTTAGGGGTTTTTTTGTCTCTGAACACGGAGATTAGAAGACTGGCGGAGATAGTGGATTATACGAGTAAATACGGTACATACTTTAAGGCACAGAAATAAAAGCCAACCCCCTCACCACCCAACACGTTTCCCCATACTTCCACACCGGCGCCTCCTCAGGATCTTGCGTTCGGCCTATCCATGTGCTACCCCAGAAACACCAAACTCCCCCATCAGCACGCACGGACCAACCCTCAACCCGGAAGACACAAGGACTCACCACAGTAAGAAGCATTTTTATCCACGCGGGCAGTAACGTGCTCGAGTGAGTGCTCATGATCAGTCAACCACCAAGCTCCCAAGCATCCCATCCTTTACTTCTAACCCTGCCCAGCACCGGTAAACTGGTAGCTTAACGTATACCCCAGCTGCATGCTGCGGTGGCGCAATACTTTAGATAGCCTAGGGGACCCTCCCTGCTTGCATGATACCTACTGTACTGTACTGTACCCGTGCCCAGGCAAAGCAAGTATCCGAAAATACGAGTCGTGAGCTCTTATGGGAGCCTAGATACGCACGCATATTTCACCATGTATTTTGCGAATCCCTGTTCCGGATACTTATTGCCTGGGATAAATTTAATGAATACCTTAAAAACCGAAAGAATTTTTGGGGGGGAATGGCTCTAGAACGTCTCGAAACCCCCCCCCCCTCTGTATCAGAGTGAGAAAGAGGGAAAGAAGAAAAAGAAAAGATATAACAGACCTTACTCCAACATCCTAGAGGGAGAGAGAGATTCCCAATTATTACGGTCTGCACACACACACACACACACCCCTCCATCCTCCGCCATCTTCTGCTCCTCCTCCCTGCCTTACTACGATACACCCGCCAACCCCACACAACCCACGCGTTCACCACTCACCATCCGAAACAGGCCTTAACCGCCCTTCCTCCCAATCAAGAAAGACCTCAAATGACAGCACAGACACGCAAGCTCAAGTTAGGCGCTGTTTGGCCCGCTTCTCTAGACTCGATAGAGCAGTTGGTCATCTCAAAACGCGTTTCGCTTTATATCATAATATATATCGTTTAACAAACAAACATTCAACCGCTTATTTAACATAATATACGGTAATTCTGTAGGCGACATTTTTTATTTTTTTTATTTGCAATTTTCCCAAAACGACGAACGAGCGACCCCTGTCATCTCAAAATATACCTAACTTGCTTGTACTAGTACTGTACAAAATATTTCACTTGTCGTCACACGACATTCCCGCAACCCCCCCCCCCAGCTTCCTTAACTTATGATACTCCTCAACCCGTTTGTCGTGTGTTGCTCTTTCCTTTGCACAGAATTTTTGAAAGAGCATACGCTGTCTGACTATGATATTATGGTATTAATTTTTTTTCTTTGTAGTTAGCCTGCCCTTGGTATTAGAGAATGCTGTTTTCAAAAATATCGCGATATATTTTCATTGGCACTGTACTGTACTGTATGTGCCGAACAGGGTCTTAATTTAATACGAAATTCTACCGGTACTTTTTTTTAGAACCCCCCGAATGAACAAATAAATAACCACAACCTCAAAGGAGTGCACTCGGCCCTAAGACATGAGAAAGAAAGAAAGAAAGAGTGAAAGAAGCAAGCAAGTAACTAAGCAAGCAAATTTGGCACCATATCATAAGGGAAGAAATGCTACAAGGTTAGGAAAGTAGTATGATAGCGATGATAAATTATACAGGAAAATAAAATAAAATGCTCAAGAGAGAGAGGGAGAGAAGGAGCCACTGACGAAAACGAAACGAAACCCACACCAACACTCCGGACACCAAAAGGAGACTGTACTGATCGAAAAAGGAAAAGTGTAAAGTGTAGAGAAAGTTTGCAGGTGTGAAACGTAAAAAAAAAAAAATACAAGGTACCTCTGGAATGAACAAAAAAACATTAGTCCGCAATCCAAGTCCGTACCGTATGATAAACCCCAAATTCCACCAAACCCCAAATTCCACCAAACCAAATCAACCAAACCCATCAAGTCCGTCCACCCTGCACCGTTTCCGGAAAGCTATGGATGGAGGGGAAAGGCGGGAGAGAGAGCTTCTTTTGTTCCAAGAAACCAATCAGAGAGATACGAGAATCGCTCGTGAAAGAGAAGAAAAGCATATGATAGTGATAAACCCCACCGAACCAATAATGAAGAAATGAAAAGAAATAAAAATCCAAAAATCCAAAATACGCCAACCCTAATGCTCCCCAGCAAACATTGGTTTTCTAGCCCATCCAACCAGACACCTCCATCCAGAGCCCTTCTCTCTCCCCTCTTCGAGCACGTCTCCGATTGCACCGATAGCAAGATCACACTCGCCACCACTCTCTCCTTCAGTCTTCAGCATCCACTTCTCCCAAATCCAGCTGCCTACTAATCCAGTGACGGGAGAAACATTCTCCACGCTACCGTTTTCGACACCGAGATCTTCCCATGCCTTGAGTTTCCTACGGACCTCCTCTTTAACCATTTCTAGATCCTGTGATTCATGAGGTGGTAGCTGCATCTCACCCTTAGAGGGAACTCTCGGTTTGGCACTGGGCGGAGACATGGGGAGGAAGATCCAGCTGCGCTTAATTTCGCCAAAACCGGCCCTATTCAGGCGGGAGACCCAACGTTTTGTAGGAGTTGCGTCGTAGCCTTTTGACTCAAGACCTTTGGAAAACTTAGCTGCGAGCTCAGCTCCGAGTGGTCCCGCGTTTACGATGTCATTGTCGAAGAGGGAGAACTCAAGATGTCCACCTGGCTTCAGTACGCGGAGGCACTCCTCAAGGCAGAGATCATACTCGTCCATGCCGAGATTTGGTGAGTTTTCTGGGACGGTTGCCTTCAGCGCCAGGTACAAACTGCGCGCCGAGACCACGTCAAAGTGGTTCGGGGGGAATGGAAGTTTCCACAACTTTGACACCACGAGAGGGCGGTGATTCTGCGGTCCCCGACACTTGTCTGGGATTCCAGTTGTCTTTTCTTCACCTTCGGACTGTTGCTTCGGTCGAGACCCGGTTGTTACGGTGTAAACCTTTGCTTTTGGGTAGTCATAGGCACAATGCCATCCCCAGTCGGCTATATAAAGATTAGTACGTGTCTTCCAGTACGCACGAAATTGCGGAGTTCATACCAACAGGTTCTCCACCGAGATCTAGGACACGCCTGCGCTCGTGACTTCCCATATGGACCCCGCTTGAGACGTTCTCAAGCATCTGCGTAGCACGCTGATCCATCTTCGTAGTCGCACGTCTAGTCAGACGCTTTGCGGAAGCAGCCAACAAAGTCTCGTGCCCAGGACTAATAACAACTCTGCCAAAGTTCATCCATCTCAGTGCCATCAAGGCCCATAGACTAGTCAGGATCCCTTCTTCAGCCTCTCGTTGTCGGACGGTGGCAGTAACGGCCCCATTTGGCGACCCTAATTTTACCCCCTTGCCCGGTGCAGCAGGGGGGTAATCGTTTCTCAGATGACTACATATTCTTTGTGCTTGCAGAGCATCGAAGCGAGGCATACGGTGGATGAACGGGTCGCTATCGCCAGATTTTTTGACAAAGCCCCTAAAAGCTTTGAGATATGAGGAGTCGTTCTTCGGTGTCTCCTCCTTCTCGGTTGCGTTGGTAGCGGGTTTCTCATCGCCCTCATTTTTGATCGTCTTCGGGGATGATGACCCCTGACCAGTAGTGCTGGTGGTAGGCGTAAGGATAATGGTAGTCCGATTATTTGCTTCTCCCGCAGTACTCATTTCCGAGTCCTTTTCCACGGTAACATTCATCGAATACGCCGGTAGGGCATCCTCAGAATCTTGAGTTTTATCAGCAATCTTCCCACCCTCCTCGGTCTTCTTCGTAAAATCCGTTGCCCCGAGCTGGTCGAGGATGCACTCGATAGAGTTCTCGGTTGCGGCTGATAAATCCCCTGGATTCTCGGCTATAACCTCTTCCACTATAACCTGTGTCATCTCCGTCTCCTTTACTATTGTATTCTCCAGATTCGAGCTGTTGTTGTCTTTTGTCGAAAATAGTGGAACTACTCCGACTCCTGGTTCTTCGTCGAACAATACTGACATGCCCTTAGCGATGGTTTCATCATAGGAGTTGGTCTTCGCCGCTGGTTGACGCGGTGTATAAGACCTACTCGTAAGCGCTGGGCTGTCGGTCGCGTGATCGGCGATTCCGCACCAGGTCTCCGAAGCGCCGGGAATAAATGACGAGTAAAATAATGTTGGAGATGGAATGTTTATGATCCCCAAGCCTTCAGGTATTGAAGTTGGCCGGTTAGGAATCTTGCTCAATCTTTTAGCAAAGTGCTTGTCTTGAACATCCGGTGTTGGTGGCGGAGGCCGGCGAGGCGGAGATGCTTCAGAAGCGGCCGATTTCACCTGTGGGAGGTATTTGGGATCTACGCTTTCTGTGTCAAGGAACAATGTTGGTTTTGGTGGAGGTGTTGGAGGAGGCGAGACAACGGTAGTGGCCGTGAGACGATTCGGTTCTTCTAGCGATGTGGTTGAACTGCGAGGAGGAGTAGTAGTGGTGACAACGAGTGATCTTCTAAACTTTGGAGGAGGTGTTGGAGGTGTATCAGACAACGAACCACTAGATGTGTTTCTTCGGTGGCTCATTGGGACACTTCGGGGCGGACTTCTCGCTCTTGGACTAATTCGCGGGCTGAAATTATCTACACTCTCCTTGATCCTCAGTAAGTAATATCCGTCCTCGTCGTCATTCCCATCCGCGTCCGAGGGATGCGACGACAAATCCTCCTCAGAGTTGACAGAATCCTCTAGGGAATCATCAAAGAGATACTCGTATTCCTGGTATAACGCATCCTGACCATGCGCACCCAACGCCGGCCTCGTCCGGTTTTTTCGAAAGGTGGTCGGGTCAAAGTCTGCGTCGAGGTTAGAGGGGGAATTCTTCCGTGGTCTTCGCCCAAGGAAACCTTTCGAGCTCTTCGCCATGACTGAACTAGCTGGCCCACTTGTTGTACTTAATGAAGCGGTTGGTGAGCCGGACCTCTTACCGAAAAATCCCTTGTGTATTTTTGAAGCCCGTGGAGATGTCGAAATCGAAGATTCAGTCGAGCCCCAGGGAGAGAATGGTCGCGGGAGTGGCTCTGTGACTGCCATTGAAGTAGCAGGAGATGTGGGGTTATTTGCAGGATCGGACATTGAGGGATACATGGCAGACGTGGCCCGTCTGGGAGACCTTGACCTAGTGTTGATTTTAAACATATTGAGGGGAGGGAACAATGAGGGAGAAGAGGTACCCGACGAGAGGGATCTGGAACGAGTACCGGCAGAGGTCCTAGCAGCAGATGGTGGGTCCGACAATGAGGAAGCCAGAAGGGAAGGAGACCAGGCTATATTGCTTTGACGGGGGGAACGGCTGCTAATAGTACTGGTGGTTTCTGGGGACGGGAACAATGTGGGAGTGAGCGAGTGATGGCTCGTCGAAGAATTCCCAAAGTCGTCTTTTGGGGAAACGGCGCTATGGCCTTTCTCGGCGCTCAGACGTAGCAGCGGCGGTGGACGATTTCTCATTTGAAGGGTTCTTCAAATTCGGTGTTATAGGAATATTAAATACTTATTAGTCTACCCACTGGTGGGGCGGATCGCAGATGGCCAGGGTAAGAAGAGGCCGTTGCAACGTGCAGGCTCAGTCAGAGTTACTTTTTTCGCGAGTGCTGTACGGTACAAAAACCAACTAGGATCCCAGACTAGTCGTTGATAAACAAGAATTTAAGAAGGGGGAGGTTGAAGACAAAGTAGCTGGGGTACGGTAGTCCGCTAGCATGTAGAGAAGAGGGGCTGCCGCTACCGTGGAGTATCCGTGACCTTTAGCTTGCGCTCCAACACAACCTATCAGACTGGTAGTGAAGAGCGGATCACCACGAGGAGCAGGAGGACACCGTCGAAGAATACGATATCAGAAGGCAGGATAAACTTGAGAATCTCGATGTCCGTAAGCAGGAAGACCCCAAGACTATGATTATTATTTTTATCTAGCCAGACCCAGGATCTGAGCTGATAAGCCAAACAGCCGATGGTCAGGCCTTTCAGAAATGAAAAGCTTTCGAAGGGTGGGAAACAACAAAAATGAAATCACCGGAATGAACCTTTGGGGGGGGGGATGTCCAGTAAAGGGGATGGGAGGAATATCTAGTAGCAGGAAGTGGACAGACATTCACCCAAAAGTGCAGTAAAGACACAGCCAAAGGCATGAGCATTGGGATCACCATGCCTTAGAGTGATATTACATTTGCTTAACTCCCGTTTGCTTCTGCTCCTTCACAGCCAAAACCTTCCATGTATGATAGGCACATCTGCCTTTTTTTTCTTTTCTTTTTGAGTGAACCACACCTTTTTTTTTCCTTCCTGCCCTGTCCCCAGATCAGAGATTAGAGAGGAAGCAAGCAAACCTCGAAAGGATTATGCAAGTAAGCGACCTCTAAATCGGTGCCTATGACGGGGGTGTCTAGTTTCCGAGGAGGGGAGGATGGGTGAGGGGGGGTCCCTTAGCCCCCCATCATCGCCCCCATTTCGATACATCTCCCCTTCTCTTCTCTCCTCAGTTTGTCAATCAGCTTTAGCATGTATTCCTTGCCACCCGAAAGGAAGACCTCCCGCCTCGCTTTGCTGACCACTAGGACAGAGAAAGAAGCTCAAGGTATTTTATGTAGAGGTTGAGAGGCAAAAAAAGAAAAATCAAATGAAAAAAAAGCAGCACCGAAGGTGCTTGCTTTGTTCTACTCGAGTAGTGGATCATGTTTCAGTCCCCGTGGGCTTCCGAGCGAATTGCGTCGTACAGTTACCCGTACTCTGCAGCAATGTCCCCGAGTTCTGAGTGTGCAGCGAGTGAGAAGAAAATAATTCTTTGACTCCTATCGCAATGGAGAAAAGGCCAAAAAGAAACTACAATCTATGCAGATTCTTCTCGTTCTTCCTCCTCTTCCTCCCCTTCTACGGTACATCCTATTATTTTTTCTTTCCTTCTCCAACCTCCCCACCTAACCCAAGCGGTGTGCGGCGGTCCCCTTCGACCCGTATTCTCGCGCAAATACGGTAGTCGCAAAATGACAAAAATTTACCAGCATCCTGAAGCTCGCAACTGGTAAAAAACCCTGACAACTGCGCAAGTAACTATACTCGAGTATACTTGTACGAGTACGGTACGCAAATAGACTGCTGCCAGTAACCTCAGTGCAACCCAACTCCCTCCTACCGGTACTGAAGTACCTGTACTAAAATATTGGAACCGTAATCCGGCCCACACCACATAAAATAATACCGGTATCACCCCCCCCCCCCCTTTGACTTACTACAGCAAACAAAAAGAGAAAGAAAGACCTAAATCTATCACTGTAGCACATCCCACACTCCGCCTTGATTTGTGGCTGTCCAAACAAACCAAACCAAGGGTCCGAGCGAGACACCTCGATCAGTACTTTACTAGGGGGTTAAATTTTTGGAGGCCACCCTGTGTGCGAAACTTCGCGCGCGCTTCGAAGAGCTATCCCCAGTTTGGCCTCGCGCGGTCTTATGTATTCAAATTCTGAGCCAGGCAGACCCCCTCCCCCGCTCCGTCAAATCGGAACTTCGAACGGTTTTATAGCGGCAAAACTTCCAAACAAAGGATTGCAAACGAAAGACAGAAAGAAGAAGGCAATGACCGAGATGTGTGACATTCATATGATGCTGGACATCATACTTGTATCTCGAGTACTGGTACGGTAATTAAGTTATCGGTGGTCTGGTTTGGCGTGGTGTTCCGGCGCCGTGGAGTTTGTGGTTCAGCAGATGTGATGTCGTAAAGGGGGTCCAACGTCCCTTCCCCACTCGGGCGAGTCACGTCTTATCGGACGGTAGATGGCGCGAGTACCAATATGGGGGAAGTGAAGGGGGCATGGTGGGAATCCAAGAAAAATAAAACATAAACATTAAAAGAAAAGAAGGGAAAAAACGTGGCTGCCAGCATTCTTTACTTCTTTAAGTATAAAGCGCAAGTACTGTATGAAAGGGAAAAAAAAAAATCACAATAATTCCCGTCTTGGTATGCGAGTGTGTGAGACCATTTTGTCTCTCCCCCAAAACTCGCATCTCATCACACATGAGAAAAGAAAAGAAAAGAAAAGAAAAGAAAAGAAAAGAAAAGAAAAAGCTTCTGGAAGACGGTAATTATTTTTTTCTCCCTTCATTTTCCTTCTGGAAGGGCTTGCTGCGGTGGAAAACCAGTGGGTTATGATATACGTAATATATGTCGCAAAGGGTGGAGGGTTGGTGGAAAAGCTTGAATCCGAGAGGCGATTGGTGAAGCCATCTTTCTCGGCGCTCATTTCGGAATTGACATCGCCATCTGGAGGGCAACGGCTGACGAGACAAAGTTCCCTTTCCGCAGTCGGGGTGAGGAGGAGGAGCAGAAGGAAGAAAGTGGTGTAGATCGGCGCTCTTGGTCTCGCTTGCAGTTCGCGTCTTTAGTCTCAGACTTTACTTGTAGACATCACGGTGCTGCTCTCCGGTGAGTGACTAGATTGCTCGCACTGGTGCTAGTATTATATCCGTGCTGTCCAGGATGGACTATTAATTTCAATGGTTGGAATCCTTCACTACTCGAGTACTCGAGTACAATATCGGTATGGTTCCGGTCGCGTTAAACCTGCTCGTGGTAGCGGAAAATAATCGACCAGTTTCAAGTTACCGGTATGGACATTATCAGCAGGGTTTTTCCCTCTTAAGATCGTAGGAATGTAGTTAGACACCTGCTGCATCAACCAATCCCCTTCAATTTCTGGAAATATGAACTGGAGTACTTGTGTGATCTTGGGCATTTTTGTATGGGTGCCTCAAATAGTATCATAGCTGCCCGTGAAATGTGAGCAAGAATGCCGGTATGTCTAGTCACACATTTTCTTGGATGAGATAACGCACTATTCCCAATTTGGCTTGTTTATCCATGTTCTTTGAGGCATAGTTTGTGCATTTTTGTCATGAAAGATGAATTTTGTGAGTCCTGTGGGCGGAGAAATCCCTAAGAGCCCAGAATTGCCCCGGAAAATTCGGAAAGGATAAGTGGGCAGTGCCAAGAGTTCAACTCTACTCGTAGCGAAACGATGCAAAATGTACTCGAGTATCATACTCACTACAGTTATTACTCAGGCATGATTAAGGCAGAAAATTTGTACGAGTAATAGCAGATCAATTACCTTCTTTCCGCTAATAGTGACCTCCAACTCGCTACCCCACGGGAGACCTCGCTGATCTTTTTTCCGCCCTTCCCGATCATGAGCGAGTGCTCGGGTATATATATCGTATAGCTCCACCAGCCTCCTAATCTCTGTTTAGAAGAAAAAAAACCCTTAAGGGATTAGTGTTTTCCTCACATGGTAAAACCTGATTATGTTAGAACTCATTGACTGGTATTCACAATTCTGTTGACCCATCAAACTAGGCCTATCATAGGCTGGTGCCGGGATTGACGGAGATTAGGGGTCTGGAGGAGATAGTTGATAACTCGAGTTTTTCTGGTACCGTATCATTGGGGTATCATCATATCGACATAGGCGAACTTTCCCCATATTACTTGTTTGATGCGATGGGCATCGCGACGTCGCCCCCCCCTCCTCTTCACCCTCCCCTTGATATCGGTCAGGCTCCCTCAGGGCTACCTCCCCGGTGTGTATTGTGGCTATTTTTCAGTCCAGTACTTTATCCCCCGCAGTGCTAGCTGCAGGTATGGTATTACAGACTGATTCAACGCGAACTTGAAGAGGAATGTGAAGGGCCGAATATTACGATGCGTCACAGTGCCATGCGATGCCCGAGCATACCTGTATGAGTGGGGGGGGAGCAGACAGGCAGGGCGGGAGTGTCGGGATTCAGTGCAGTACCAGAACAGCACTGTAAAGTACAGTACACGCGTCCAGGTACTCGTAAGAACTATTCTACCAATTCCAGAAGTCTCCGCAAAATCTTCACTCCAAGCTCCTGAAAACAGCGCCCAAATATGCGAGTCTTGGCTGCGCGATCCTCCTAACACCGAGCAGCGAGTTTTTGACACCGTAACCATCCCTTACCGTACCCCCCCACTGGGTTCTTAGGCTGTAATATGCTCGCGCAGTCGAGTCGGAGGCCGGACGCTTTGTACGGGAATTACTGCCTTGGGCGTCCGGCTTCAACTAGACTGCGCGGGTAATGTATGAATGCCTGCTTGTAATCTGATATTGGTATAGTACGTTAACGTACCCCTCCAAATGCAGTATGATACCGATACCGGTACTTGTATCATGCTCGAGTGTAGTAACAAAAACTCCAAATCCCGACCTTGCCGGTAAGGCATATAGGCGAAATCCCCGATAGAACTACTCGTCCCTGGTCATGAGCGTCTGGAGACGGGGGGGGGGGCGCGCTCAGATATAAGCAGATATTTTACCATATATTCTACAAATCCTTGTTTTCAAGTACTTCTCGCCGGGGGCGAGAACCTTGTAAATTGCCAGAAAGGGGTACTAGTAGCATCATTATCACCCCATGAACATCGAAACACAGTCAAGAAGCAAGTTTGTCTATTTTAGGAACGCCATATGATACAGTACCATAACCATGTTTCTGCCTTCTTGGGTTTGTATGTAACACTTGCTTTGGCCTCCATTGGTACCGGTTATCGAAAGCCTACCCTGCCTTATTGGGATTGCTGGAAGTCCTGACAATTTTTTTTCGGGTCAGAAAAAGAGGGTTCCTTCCGTCCTGGGCACATACTTGTATATCAAGCCACGCCCTAACCTAATCTAGTAAAGATGACGAGAACGTATACGGGTACCGGTATTGGTTTTCTTGATAAGCTGCTGGTTTTTGGTGCCTCAGAGCGCCTTGACGGGCGAAGCCTTACAGCACAGGTACTGTACCAGACGAGATGTTTCCGCACAGGACAGGGGGGGGGGGATAGTTAAACCAGCAAAACAATCCTGTATTACCGGTATATCAAAAAATCCCACTTGGTACTTGTGCCTAAATTATGGTATCTCTTCTCCCTACGATATCGATAAATAATTGCATTTATCTAAGACACTATGGAATCCTTTCTCCAACTCTGCTCAAATTGTCGGGACTTTTTCCCCAACGGCACTAACTACCTACCCCGCCCCCCCCCCCCGATTCGAATGCCGGTGCTATAGGACAGGTCAAGCACTCAATGTGCAACAATACTACCGGTACTCGGGTGTGGTAGCAGAGGGCGGAAGAAAAAAGAGATCAGCAAGATCGTGTGGGGTAACGGTAGTTTGGAGTTAGGCCGGACTGGTGGAAAAATTCTTGTCTAGGCCGGTACCAGAAATCCGGGGTGGGGGAATAGACTAGGTGCCTTGGTGTGGTACATTTCAGGTATCATATCAATGGGCAGTTCAATTTATCCATCCGCTACCCCCTTAGAAGCATCATTCCAAAAGTCCTTATTCCCTCTCCTTTAGTCTCAATTTGGCCTTTTACGATCTTGATAAAGTCCACAGATTCGGACTCATGAACAATCACTTAGCGCAACTGCTCTGTTTAATGGCGTCCTATATGATAACACTCTATATGATAACACTCCTTTTTCTTTCCACTACTGGTAGTGCTATTCAATCGGCGCTCCTATTCCTTGTCTCGGGTATGGGGGGGGGAAGTGGTAGGATAGACAGAAGTTCAAAGCTTCTTATCCTTCCTGGCATTATCCCTACCAAATTAAATAATTTTCTTTACTTGACGGTAGTAGTGAGAGCCCGGACTCAAAACCCCATCTATCCCACCACTAGCCTCAGGCACAACGCGCTCAGTTGACATACCGTGAGCTATAATAAAAGGTACCTACTGTACCTAT
Source organism: Tuber brumale (assembly GCA_014065205.1). Taxonomy (NCBI): domain Eukaryota; kingdom Fungi; phylum Ascomycota; class Pezizomycetes; order Pezizales; family Tuberaceae; genus Tuber; species Tuber brumale. Next base: position 212,250 of record JACCEG010000120.1, read on the forward strand.
GGTGCCCACCAAAAACCGGCACGACTACCGGTACCATTCTCATCATAACTACCTAACTTATAACTCATCTAGTCCTAACACTAAGGTGTTCGGCGCCGTACCGCACAGTACAGTACTCGCACGAAGAGAAGAAAAAAACCGTCTGCAATACAGTACTCGTACTTACTTGCTCAATAGCTAGCTCAATAGCTAGCCCAAAAACAACCACAGCATCCAATTCCAATCTCTGCCCTGCAAGTACTGGCACACACTACCGTAAAATCTTGTGAAATATACCATCTCGATCAGCCCTGTGATCTCCAAATTCTGAGTTAAAAGCTCCTGAGAAGGATTAGTGTTTTCCCGACACAGTATAAGATCAGCCTCCGACAGGTGTTGGGTCTCATTAACTGGTGTTCGCAATTCTGTCAAACTGAACCTATCCTAGGCTGACGGAGATGATGGATTTCGGGAGTAACTTACTATGCAGTTGCAACCAAAGCCACACTATGAGCAAAATATCTCCCGCACCTAGCACAAAAGCGGTAAAGTGAAGGAACTTTCTTCTAGATTGCTCACGCGAGTACTTGAGTAGGTAGATTCAGCCATGTTTTTTTTCTTCCTCCGCGCTTTCCTTCGTTCTTTCTTGCGGTGGGTGGGGAAGGGAAAAGGGGGTGTGGTGTCAAGGAAGAAATTGGGTCCAGAAGGGAAGGGGAAAAATTATATGGGCTACGCGTACTGGTACTCCTCGAGTATTGTGCATTACTGCTACCGTACCCGTACCCGAGTATGGGTGCGCGCGCGTGTGTGATCGTGTGTGGGTGAGTACTGTACTCGTACATGGTTATGTTGTGCTCTAACTGGGGGGGTACCGCTCGAACCGTTGCTTTCTTTTCTTTCCTCCTTTGGCTTACTGTACTGACGATATTTAGGCCCAATCGCTATCGTACGAGGGTCCTCGCCTCGCTAGATTTGACAGGGAGGGAGGTGAGGAGGTGTACCGGCTAGGAGGCGGAGGGTACCTTGGTTGCGCTACTGTACTCGAGTACCAGTACAAGTAGGGGTGTACTGAGTACGATTTGTGGAGGGAAGGGAAGGAAGGAGAAAGGAAGAATATCACAATTGTGTTCTGGCGCTTGACAGACTGCCTTATCGTAATTTGTCTCTGCTTGCCTTGGAGGACCTCCGTTGGGGTGATCCACACATATCAGAAACGACCATTCACTGGGAATGTTCACGGACTAAGCCTAGTATCTGAGTACACTGCAAGCAATGTGCAAGTACATGTAAGACGTGAAGTGAATGACATTCGTGGGTCTGGACTGTTTTTCTGGATATGACAAGAACCAATACAGCGGACTATTCGAGTACGGTACATGTACAGTACAACACGCCTCGTATCTACAAGTATCGCAACAAGTGCAGTCCATCATATCATCGTCCGCACCTCCAAGTCTATCCATCCCACAGCAGTGACGGCACCGGAGGACCGGTCTGGTTGATCATTGGATATGTCTCCCAACCACGCGAAAGAAAGGCGCAACCCAAAAGCCTAGCTTGCAGTTTACCGAATGGGAAACAAGCTTGGTTTTTTCTTCTTTTCCCTTCCTTGCTTCTTTCCTGATGCCATCCGGGGGCCCGGTCAGCTTGTGTTTGTTTTTTTTTCCTTTTTTTCCCCTCGTTTTCTCTTCCTCTCGAGAGCGATCATATTTTCTTCTTTTACTTTCTTGAGTTAGCGGGGAATAGTTAACCCTAGTGGCGCCACCTTGGCTTTACTTCTTCTCTCATCACTCCCTCCTGGGATCCTTGCTTTTTGGCGTGGTTTGTTTGTGTTGTCGAGACAAGTGTAGGTAGAGGCGTGGAGTGTCTGTGTTCGGAGGGTTTGAAAAATGGTGAATGTGTAAGTGGGAGTGGCAAGCAATATAATTTCCGCAATGGGATATCCCGAATGGATGGGAGTCGCCGCCATTACGATCACCCTACCTGCCATACGGAATTTGAATCTTCACGAAACAATTGCCACTCCAATGTTATTAATATTGTTGGAGACAGTTGCGGAACATCGGAGCAAAGGCAGCTATGGAGAGGCAAAATGGGAGGGGGAGGAGGGGGGATGCAAACGAAGGAAAAAAGAAAAAGGGAACGCCCTTCCTGCCGGCAAGCCGGACGAGGTTGAAACCCGGGAAAGCAAAAGGAAGGGAGCAATGTGGTCAGAAAAAAACGTGGCCGCAAAAGCAAGCAGGGTTTTTGTGGAAAAACGTGGGAAAGGAGATAGGGCGGGGAAGGAAAAGGCAAGTTCAGCTGCACCGACTGCACACGCGAGGAGAGCGAGAACGAAATAGGGTGCTGTGCCGTGAGAAAAGAAATGTCGTGGTGGTAAAGTGCTTCTCCGAGACGGCATCAGATTGTATGATTACTGTTGAATGCCGCGGTTTAGGGAAAGCCGAAAGGGGAAACCCAAAAACACTGGTTCCCAAGTGGATGGGCTCATGGGTGGATGAAAGATATCATCATGCCCACGCAAGTGGAAGATCAGGAGAATCTTGCGGCGTGGGAATTGGTTTTTAGTACTACATCTGGCAGCGCGAGCCCGCGTCTACCTTTGTTTTGTTCTTATTTTTATCTAACCTTATCCTTGTGGGTCTGATCATGTGCGCTGCTCCAGTCTGAGGTTTGAAATTCTTCAGCTGCGTGGGATCCTCCAGAGCCTCTAGAACCTTTAGAGCCTACAGGGAAGGAGCTTGTTCGTTTATTGCGGCGCATTTTTTGGGGGGGGGGACACCATCCTAGGTTCCCAGGGGTTGAGGAACCAAATTCCTTTCTCAGCTCCTAAGGACATTCGGACCTTTTTGTTAGCCATGTATAAATTAGCACTTATTAGCATTAGGTGGAATGAGAGATAGGATTATGTTACCTTGGCAAAAATAATTTATAGGACCGAGGAAATAAGTAAAACTTGTAATAGTTCTGTAGGGTGGTACCGCACAGTGCCAGTCAATGCCAATCAACACTTAAACCACACCAAAGTGCGGCCAACTTCAGACTCCTCTAAGCCAACAAAAATAGCCCATAAGCTCACAAAGGCTTCTGTAAGAGTCTCCACTTCATGATTTTCTAGAGAATCACAGAAGGATTTAAAGAAATATGGACTTGCTGCTGTGCTAGAGCAGTTCAAAGTTTATGATTTTTTTTAATGAAAGTGTTACAGCCAAACTATCTATATTGCGCAACATGCAATGATGTATCTCGTGCTGTGTGCCCTACAATAATGTAGTCAGCGACTCAACTGGTAGAGCCTTAACTTCCCTTATATCGTCAGATAGCAAGACCCAACGCCGACTGTCTGCCCCAGACCCTGACTAACATCCAAACAGCTTGCTAGGTGATCTCGCCTCACTGGCTGAGCCCCCTCTGATTTCATTCTCTCCTAATATCATGAAATACCGGCTTCTTTCTATCCCCTGCTTGAGATAATTGTAGCTGTCCTCATTATCTGCTTGTATGACATGAGAACTCTTAGACAAAATGGGTTTGAGGTTATTTGACGCGGCCGTGTTGGACACACCGGCATTGGATCCTTGTTCCTCCCCCCGGGGCATTTTGAGAGTCTCCCGACATTCCCCCTTCATGCCCAATCGTTTTCTGGGATTGAAAGATCCTTACAGATGCATCATTGACCCTGTATGGAATCTGGTAAGCATATACTGTATATCGGGCGAATCATTACCTCGCCACTCAGCTCAGCCCCCCACTTGCTAAATCAAGAGGTGTAAAGTTCTTGACCTCGGTGATTGTTGGTGTTATTCTCATTCCGCGGGATCCTACAGCTGGCTGAACGTTGGAGGTGTTACCAACCAGCGCCATAGCTTATATTTATTTTTCCATCTTACAAGCGCACTATGGTTCAAGGCAATTCACTATTGCCTACCGGTAGGCTACCGCTCCGCTTCTGGAGATAATAAGGTTAGTGCTACTATCATAACGCCACCGTCCCATGCTATGACAATAAGTTTAATAACACTACAAGGTTGGAGGGACATCAACTATCTGACTTACCCCCGGCCCCCTCATTCTCGCCGAAAGAGAAATTAACCGTACAACTGTTTCTAAATTATTGTGCAACTGTTGGAAGGAGTGGGTAAAGATAGGTGATCCTACCGCGGCAGGTTGCGGGGCTGTACTCGTACAGTACAGTACAGTATTGCTTACTTAAATACGAGCCCCACCTGCCAAACAACTCACCTCCGGAGATAGCTGCTATTGAAATCCTCGCCCGGATTATATGTATGACAAGCGCATAAATTTATGTACTGCATCTGCGGAACTATGATAAGGGGTCTCCAACGAGTGGTAGAAGTACTGTACAGTGAATAAATAACTGTCGACTGCAATTGGAAAATTACAGCCCAATCACACAGGAAGAGCGCGGAATTACTTCTTGCTTTGGCAAGCTGCCTAGTTCCTGTCTCTACGAAGGGCTGTACCGTATTTACTTGTATAATCCACTACCTCCCGCCAGTCTTCTAATCTCTCTGCATTCAGAGACAAAAACCCCTAAGAAGGATCAGTGTTTTCCTCACATGGTAAAGCTTGAGTGTTCTGACTGTGTTGGATCTCATTTAGCAGTATTTGCAATTCTGTTAACCTGTCAAGCTAAACCTATTATGAGCTGGGACAGGGATTGACGGAGATTAGGGGTCTGGCGGAGATAGTGGATTATACAAGTAAATACGGTAGCGCCGTAATGAGCTGAATAGTACTTGTATTTTACCCCCCGAAAGACAGGCAGTACCGGTACTAGGGGCTTTCAAAGTCAAAAAGGGGATCTTTCAGTGTCGAGCAGACGCAGGGAGCTGCGTTACTGTACCTTACTGTACCTTACTGCGGTAGCCAATAATATCCCCACATTTCTGGTATCATAGTATAATATTTGAGTGCAACAGGGCAACTATATTAGAGCTACTCGGGTAGAGGGTGTAGGTTGTAGTAGATCCTGCAGGCACAGTACAAAAAAATATCAATATTCATCAACGAAGCCTTGGAACCAAGTGACCTTTTGGCGAAGATGATAGACAATTGCTCTTGGAGCGCACGCTGCAATACTTCAGTATTTTTTTCTTGATCTTTCTTTTTGTTTCACGTGCTGTTTCTGAGTTCCGGTAGAGTTCTGCTAACTAGAATTCTCTTGTCGTTATCGAGCTTCCGACTTCTATACTTGCAGGTGAATTAGTACGGTCATTTTATATCATAATATTGCAAAGTGATGGTAAACCACCTGTACTCGAGTAACCGTTTTCGCCTGCACCAAGTTTACATGAAACAGCTAAGTAGGCCGAAAAAAAAACCGTCTTTCCAACTTTTTTAACTCTGAAAACCCTACTAGTTTCATACTCAGCGTCGTGATCGTTGGTCCTACAAGCATCACTGTACAGTACCGGTATTCGCGCGTAAAGTATGATAGTTTGCTAAAGCGATCACTCGGTTTCAGCGCAATGCGCGGGAGGTCGCCTGTGGTCATGTGTAACTACAGTACCGGCTTTTCTTCCTTCCTAGCACACTTGCACTTGCATCTAGCAAAAACTATCTGAGAATGAGGAAAGGCTTTTTTTTTCCGCTGGTTGGGCGATTATGGAACAATAGCCGTATTTTCAGATAATCATTGCCAGATGCAAGTACTCGAGTACCCGTACTAGTACAAGTACGATACTAGGGCCAACCAAACTGATCCCAGGCAGTGTGTTGCGCAATTGTTGGGTTGTCGGCGTGCCCAGTTTTAGGGGGTGGAAATCTCAGTGGATCGGTAGCACCGGAAAAGTCCGCTTCCTTTATTCTTATTTCTCCTGTTAGTCCTAGTAATAGGCACGAAGTACCCGAAAACAGGGGGAGCGCGTTTTGAATTGGTGCTCGGATACCCACAGATTTTTTGCCATATATTTCTTTAATCCCTGTTTTTTGTTATTTGCCTAGGACGAATGTATTGTTGTTTTTCCTTGCCCCTCTGGGTTGGTATCATACTGTACTCGAGCGCTATACCGGTATACCGGTACTCCAGTAGTCAGGGGGAGCTGAAAGTCCAGAGTGAGATCGCATGAAGGGGGGGGGGGTAAAAGAAGAGCCGATCCTTCCCTATACACTCCTTCGCTTTAAGTTAGTATGAGGACAGGATGATGTATTTTCTTTTCTTTATCATTAAATCTTCAGACATTATTACAATGCACGAAACTTGTCCAACGCTGCAACCCACGATTTCCATATCCCCATTAGCATTGCCCACCGGTACAGTACATGACGGGAGGACGTAGGCTGACTCCTGTACTGCCAGAAATAGTGTCATTCGATCACTATTCATCACTCGCTCTGTTACAACTTTGATGGGGGTTCTCGTCTAGGATATGGCATAGGCTTTAGCTCGGAACTAGTCATGAGTGTCTCGGCTGGAGCCCGGCCCCTCTCCTAAAATGTGCTCTCAAAAGAGTGTTTTAACGTTTTAACGTGAAATTCTATTAGCATAAGACTGAACCGCGAAATAAGATTTATGATCAAATTAGGGCTATTAGTGCGGCTCAACTTGCCCCACTTGGTCCGTGCACTCGCTTATCACCCTCAAGGTAGGGTAATGTTTGCACGCGCGACGAAATAAAAGACCTGTTACAATCTTTTCCATCCCAGTGAACTTTCCAACCAAACCCGAGAATTACACCAGGACTTTGTTCCTTCCAACTCAATTCCTGACAAATAATGGTCAAACGAAAGGCCGAAGGGGCATCTGCTCCCCAATCGCCCACCAAGAAGGGAAAATCCTCCGCCGGATCGATACCGACTGATTTCAAGACTTTTTTCCGAGACGGACTGTTCGACGAGGCTGTCGAAGGCAAATATCGAAGTGAATATGCTACTGCCCAACCGTTTGTCTCCCCCCGGATTCCACTTTTTTATTTTTGTGTTTTGTTTTGTTTGGGGCTGATTTGGAGAGGCTTAGGTACAAACATGCCGTGATCCATGGCCTGATCGACGATACTTTGCTTCGTAACGTTCGACGAGAAGTACTCCAAAACGTGGAGTTCGCACCAAAGGAGACCGACATCTATCGGATCCATCAATCCGGTGATCTAGCTAATCTCGACGGTCTTCCTAAATCTGCTCTTAAACTTCTTCCATCCCTCCGCCAGCTCCGCGATTCGCTCTACTCTAAGCTTTTCAGGGACTACGTTTGTGGGATCACTGGGTGTGGGCCACTTAGCGGAAAGAAAACCGATATGGCTATCAATGTCTATACACCTGGTTCTCATTTGTTGGCTCATGACGATGTAATTGGGTCTCGCCGTGTGTCATATATCTTATACCTAACTTCACCTGATGATCCTTGGCAGCCTTCCTGGGGTGGGGCGTTAAGGTTATATCCGACCAGAGTGGCCGAAGATGGTGTTACAAGGGTTCCAGAGCCAGAGTGGGTTAAAGCTATTCCACCTGCTTGGAACCAATTAAGTTTTTTTGAGGTGCAGCCTGGCCTGAGTTTTCACGATGTTGAAGAGGTGTATGCCCCAGAGGGCGAAGATGAGAGGATCAGAATGGCTATCAGTGGATGGTTCCATATTCCACAAGAGGGCGAGGAGGGCTATATTGAAGGTCTCGAAGAAGAACTCGCTGAAAAGAGCTCCCTACAGCAATTACAAAGCAAGAGTGATACCTTTGATTACCCTAAACCACTAGAGATCAAGAACGGCCATGAGCCGAATGGGGAGGAAAAAGACGAAGACGGAGAGGACGGAGAAGACGGAGCAGCATTGACTGAGAAGGATCTAGACTTCTTGCTCAACTTTATCGCTCCTACTTATCTGACTCCTGATACCCTGGAAAGCCTATCTGACGCCTTTGCCGAGGATTCTTCTGTCCAGATCGCGCAGTTCCTTTCTAGATCGTTTGCTAGGAAGCTTAAGGAGTTTGTTAAAGCTCGTGATGCTAAGCAATACTCACCAGAAAACCCGGAGGGATGGAAAATTGCCCTACCTCCGCACAAGCATCGTTACCTTTATCTTCAGAAACCCCCGGCTAAGAATGGGGTTAATCCTGACGAGCTCAATCCTATCGAGCAATTGCTTACTGTTTTACTTCCATCTAAATCTTTTGCTAAGCTGCTACGACTTGCTACAGGTCTCAAAATCACAGCTGGGGGTTTTCTTGCCAGAAGGTTTCGTAGAGGTTTAGATTACACTCTTGCAACTAGTGCTGGCGGAGACGGGGACGGTGATGGCGATGAGGAAGGCGGAGAGGGAGAAAACTCATCACCAGGAGCTGGATTGAGAGTCGAGGTCTGTCTTGGAATCACCCCATCAAAAGGCTGGGGCGGTGAGGACGATGAAGACGAAGATGAGGAAGAGGACAAGGCGAAAAATGGCAAGTCGAAGGGGAAAGGCAAGGTCAAAGTTCCCAGACGTAGCAAATTCGACGACTCGGAAAAGACTGTCGGCGGTTACGAAATGTAACCATTCCCACCCCTCTTTTACCTTAATTTCTCCCAAACACTAATATTTCCAAAACATAGGTACATGGCCGGCGACTCTGACTCTGACTCGGACGAAGAAGACGACCCTGATCAGGCATTCAAAAGCAATAGAAAGAGAAAGAAGGCTGACCCAGCCATCTACCGCTCTGCCTGTGACAACGAGGACGACGGTATACTTTTCACTATGCCGGCTAGTTGGAACCGTCTAGGGATAGTTCTCAGAGACACAGGGGTCCTTCGGTTCGTTAAGTACATTAGTAAAAGCGCCGCGGGCGATCGATGGGACGTGATTGGTGAGTGGGGAGTAGGTGATGATGGTGAGAATGGTGAAGTAGAACAATGGTTGGGGATTCAGGATGCAGATGATGACGATGATGCTGAGGTGGAGGGGGCAGATGAAGAAACGGAGGGCGGTGGTGATGAAGGTGGGAAACAGAATGGAAGTGACAGTGCGAGTGGAAGTGGGAGTGGGGGTGCGTGATTTGGGCTGCGAGTGATATTAAAAGTTTGGTTCTATTTTTAACTGTTGTTTGGCGGTGTTGTTGGATGATTGGGTACGTGGGCTGATGGGTTTTTCGTGTTTATGAAATTGTAGCGCTGATATCTTGGAGGTATACTGGGGGACGAAGTACCATAGTGTGTGTGAAGGATATTCTCTTGGATAGTAAACGGGGCGGTCAATGAAAGGCAGAGCTATCATACCAAATATCACGTGACATGTATTCATGGTATATCACCCACAAATATTAATTTGGGCCTAAGCCCGAGCAGTGATAACGTTGTAATGACATAGCATATGGCCTGGGATTAGCTCCTGTGGTAGTATCAGTGCCCATGGATACTTCCGCGAGCCGCGATAATTCAATCCAAGTCTCGAGGGTAGCGTTTTCTCTCACGTCGCAGCCTTTCCCCACGCTGGGGAGATAAATGACAATTTGCTAACAAACAAACTCTCAATGCTGACCAACGGGAACTCTTGCTATGCCTTAATTTATGGTGATGCTCTCGCCGGTGCTCGCTGATAAGAGAATTCCTGTGTGGTCATGCTGACATGAAGTTAACTGAGCCCTTCCTGATCGATGGATATTTCGAAAGGTGGGTATTGGGTTGTCGGCGGCGTCGTATGCTCTTTCCATCACACAAGGTGCCCCCTCCCCCAGAGGTTATTGAATTCAGGGTGCCCGCTTCCGGGGGTCGTGTGTATTGAAACCCAGTTGTTAACGACTATGATGAATTACCGTAGCTTTGCTTATGCTGTCTGGAGGCGTGTTTTACTTTCGTGATGTGTACTAAGCTGGCTTGCGCTTAGGCTGGGCTTTCACCTTGCGAGCCCAGGTATCCCACGAGCTGTACCTGAGCTTTGCACGAGATACACTGCCCGGATGGGCTGGCTGTGCCGTATAATGCGATGGCCTCTACCTCGAAAACCTTTCTTGCGTACCCTTGCTTGCATGATAGGGGTTTTCAAATGTCTTATCACCCATGGCCCACAACTACCTATCTGGGTCACTACACGATGGGCAATCGTGTTTCCTAGGTGATCGCCATTCAGAATAGGTTGCGGCGATCAATCAATTTGACTTTGCGCACCCTCCATTCAAACAAAAACAGGGCTGATATCTATTTCTTTATTATGGGAGATCTACCGGTGCTACCGGTATCGCTACATTACACTTCTCTGTGCGGAGATGGGAAGGGTGGGTTTGCCACCCTGGCTTGCAGTATGTATAACTCACCAATCGTGCAAGCAAAATTCTTTTTAGAAGCCACAGGATCTATAAAAATTGTAGTTTCGGGCTGCAGCTTGCGTGTGGGGATGAATCCCGGTAATGGTGCGAGCGAACTCACCCTCCTCACCTTCTCGCGCCATGCTCGAGTTCAGCTATTACCATGAGTCTCGATCGACAGTTTGATCCTATCACGACCCCTCACTCGACATAAGCCTGGAGCATCTACTGTAAACTTTAGGGGAAAATTAGGCTTCGTCAAGCGCAGACCCATTCTGACAAACCGTGAGCTCGGTGCCGCTTAGCCTACTCCTTTGCTAGTCTCTATTACGATAGCACCCTTCAAACCGGACAAGCTCCTTCTCCACTATTTCTCGGACACTGCTCTTTGCCGCCCTAATTAGTAAGGTGGGTGACAGGGCAAAAAAAACTAAAAACCACTCTCGTGATCCTTCCTGAGCCGAGCTTTGGAGCTTTGTAGGTTTAGGATACCAATTTTATCATCATCGCGGGGGTTTTAATAACGCTGCTGTTGTCTTGCGCACCTGTAGACATCATCAACCTTTATGGCAGAAAATCGGAGAATACAGAAATTCCATTCTTATATCATGATAATGGCCTGGACAGCTATGGGGAGGAGGGAACCACTATCTCTAGTTGACATTACGGCAACTTCCTGCATGACCAGTTGAATTGCTCTAGACAGACTAGAATCCTCAGCAATATGTGGCTGGTATTGCACTGTCTCCGGTTGCGTCACTTGTCCTGCTGGTTGATGTTCTCTCCTGAGGGCTAGCGTGCTCAGGTTGGCCTTTGTTACTGTTATAAAGGTTCCTTGGACCTGTCAAACAGGGATATCGCTTGCTCAGTGGATTCTCTTGCTCTACTAAGGCTTGGGGAGTGAAGAGATTAGTATTGGTTGGGTTTTTTTCCTTTATTTTGAGTATCTACTAGTAATGCCTTTCTTTTCTGCCTATGATATGATACCTTTTCTATTTTTGGGTGAGAATGCACAGTTGGTTCCATACTAGAGGGACCATAGGATTGAAGTTCAGATAGATTTGTTATAGCAAAATACAGGGTAGTGACTGTTGGCTTGGCATATATTTCTGTGGTATTACATCCAAGAGGTAAGCCAATTCACCAATCCGCCTACCCAGTAGTATATCTAAAAAGCACTATCTACAGTGCCTGTAGTAAGATAGTACCATTACCAAAATTAAAGCCTTGGAGCTATTGTTTGATAGAAATCAAGGCTCCAGCTTGGTAGATAGCCTAAATATTATAACATAGTATCAGAGGAGTAAAAATGTCATAGAATTGGAATACATTGGAAAAAACTGTAATTTTTTTTTGTTAGCGCTTTGTATCATACCTTTTCACCATGATTTAAATTACATAATTATGGTACTACCTTTAAGCTCTGGTCTTGTACATATATCAACCGACCGAACAGAGGGGGGGGGGAAGAGGTTCTCTTTCTCTTCATTTCACTTTATGCAAGAACGTGGTTGAAGTTCAGAGTGCATTTGATATAAATACCACTATTTGAGCCATTTGCTATCCGAGATCGTGATTAATTTTAAGACAGCAAATAGCTCAAATTACCGTATACCAAAGACACCCTTAGTTAATAGTTCCTATATATATACTATCTGAAGTGGAGCAATTATTATATGCCCTTTAGGATGATAACAAATTGCTTTTTCAACATATGTTGCTGCTTTCTTTATGACACTTTAAATTGTTTTTTTTTTACCATTGGTCTCTATGCTACTTTATACCCTATGGCTGTTACGATATTGGGTTGTATCATGATTTTGTCATTTCCCTCTAGTCTGTTGGATCTAAAGGATGTTTGTCTTTGTTTCAATCATTTCTTACTGTGTTATGTCTGTAATAAACAATATATCGTACTCGTACCTGTTTCTACTACGATATCCACCGGGTAAATACTCGAGTGTACTGTGTGGTACAGTACAGTACAGACTCGGAGAGGTGACCACTTGTCTCAAAATCTCACTTAGACTGACGCAATGACCTTTTTTTTGTTTCCCCGAGCGCAGTTCAATTCCAATTAAAATAATGCTTTTTCTTTCCTTCTTATCATAGCAAATTACAAGTGTTGGTACGGTGCAATGCGTCTAAAAGGTGTATCATACAAGAAGCGTTGCATCTTGTAATGCCAGGTCAGAGGGTTATGAGTAGCAACAAAGTCATTATGATGCCCAACAAAGCCTTCATGGAGACATTATAATCTAATTGTAGATATGATAATATATTATTATATGATATACTGTGTACAGAAAGACTTTGTTGGGCATCATAATGACTTTGTTGCTACTCATAACCCTCTGACCTGGCATTACAAGATGCAACGCTTCTTGTATGATACACCTTTTAGACGCATTGCACCATACCAGGGCCATATATAAAGGGCATCCCTACCCGATAGCGCCGTCCGGATATCTGGCAGCCTAGCCCCGGGGGTTGCCCTAACCCATGCGCACCCCACCTTTCACAACTCGATTAAAGGAAGAGGGGCCCCATGGGGTAGGCGTGAGGGCGGGGATCTGCTAGATGATTTTGCGAATGATATTTCGTACAAGCTATAGAATTAGCGGTTACAGGTGCAGGCATAGGAATATATCGATGGGGCAGGCTACATCCAACCGTCCTTCGGGGACTGCCACTACCACTACCAGCGCATGGGATCGCTCACCAGCGGAGTTTGACTTCAGGAGTATTCTTCTCTCTTTCTTTCCCCATTTCCACTTCAAATGCTCCTAAAGTCTAACAAGATGGCTCACAAGGCGACACCCTCACAACACCCACCAGGTCCATGCTAGCAGCCCTTGAATCCATAAACCTGGGAGACGATGTCTATAGCGAATGCACAACCACCCAGTCCCTCGAATCCCGCATCGCATCCCTCCTAGGCAAGCCCTCAGCACTTTTTGTCCTCTCGGGGACAATGGGGAACCAACTTGCCCTACGTGCACTGCTCGTCCAACCCCCTCATAGCATACTCCTGGACTCCCGCTCGCACGTACAGCTCTACGAAGCCGGTGGCGTCGCTGGTCTTTCGCAGGCAGTCACCGTGCCCGTGGCCCCGTCGAACAGAAAGTATCTTACATTGGAGGATGTACATAAGCACGTGATTTTGACCAGCAATATACATTTCGCCCCAACGCGCGTGATCTCGCTAGAGAACACCATCAACGGCGTGGTCATGCCGGCAGAGGAAGTTCGCCGGATCGGAGAGTGGGCCAGAGGGGAGGGGATAAAGGTGCACCTCGACGGCGCGAGGTTGTGGAACGCATGCTCACTCTCGGAACCGTCGGCGGAGTTGTTAGGCGAGTACGCGAAGCATGTGGATTCCGTGTCCGTCTGCTTCTCCAAGTCCCTCGGCGCACCGGTCGGGAGCTGCATCGCTGGTGACGAGCGCACGATCGCCAACGCGAGACATATGCGTAAGGCTATTGGTGGGGGGATTCGACAGGCTGGGGTACTCACCGCCATGGCACGGGTTGGGGTGGAGGAGGTGTTCTTTGGGGGAAAGCTGTGCCAGGCTAACGCGTTCGCGAAGGTTTTGGCAGAGAAGTGGACGGCGCTGGGGGGTGGGTTTAGGGTGCCGGTGGATACGAATATTCTTTTGTTGAATCTGGAGGGGCGGGGGATCGACGATGGGATTTGGAAGGAGGCCATAGAGGAGAGCGGAGTGAAATTTTCTAGGGATAGGATTGTTTGCCATTATCGTGAGTGCCCTCTCGTGTGGATGGAGGGGAGAGAGGCTGATGGACGCTGGTTGCAGAAAACTCGTCGGCGGCGGTGGAGAAGGCTAAGAAGGTTATGGAAATCGCGTGCAAGGCCGCTGATGAGAGGAGAGCCAGTAGGCTCGAAGGAGGAGACGGAAAAGAAGAGAAGAAGGTCGGAGAGAGGGCTTACGGCCAGTACAACTAGCACGCTTTGTGGTGTGATATTGTAACAGACCTTTAGATGACTTGCCTATCTAGGAAGATCCCATTGATAGTTCTCGTGATCTGAGAGCTTGTGAACCGCCAACCCCCGAGAATTTAGGATAACTGATCACTAAGGTGCCACCTCCCATGCCCATGTTGTACAGCAACCGGGGGCTCGTACTTGAGAGTGACAAAAGGTGACGAGTGAGAGCAGTACCGTACATCCACCGGCCCATCTGATAGACCTGGAGTAGATACGATAGTATATTGTAAGCGAGTGATGTGTTATGATCACATGTTGATAACCACGCTGGACACAGCACAATGGTCACCACTACCACAGTTTCTGGTTTACTAGATCACTCTACCTTGATGCCCGCATAATGCCTCTTTCGTCGTCATCATCACCATTGCCGTGACTATCCTATCCCTTCTTTGTCATTCCTCCCCACTCCCCACTTGGGATGACTTTCCCCTTATGCCCACCCTCGCACCCCACTTGCATGCACCATTCATGAACATACCCCCTGTTATTCTGCATTGGACTTCCATCCTATTTTTATGTTTCTGTTTTTTTCCCAAAGAACGACAGCTGTCAAAGACTCGCAGCCAGGTACACGCCCCGACCCAATCGATCAAGTCACTAGTTTTTACTCACCATTTAAGTGGTTTCTCTTCTCCGGACAATAGTGTGAATGTCTCGGCCGGGAGCACTGCTCAGCCAAGTTTAAGTACTTGACAAAGTACCTGTACCTGTGCCAAGCACGGTGCCGTCTCAAAAGATCCCCTTCGGGGAGGGAAAACGTTTAAATGTGGGTAAAACTGTCAAATCCCGGGAATCTCCTAATGTTTCTGATGCAAGGTTGTAGTTGAAAAGCTACAAATAGGTGAACTAACTACCCGGGTAAAGTAGTAGTTAGAAGGTGGGTGAAAACGAAATGGGGCAATCGCGGATCCTAGTCAGTAATATTGAATAATATTTCAATGAGCGGATGGGAATTGCACCGGTAATTCAGTGTTAAGGCACATCGCACATGATATATTAGTTAATTCTGTTACACAAAGCAAACTCCTTGTTATATCCTAATTCTACGTTCTCTTTTATGCGCAATTGTTCTAGTCGTGTGAGGACCCTTCGAGACCCGGACGGACTCATGATGGTCCGCGCAGACACTCGCGGTCTTGCGCTGGTTATCCCTGATGAATCCGTTTACATTGCGGGTGGAAATCTTATATTTATACGAGCTGTGGGGGAAAAAAAAAACACACAAGAGACAACAATATTCCGGACCAGCACTTGTCGCCGATAATTCATTTTTACTTTCATTTTTCCTCTTCCGTCCACCACTATTTCTTATCATACTGAGCAAGGTCGATATATAATTATACCCTTCACTTTTACCATATGCACTGCTTGCCGTGACCATCCTCTCGTACCACTCTACCCTTTCAATAAGGGTGACCCAAGTCTCAGTTATACCAACCTCTACTGGCCCACCTAGCCTCCGTGACGCAAAACTATCCCAGCGCCTACAGCCCACGAAAGAACGCCAGGCCGAGAGTGGGCTTGACAGTGCAATACGTGTGCTCTAACAGCCATCCGCCGAGGCACTCATTGCTTCTAGAACAGCCACAGAGCATTTGATTGGCTTGGTCACTACTAGTCTCTTGGCACAGGAGGGGTCATATTATACATTCAATAACTACACCACTCCAAAATGTACTTGAATTAGCCTCCTTCAAACCTACGGCACGTTAAAGTTGATACCGGTGCTCAAGAATTGCACCCCAGCGTTGACAAATCCGAACAATAGCATGGGCACTCCCGGTGGTCCCGTCCTCGCCCAGCACCCGGGAATCGTATGCGATGGATGTGATAGGGGGCTAGTGGGCCCCCGATATAAATGCGTACAATGCGCAGACTACGACTTGGTAACTGGACATCTTACCCGCCTAGAGCCCCATCTACCCCATACATACATACATCCAAACTAACCGCAATATATAAATAAAACGTAGTGCGCAATCTGCGAAGGTGAACTCTCCGAACAAAAATTCCATGATATCAGCCACATCTTCATCAAGATTAGGAATTCCTCGGGCACAGATTTTCCAGGGGTGACCCTCGCGGGGCCGATAATGCACCCGGCGCACTCACCACCCTGGAACAATCCGAGAGTAGATCTGCCGGCCGCGATCAACAGTTTCGGCTTCAACATGCACAAGGCCCTGGATGGGTGCACTATCTGCCCCGCAAACATCTTCTCCGCACTGCTCATGGCGGCGAACGGCGCGGACGGTGACACCCTAGCTGCGATCCTAAAAGCTCTGAATTTGCCACTGGTCCGCGCCGATGAGATTCCCGGCCTGGACGCGCAATACGCACAGCTGGAGTCCCGCATTTTTAGGGGGGCGGGCGGGGAGGAGATGGAAATCAAGACCGCCAGCTCAATATGGTACCACCAAGGCCTCCAGCCCCTTCCGCAATTCATGGAGAACATGAGGGCGTATTTCAACAGTTCCTCGGGGCCCATAAATGCCGCAGGGATCAACGAGTTCATCGGCGCCAGGACTCTCGGTAGGGTTACCACGAACTACAGCCCGGAATCTTTCAAGGACTCCACGCTCGTGCTCATTGCATGCTTCTTCCTCAAAGCAGCTTGGGAAATCCCGTTCGTGAGGGCCGACTCTCCGAGTTCGCGCTTCAAGCACTTCTCGGGAGGGTACGAGTACTACACGTGCATGCACCAGACGGCGCACTTTGACTACTTGGAGGGCGAAGCCGTTCAGGTTGTCTTTCTTAACTACAAAGCCCCAACAGGGAAGTCACACAGACCTTGTCAATGGACCGCAGCGGTACTCCTCCCCAAGTCACCAACTAGAACTGCCCTGCAAGTGGTCCTGGGGTCCCTCACCTCCGACTCTTGGGCACAACTACGTAACAATGTGCGCAAGTCGAGAGTCCACTTGTCCCTCCCGCGCTTCGAAATCCGCGAGAAGATCGACCTCGCCGAGGTATTGACGCGTGGGGACTCCCCCGTCGATATTTGCCGTGCGTTCACCAACGCTGCGGAGTTCCCTGGGATCAGCGGTACGCCTACAAAGGTGTCCAGCGTGGAGCACATGACACTTTTGAAGGTCGACGAGTTGGGGTCCGAGGTTGCGGCGGCGACGGTCGTCAGGACGACGTTCGGTGCAGCGCCACAAGGGGAGGTTCATGAGATGATGGTGGATAGGCCGTTTTTGTTCCTAGTTTTTGAAAGGGATTCGGGATTGGTGGTTTGCTCTAGTCTTGTGGAGAGTTTGTAGGGACTAGATATCTAGAGTGGTTCTCTTTCTTTATTGGCTTCATGTAGTATCACTCGGGGACTGAAAAAATGAAGATGGAAATGCTGGGTATAAGGATCTAAGCTTAATTTGGTGCTTAAGCGAGTATCCCAGTGGGGAGGGATTAGAGTAATTCTCAGGATTCAGAGGTGGAGGCATGCTGGCTGCTCCATCGATACTGTGCCCCACATGTTCCATGTAAACCGCGACAGCCATTCCCGATCAATGGCTCCCCAAATCCAAGTAAAGAAGTGACAACCACAGGGTATGATACTAGGCGAACAAAAGGTCACTAACTGCACAATAGTCCGAAAAGAAAAGAAAAAAAGCCAGCCGCAATATATATAACCCCTCTCGAGATCCAGTGGGTGAACCAGTCTCGAGTTTGTACCAAATTCAGTATAATACACCCACTTCACATCACAAGGAAAGAATGCCCCCCATCCCCAATCTATTTCTTCGGAATAGAATGCCGCTGCGCAAAGATATACCCTTTAATCTTCGAATCCTTGAGTAATTCCATATACCTCTCTACACCCCCCCCCCCCACCTCACCACCTATCAGCCACCTTCCATCCCCTAGGCACAAAAAGGACTTCTGAAACCCACCTCTCAAAACCCCACACCTGGCAAGGTGATTAACCCCCTCCCTTCGATAACACTTGCTCAACTCCTCACGCACGAGTCTCGCCATCATCGTGCGGACCCATTGCTCGCGGATGACAGCGTCCTGGGCCGCCTTGAGCGCGGTGTTGTCCTCGTAGTCGACGCCATCGAAGGTTGGCGGAACGGTGGGCTTTTTGGCAAGGAATGCGGCGGATTCGGGGGTTGGCATTTCTTTTGCTGTCGTTTGTCGTTCGTTCCTGGGTGAGCTTTAGTTTTTCTTGCCAGCTGCCTGGATGGGCTGGAACTGGGGGCAAACGATTGGCGATTCTGGGTATATCGATTAAATGGTTGCGGTGGGCGGGAGATGGGGTTTGTGACGTTTGAGATGGGGATGTTTGACAGATTAGATTGGGGGAAAAATGGAGATTCTTAGTCATACATTTGGTAAGCAAGATGGGGGATTTTGACGGTAATTGTGGGATTCTGAAGGAGCGCTTCATCAACATATCCTTCGCAACCAACAGCAGCGTGATACCCAACTTCCCCCCCTCCCGCTAGCTCAAACCCAGCCACTGCTCTCCAGCGAAGAAAATAATGGCATTCCCTTACACCCTCCCCACAACCTCTACAATCTCCTACCCAACCTACTTTGAATCCCCCCTCTACCCAACCCTCCCACTAGCCATCTCCTCCCACCGCGGCTCCCTCCGCAACGCCCTAAAGGCGCACAAGCGCCTACCCACAGCTTCACAAGCTCCCAACATTCCCTTCATAATCAAGCTGTTAGAAAGCTACCTCGCACACTTGTTAACTCTCTACGACACCCTCACCGCGGGCGATGCTTTTCCTAGAGAGGGTGCTCCAAGGCTCACTACCAGCTGGCGCACGGTTCTCAGCGCAAGGAGGGTAGCGGCGAAAGAACCACCGAGGGTGGCGAGGCCGGGACTCAGCTATGAGATATTTTGGAGTATAAGCACGCTAGGTTACGCCTACACGCTGCTCGCACGGTCACAATTGCAAGGGATTCTAGCTCCCCCTTCGTCTAGCACCGCGAGTGGGAGTACCACAAATGCAACTACAGCAGCAAACTCCTTTAACCAGGCAGCGGCAAACCTCTTCACCTCCGCCTCCATATTCCAACACCTCCTCACCCGGCCCCTCCCCCCACACGCGAGTTCCTGGCCACCAGACCTATCGCCGCAGGTTTTCTCAGCACTCAGCAGCATCTCACTATCTACGGCGACCCTCAGCGCGGTTACAAAGCAAGACCCATACCCAACGTACCTGAGCACCATAGCAATCGAGAAGAAGAAACAGCAGAAGAGCAAAGAATGGCTGTACAACCCCCCCGCGCCCCCCGCCGGCGTGCGCGCTCTGCTGATAGCAAGATTGTGCATTGCCGCATCGGACCACGCGGCAAAGGCATTGGGACTGCTATCCACAGCGGAGAAAACGGACGCGGGGGAGATTGGCGAGGAGTTGCTGAGGTACGCGGACTTGCTCCAGAAGGTTTCTAGGGCGAAGGCTTGTCGCTTCCTGGGCATAGATGCCGAGGCAGCGGGAAGGGTCGGGGAGGGTATTTCTTGGATTAGGGGTGCTAAGACCATTCTAAACGCTTCGAGTTCGGCGAGTTCTGTGGGGTCGCTCGTAGGGGATCGGTTACGAAGAAAAGATGATGTCTGGGGAGCTGATGCTGGGAAGATGGATGAAGAGAAGACACTGGATGCGCTAGAGGGACGGTGGAAGAAGTTGAATGATAGTGTGATGTTTCAGAAATGTCCGGATTTGGAGGAGTTGATGGGTAGAATACCGACCGGGAGGGAGCTTCATCAGGGTATTGGGAGTTGGGAGCCGCCCAAGTTGGGGGTTGATGAGTTGAGGGCTTTGAGGGCTGCTGCAGACTTGGGCACGGAGGTGGTGATCGAAGAAGAGGATAGTGAGGAGGAGGGCGTAGGGGTGGGGATGGATGACGGGGGGGATTATGCGGGAAGGGGGGGGTATTATTAGGGGCGAGATACCAAGTGTACAATGTCCGATTCCACAGATGATACCAGTAATGATATTACGAAAAGTACAGTACTAGTACACTACTTCTATTAAGGTATAATGCTATAGCTAGACTAAATTGCAACGCACAAACAATCGACCTATCATACAGCACATGCAAGTTCATGAAAGCACCATCGTAACAACTCGAACCAGCTAGAACAAGATCAAGCCTCAGGTATCGTACAATCACCCAAACACCTCGCGATAACATGAAAAGAAAGCGAAGACAGCGAAAATCCCCCCAAGAAACGATCAATCAAGCATTCAACCTCAACCCAAACCTCGACGCCTTGCCCGCCACAGCTCTTGCCCCACGCCTCTTCTTTTCAATCGGCGACTTAATCTTCTCCTCCTCATCTTCCTCCTCATCCTCTTCTACCCCTACTTCAACCTCAGACTCAGGAACCTCTAACACCTCTGGACTGTGAGAAACATGCTTACTCCTCTTTTTCCCAGGCCCCGCTACTGCCATTGCAGCAGTCACAGCCGTGCTCGGTCCCTTACCACCAAGAAAATCTCTCCTCCGGTGCTCCCCAGAAAGATCCACAACAATCCTCGGCCCCCCCTCCTCACTACCTCCTATGCCACCAGCAGACTTCCTCTTCCGCGAATTTGTAGCACCCAAGACGCCCAATTCCGGACTAACATCCCTCTTTTCAACGGCGGTTCCCTGATCCTTCTGCTGCGCAGCCGGCTCCCCACCCACCGCCGCCTCGACATGCGCCTCGACAAAACCAACCCTCTGCACCAACCCGTCGAGTAGAGTAAGTTTGCTCTCCAACTTGTCCAACAACTCGATCTTATCCCGCACCCCCTCGCGAACCTCTTCAATTTCGCCAGGGCTGTCGAGGTCAACGTCCACTTTGGCGGCGGTAGCAACCCTTTTGAGACCCCGGATTATATCACTCTGTTTCTCGTGGAGCATCACACACATTGTCATTACTTTGTCGATGTTTTCCGCGATGGATTCCGGGGATGGGTGAAGGTGAGTGTAGATTTCCTGAGTTTGGGCAGGAGGAAGAGAAGGGGTTCGCGAGGAGTGGTGGTAGAATGAGAGGGATGTTAGGGGAAGAGTGTATTTGTTTCTGAGAGCTTGTTAGTTGCTATATGGTAAGAAAACCGCAGGAATTTGAGGGGGAGACTGACTGGAGAGTGGATAGCTTCGCAGTGGTCGCCATATACACCTTTCCCAGAAATATTTCGCATTTTCCACAGGTGATATTTTTGTAATTGCTAGGTAAACAATTAGCGCAAACTCACTCGCCCACCAATTCCTAGCCAAACAGGAACAGAGAGAACAAACCAAAACTCATCCCACTCCCCCTCATTACTCGTCTTCAGCCCCCCTTCCCCGACAACCACCGAGACCATTGAACCAAGAGTAATAGTCCCCATCTGTCTCGTGGCGCACAAAAACGCAGAACTATCCCCAACAATACGCTCACAATTCGCACAAGAGACTGTGACAGGTGAGCACTCTATTTGGTCGATCTCAGCACTGTTGCTTTCGCCGTCTTCGTTTGGGAGGGAGAAGTAGGGTGACAATTCGCGGGAGGGATTGTTGTTATCGCCTCTGGCTTGAGGGTCTGGTGATGGCATTGCGATATAGTGCCTTTTTTCTTTTTTTTTCTTTTTTCTCTCCCCTTGTCTGTTTAATCAGTCGGCGTTGGGAGGAGGGTGGTGGGGGAAGGAAGGTGGGGAGGTGGTAATTGAGCTAGGATGGATGGTTGTCTGTGCACGAGGACTCCAAGATGGGAAGACGCGACGGGTACCCATGAAATCTTGGCACGCCCGTTTGCGGCTCTTTTTCGTGTCACCCTGATTACCGGTACTCTTGAGAAGGCCCTGAGCTGTGGAACAACATCAATCACATCGCCATGATGATATATAAATTTAATCCCAACTCAACTGTAGAATGCAGGCCACCGCAGGGAATACAAACAATACTGTCATTGCTTGTACGGTCACCTGGGTAAGATATGCTATACTGGGTACAAACCCTTTCCTTTTACAGCACAAAACACTTGTATCTTACGGCACGGAGAAGAGATTTCGTCTAAATACGATGAAAACTGCCTTAAAGGGTACAAGATTGAGGGTGAAAATACAGACAAAAAAGAAACTGACAAAACGAAGGAACAAAAGGGGAAATGAAACCGAAAATCGGAAGTGAAAATTGAAAGTGAGAAAGAGAATTTTTAAACATGAAGACAAAAGGACAATCACCCCCCCCGCTTACAAAAGGCAAAAAGCGAAGAGCAACGAAGAGCCCGAATAGAACACATGACCCAATTTACATTTTGTTTGAATTTCCCCTCACTTTAACCAAACTTTTTGATCTCTCACCCTCACTTTCAAATCCCACAGCCCAGTTCATTACGTTGATTGATCAATAATGAAAGACCTGTAGTTTCGTTCCCTCTATGAACCCCCCTTTTGAACCCTCACGCCTTTTTTACTCTTGATTTAATAGGAGCCGTCAGGTTTAGATGCACCTTCCTCTGAGGCGTCCGAACGTCCCTCTGAGGCGTCCGAATAATGTCCCTCTGAGGCGTCCGAACGTCCCTCTGAGACATCCGAATGTCCCTCTGAGGCATCCGAATGTCTCTCTGAGGCGTCCGAACGTCCCTCTGAGGCATCCGAACGTCCCTCTGAGGCATCCGAACGTCCCTCTGAGGCATCCGAACGTCCCTCTGAGGCATCCAAATGTCCCTCTGAGGCATCCGAACGTCCCTCTGAGGCGTCCGAATAATGTCCCTCTGAGGCGTCCGAATAACGTCCCTCTGAGGCATCCGAATGTCCCCCTGAGGCATCCAAATAATGTTCCTCTGAGGCGTCCGAACGTCCCTCTGAGACGTTCGAATAATGTCCCTCTGAGGCATCCGAATGTCCCTCGAAGGTCCCCTGTGTAGGGGGTGAAGGAGGTGAAGGAGACGCTATGGGATCCCCATAGCCGCGATCCCCATAGCCGCGACCCCCACGGGCAGAGCCCCTCTGGTCTGAGAAGTCGATGCGGAGGCGGCGACCAAACACCTCAACACTAGTCAACTTCTCCTTGGCTTGGACCGCGGAATTAATGTCAACAAAGTCAGCGTGAGCGAAGCCACGGGGTTGTCCAGTAGAGCTAGTTAAATTATAAGCATTGTGACGAAAGAATGGAGAGGCCAGAAACATACCGATCCATGGCAATTCGGACATCAACACAACCATGAATATCAGTGAAAAGTCTGTCAAAGTCGGCGTCGGTCATATCGAAGCTCAAGTTTCCAATAAACAATGTCTTTGACGGCTCGCTAGAACCGTTAGTGGGACGATGGACATATTGGACGTTCATTCTGCGTCCCATGAGGACACCATTATGAGAAGCTTCAATGGCCGACGTGGCTTGTTCAATGGTCTCGAATTCAACGTATCCGAAACTAAGTGAAAACCCTTGTCAGTGCCTTTACATCAAGAAGATCAATTAATAGCAATGGTTTGTTATGTCTGCAAAATGTATGGGCCCGAGAGGAGAACAAACCCTTTGCTCATGCCCCTAGCATCGTAGATAATCTTAGTGCTCTGAATCGGGCCAAAGGCCTTGAATTCATCCCGGAGATTGTGTTCATCAACTTCGAACTGAAGATTTCCAATATAGATGACTTTAGTGGGGGTCAATTTCCGATCCCCAAAACCCGCTCGGCCAGCGTTGTTGTTATTATAACCGCGATTATTGTTCCTAGGAACAGATCCTTGATTGCCACCATACCCCCCTCCTTGATTACCGTATCCTCCTCCTTGGTTACCATATCCTCCTCCTTGGTTACCATATCCTCCTCCTTGGTTACCATATCCTCCTCCTTGGTTACCATATCTTCCTCCTTGGCTCTCCCCCCTATACCCAGAGCCATAGTTGGTATTATAGCGTTGAAGAAGAGACTCAAACGAACGGAGTTCGGACAAGTTTGATGGGCGCGATTTGGTGTTAACAAATGTGCTCGGGGAAAATGCAGTAGCCAATGGACGAGCAATGGCAGACTGGCGAGAAGACCGCAAAGCAGCACGGCTGACAGAAAACCTACCGACAAATTTCCATCAATACCCGCTCATAATGATGGGGAAGTGGGGTGATCATGGTGGGGCAACAAACATTTTAAATTGTAGGTAATTCAAACAAGAGTGAAGATATCGAGGAGAAATGAGAAAAAGAAGAGGATACTTGAGGGGCAGAGAGAAGGTGAGGGAGTGGAGGATTTGGTGGAAGAGTTACTGGTTTTGAGGTTGAAGTGGAATGGAGGGAAGGGTCTCGAAGGGATTTTTTTTTTTCTCTTCAGAGGCGAAACTTTTTCGGGCCCGCCAAACCGCACTAGGGCTATCAGATCGCGAAAAATAATCACACCAATACACAGAAAAATAATTTCTCTAGTCCCCTATTATCCCCAATCTTTTAGATGTCCTTTGGGGTTTCATTGAGTTTATTTCATGGTTTTCATTTCATTTTTTCGTTTGATCTCCCCGGGGCTCTGAGGTCACGTGATCCTATCATGCGACCAGCGATGACCCCCGTAGACTACTGACCACGGCCACAGAACTTGTATGATAATGATCCAGAAAACAAACAGGAACCTCTCTCCCCTTCTAATACCCTTTCTGTCTCTTCTTTCTCCATCCTCCCCAGCCCTATATCCTCCCTGAGTGCATTCCGAACTGTCATTATCATAACCCCCAACCACAAGAGTTTTTTAAGCCATTTCCTGTGCTATTTTTCTTGGGGGTAAAGGAAAGGGGATCCGTCCCCCTCTGATTGGAGATAATAATATTATTATGATACCATTTTGCAGGCCATTGTTCCTAGCAGACCAACCACCAGTATGTCAGCACGGTAGAGGCTCATTTAACTCCTACAAACAAATTTACAATATCCATCTCCAACCCACTTGGAATCGTGACCACAAAAAAGCACACGGCATTTCATGAACTTCCTCCTAGGAGCAGGAAATAACTGGCTAGTGTAATACCAGTGTTTGGTCGGAACAAACATACAATATCACTCGTTCTATATACTCAGTAGAGGTCGTTTTGGCAACACAACAGGCCAAAACACACCAAAATTGGGGCTTTTTGAGCCAGTATATCTCCACACATGTCTTGAAACTCGGCTTTGGAAAAAATAAATAAAAGGGGTTGGCACTTCTGATGTATAATAATAATAATATTATTATTATATTATTTATTTCAAGCTTTTATCCCGAGTCCGACGGGGGCTGTGGGCAACTGAACTGGGTCTTGGCAGAAACCTCGAGGGAAAGAACATTCCACTTCTCAATACTCTGAGAAAATTGAAGAAAAAAACCCAGGACTTTTTTATCTGGGTGCCATTGCAGATTGCTTCTGAATCCTTTCTGTTATTTGTGCCCATAGTAGTCGGGTAATGATAGCCCAAGAACCCCCGGTCTTAGTGTGTTTTGGCCTCTGGTAGGTTACCAAATGACCTCTACTATCCCTTTCTCTCTCTTTTTACCACAACTTATTAGAAAGCTCTCTTCAACAGAGAAAATACCTACACCCCCCCTCCCCCAATTCATCTCATGTATCTCCTCAACCCCCTGTGCCCAAGGCAATACTAGGAAGTATACCTCTCTCCTGTAGGTATGGACTAACCCCCTTCAATTGATGAATCACAGTTACCTCCAATTAACACTACTACCTTACTTGCTGCACGGAACATTTCTAGAACAAACTTGAGCGGTTCATCTGGCTTTGGTAATCGTTCGGACGGACGTTAAGTTAGTCCAGATAGTGACGAAAGAAGGCTAGCTAGCTGCTTGGTGGTGGTTGTAGTTATTATCCGGACATTTCTACAAGTGATCACGAATAAATATCTCGTGAAGTGAAGTGTACTGCTGGCTAGCATTCACCCCCCTCCCTCTTTCCGGGAAACACATAGTTCACGCGTAGGGTGCAGAGTGATGCTCAGCAAAAATGTCCTTTCTTTGGGCATAAACTCGCAATGGTGTGCGTGCTGACACAGTATATCCCAATACCATACACTAAGACTAATCAACAGTATCTTCTTTCTTCCCTTTCCTGGGCTCTGGGAAAGTGTTACTATGTTATAGCACGGGTGTTTATTGAACCATCGAAGAGGTCTGTAGTCTGTTGAACGTAGCAAAAGCAAAACCGGTGGTATGATACAAATCAAAGCCCAGGGTATTCATCATTCTTATAATTCACAGGATTGAGGTTTGAAGATAACATGAAAGCGCGGGATACAGGCCGTAAAGCATTGAAATACCAGCCTGGGGATTCATAAAGGATCATCCGAGAATTTAACTGCACACGACCCGGCTGGTGTGAAGACCGCACATGACGCAGGAGAATAGCATTGTGGCGATACTGATAGATGTTGTAGAGTTGAGTATTTATTTGTTAACTCCCGCTGCTCCCCCAGTACCCCTTGAATACCCAGATTACAATAGAGTTAAGTAGTTACAGGAGATAATGAACCCCCCCCCCCGCTGCCTTCCGACCCCCCCCGGCAAAACCAGACAGTAACGCTAGAGCCACCCTAGCAATACACATCACCTCCGTTCCTTTGCACAAAAAGTCATATCATTTCAGCAACGACCCAATATCCATCCCTTCTGTGACAAAATATCCCGTTGTGCTCGTTGGCAGGCCTGGTCCAGCGGGCACTTGGCCCCCTCCACCGCTTCCCCCTCCTACTGTATCACCTGGAGCAGTTGATGCGCTAGCTGCTGCTGCCGTGTTTGTTGAGGTGGCGGTGGATGGTGGGGAAGCTCGGTACGTGCCGTCTGGATTGAGTAGCGGTTGCTGGGGTGGGCCTGGGAGTGCGGTCATCATTGGCCATGCGGGACTTTGGTTTGAATCAAGGTTTATACCTTGCATGAAGTTGTCCCATTCGTTCTTTTGATGAGGTTAGCTGAGGCATGCTATAGGAAGAGGAAGTGGGTGGGGTTACCCAGTCCAGGCCGCTCGGTATATCTACTCCGCTCTGCGACCAGAATTGCGACATGTTTGAGCTTTCGCTCGGTGATGCGCCATATTCACTATTGCCCGCGTCGCCCATGATTACGTTGTGGCCTCCCGGTGTTCTGGCACTGTAGAGCACTGCCGCGGCGGTGTTGGGCGATAGCACGTTCTGGCCGACCAGGCCTAAAGACATACCAGTTGCATCGCTTTTTGTTGGACCGGGAGGTGCTTGAGGCGCTTCTGAAGAGGATGGTGAGGGTGTTGCGAAGACCGGTGTGCCGCCGGTGGTGGAGGAGGATATGGAGCCTTGGGGCGTTGGTGCGAGTCCGTTTTTCTCGGCGGCTTTGCGTACCTCGATTGGACATCCGAGTGAGAAGTCGAAGTAGCCGGGGCCCCCACGAATCTTGTCAAGCATCACGGTTAGGACGCCGTAGGCCTTTGTGGCATCTATACTTGCATCCCGTTGCTTTTCATAGATGAGTCGAGCCTTTTCGAGAACGTTGTATTGCTCGGCTCTTTCCTTGGCACCTAGCAGGAAGCCTTGTTCCCCCTGAGTTTTACTTCGATCTCTTGCTATCCTGCATTGAGTGCTTAGGTCTAGGCATATTATCATTGCGGCGTGTAAGAAGTCATGACATCCAAGGCCCTCCGTGAACCATCTTGCATGCTTCAGGGTGCTCTGTGTATCCAGTATTATCTCAGCTTGATGCCGTAATAACACTAGAGCAGCCTCCACGCATTTCTGTCGGCTCCCCTCATACCGTGGATTATGCTCTGCTCTGGCTGCATATGGCCTGTGCAATGTAGCTAAGGCCTTGTGAGCAATGAGGTCCAGGTTGTAACGCTGGATGATCAGCCATGCCGGATCATCTTTGCATTCTTCTGTAGGTTTCAGTCGCAAAAAGGGGGGGACTGCAGCATGCATTTCTCGGATCTCGGCATCCATCTTGAGAATTTGGTCGTACGCGGGCCTAGGCTCAAGCGAACTGGTCTGCGCCACTATGCGAGAGTACACTTTAGACATGGATGCCTTGGCAATCATGTACGAGACACCGGTAAGCTCCTCTCTTGGCCTCTCCGGTGGCAGAACATCGACCCCTTCGCCAACCTCATCATCGTGAAGATTCATCGGCAAACGTGTGTCACATTCCTCCTGTCTTATCATGGATGGTAATCCAATCTTGATCGACTCAAGAACATCCATGCAGCAGATTATTGTCCATATCCTTCTCCGGATTTCCGCCTCGCTGGGTGTAATGGTAGATCCAAATTGCATTGGATCGCGATGAAGCCCCATACACATCGCAATCCGGACCAGCAAACCCTGAAATAGCCATGATTCGTCGACGTGGTCCTTACTAGTCTGCCATGTGCATACTAGAATCAAAGCCTGTACAGTATGAATATACATCTTTTTAGTAAACTCCCCCACAATCAAACACTGCTCAGTTGCTAGCCTAAACGCGCACGACATCTCTTGCGTTTTGCCAGATATTTCAGGAGGCTCTTCCCCTGAATAATGGTAGATTTTCAATGAAAGGCACATTATCGCCATCAAAAGTCCTAACCAAATGAGATCAACCTGAGTCGGATCCCGCCAAAAGTCTTCGTATTGTTTGTAAAATGTGGGCCGGTGAAGGACATCTATATCGAGTAAGCCCTTGTACCGGAAGAACGAATCCTATGGGATACATACGAAATATAGGATCATAGTTCCTGAAGAAGCCATCTACCAATAGATCAACCAACTCCCGACGTGGCACTAATGACAAAAGCTCTTGTCTGCTGGGAGGTTTTCCAGCGCTAAACGGGAATCCTGTGCGGTCGAGCTTGTTGGGGCCCGCATTCTTGGCCTTCATGTGTGCCAATTTTTCCTCCCAACTTTGTTTTACTTCATTGAAGAAGTTTTTAACTTCAGATATCTGTGGAGTTATTATATCAGCCGTAAGCACAGAGAGATGGGCGCCATGATCCACCCCCAAGCATCGAATCCAAACTCGCTTCTCTCCCGAAGCCAATTTGGAAAGCCAGCTTCGTTAGATGAAGCGAATTTAGATTCTGAAGTTTGATGGGCTTTCCCAAGAATTACTTGATTGCCAACTCCGAGCGCAAAGAAACAATGAGAAACTCCAACACGCACCTCCGATAAAATTGCTGCCCAGTGGGTTTCACCCCTGTAGTAGCTCTTTCCCTGGTCCACCTTCATGATTCCCAAGGCACTTCGTACCTCTTCCACATCCTCATCGCTTTCTCCTTCACCCCGACGCCTCTCGTCCCCATGCACGCTACCCATTCCGACGTCGTCATCGTCATCGCAACGCTTGTTCTTATTTGTTCCATCATCAGTGCTCGCTGATGTTTCCCGGTCCGCTGGTGAAGAAATATGATTGCCACCCGAACCCATCAACCTTAGTACCAGCCCCTCCAAGCGGTCGATTCGTGACTGCATCTCATCTGAGGAAAATCCATTCGACCCAGCTGATTGCTTCCGGACGCGGCTGGGGCCATTGGAAGTTGACGCGTAAGTACAGGTCGAGGGATCTCCACGGCGAGTACAATTTTCACAGGGGTGGGAGCGATTACATTTCAATCTATATCCACGTCATCGATATCCGATCCGCCGCGGGCAAACCACGAGAAAAGAGGGGGAAAAGCGGAATCCCACTTTTTAGAAGAAGGAAATATACCAGTGCTTACTTTCTATTACGACAGGGAGCGCATGAGAGGGGTACGCGATTGCGCTTCTTGACAACCCTAAACTCCTTTGAGCTTTGAGTGTTAGCATCCTGAGGAGAGTGACCACTAGAGGAAGGTGGTGTCGGCGCCATGATCAAGTTTGGAAAATCCCAGGGCTTTCTGATGTCGGGTCTGTTTGCTTTCCTCCGGATATGGGGAGAGGAAATGTTAAGACGGGGTCAGGCGAAAGGGTTTGATGGAGATATCTCGGTAGAAATAAAGTTGGGAGCGGGGCTCCGGGGGTTGATATAGCTCTACGCGGCTTCCTGGGGCTTGGAAGTGCGTAGTACAGACTGTGCGATAGAGAAGGCTTTGGGACCAGTACGGACAGGGCAGTGCAAGGCGTCACAGAAACCGATATTTAATAATCAGAGTTCGATTTCCTCATTATGCGAGACTGCTGTCACACGTCAGTGCCGTATTGCAATGGCACGGTGAGAGGAGAGAGAGGGGGGGAGGGATGGAGAGAGAGAGAGAGAGAGAGAAATCTCAAGGGAAAAAGGGTTTGGGAGAAAGCAAGAGATGGAAGCGCCGCATCGCAAGTTAGAGAAGAGCTAAGAACATACGGTACTACACTGTTCCTGGTTGGAGATGAGGAGCTAATGGGTTGCCGCGTGCGGTGGTATACTCGAGTACCCTGGACAATAGTAAGGGTAGACCCAGATGCTCAATAATCTTTTGAGAGCAACGAGTTTGTTAAAATATTGGGGAGGACCGGGGTACTCGAGCAGTAAAGGTTTCTCCCCCCTTTCTTTCTTCTCTGGGTCAATTTTGCAGATGGAACTTTAAAATCGCAACCAGCCTAGAAAAGGCGATGGTGTGGCTAGAGAAGGAGGTTATCGCTGCCCATATAGAGTAAGGTCTGGCAAGAAGTTATGGAACAGTTACTTCAGGTTAACCAGCCAAATGCAGGCTTGTCTCTTCCGGTTAATGGGTTCCTACCCTGGCACCCCGGTACGGTATGATTCCTCCCCGCTCCCGTTCATGCTTGGTCCATTCATTGGCTATTCTAACAATTTCAGAATTCCATATCCGGAAAATAGCCCCATATTGGTTGGATAAAACATCCTCCTTTCACCGATTGGGGATGATTGTAGACTACCACTTTATCATACCTTGACCGCTTTGCATAAGTTCCCTGAGTGAGTAACCGGCGCAAATGCTTGGATTTTGGCTCCCATCCGTACCGCTACCGCTTCTGAGTCACTCACCTTATGATACATGTGAGCTATGATGCCGGTATTCCCTGCTTTTAACGATTAGGGTTGTTCCTAGAGGTCTGAGGGATGCCCTGTTCCCTGTAAACGTTTGCTGGTATCATACTTTTTGCCCCCTTCACGCGTGCCTTTCGCCAGAAACAAGCTCCGAATTCATGCCAACCAACCAGCTTGTGGGCTGGACCTTTGACCTGGGAATTCCGGGGGCGGGCTGCAGATATCAGTGCCGTAAAGAAACCCTTGCGTTTCGCTATCTCCGTCTCCCCAAGATAGGTTTAGTATGACAGGTTAGCGGAATTGCGTATACTCGAGTACAAGTGCCAGGGGAGATTTCGCATTTTGCGGGCGAGCCTAAATTAACTTTTCACTAACTTTATCGGGAGTACGCTACTTGTACCAGTTAATGAGGCTGATTTATGTCATACTGTGACAAGAAAGCACTAGTCTAACCTTTCTCAAGACCTTTTGTCTCTGGATCCGGAGATTAGAGGAGCGTCGGAGATAGCGAATTATAAGGGTTTTTGTGGTACGGTATGATACTCGAATACCGGTAACCTAGTGCGGGGATTGTTCAGTTTGATTGTCAAGCAACTCTTGGCATTATTGCCGGGCAATGATGTATTTCTTAGGGAGTTCCCCACCAATTTAAGACACAAAACACATCCGTGCACATCTTTGCAAATGCTAGGGGAGATGTTTTTGCACAAGACAGGGATTATTTTGCTGACCAACCTAAACTAATCGCCCGCCGCGGTATCCCTCCACCACGCACTTGTAACTACAGAAACACACGAATCACACCTGAAAAGAACATACCAGCACAAGTATCATGCTCGAGGAGGTGGTTTAGCCGAATTTGGACCAGTGTGATGTCTCACCCCAAAAATGTGTGCCCCAACCTACTTTTGCCTACCGGTGTTGCAGGTAACCGTTACTTGAGGCTCTCATGCGAAATGATAGATCGACGTAGCAGGTGTCTAGCCATATTTCCGTGATCTCAGAAGAAAGAAAGAAACTTTTCCATTGGTAGTGGACTATTCAACCTGAGATTTGATGATTGTCTTTCCCTACCATTAGGAGGTTTATCACGTTCGGAACCACCACAATGCTTTCCCGCCAGTATCCGGAGCTACCCTTGCATCGAGAGAAGAGAGGAATTTAAGCGTCTGACTCATCCACCTGATTTCGTGCATACAAGAGTTTGTGACTAGAGCAAGAGGTGGAGATACCGGTAGTCTGTTCAGAGGTCACCAAAAATTGCGGTATATAGGTGCCGGTACGGTACGAATGTCCTTTCCATATAGGCCGCGCGATATGATACCAGTACCGTATGAATAATAGGGGCCTCCGATTCACAGTGTATCATTGAGGCGATTGATGGTATTAAATCCTCTAAACCATCACCAATCGTTGTTTGTTTCAAGTTTGTTCGCAAATTTCATACTCGAGCACCGGTATGATAGCACAATTTACGATAGGCATAAGAGCGGATGCAACCCAGGTTACGGCCCGCCAAATTTCGCCTTATGATACCACAATAATGTTATCATAATAATATTATTATCATACTGTGCTAGGGCTCCTTGTGATGCCTTGTTAGGGTTTGGTGGAGGGGTAAGGCGAGATCTACCGCGAGCCTCCCCATTTCCTCACACCAACATGATGCCGGTATTTTCACCGCAATAGACTTCCCCCTGTCACTCTGCGGCCGGCAGTAGCTTGGCGATTGATGCGGCCACAGAGGCACAGACAGCCTCTTTATGATTGTTTGCGTGTCACGTTCAATCCACACTTTTACTACCGTTACAGTACCGTTACTATTCCAGTACCGGTATCATGCCGGTACTGTCACGCTGTCACGCTGTCACTGCATATCTCACCGCGCGCCTACAGATGTCAGATCGAACATCGCTATCCCATCGGGCGTTTTGTAAATCCAGGCCATTTTGTATGAGATCTCGGCATCGATCAAGACCTCAGCATCTTGTACACAAGTACCGGTATCCGAGTGCAGTGCTCATTTCGATCAATTTACATCGAGTTGGGGGATTTGAAAAAAAAAAACTGATATAACACCATAAGAAGCTAGCGCGGTATTAGGTGATTGTAGATACAGGCCCTGGTCTTCCAATCACGTACCGAGTTTGATTAAGCACAAAATCCTGATAATCAAGTTTTAGTACTGGTCATTACAGTAGGGCAAAGTTTGGCATATGTAAACTCACTTACTCGTGCAAACAACTCCCCTTACTCAACCTAAATTGGATGCGGGGTAGTCTAGAGGATGCATATTTGCGGGGCATGGTTAGGACCCAAATCTTCTCCAAAGCACCTTACCGTGTGAGCGCAATTGGAGTGCTAGACTTTGGGAGCAACCTTCTTTGTCTATAGACATGCTTTTTCCGACCCTTAACTCAAAGTTCTAGTTGAAGCCGTGATCACGCACTAACACTTGGTTTGTGTGCTTAGAAAGCGTTACTAGATCATGCTTTACAAAGACGATGCAATACCGACATATGAGAATTATGCAACACATGAATACTCGAGTACAAGAGCTTGGCCGGTTTGTTGAAAGCTACCCAGAAGCCACGGGATAGCCACTAATCCTATCTCGCTGGAACCTACATGTCAATGCAGGGATGTTTCGTAACTTTCTTTATTGTTGCGTGATAGGCTGGTGTCATATTCGGGGGTGCTGATATAGGAACACAAAGACTGGCGGATCTCCCAATTCCTTATCTATGATCTCTATCGGCACGGAGCAGAGTTGGCAGGTTTTATATGCCTTCCCCCGCAAAGTGTAAGATTGTGTGGACATAAAATTCCTGCCTTTCTGAAACCTCCTCTCGCGCCTTGCTACTGATGGGCCGTAATTAGGGGAAGTGTTGG
Source organism: Tuber brumale (assembly GCA_014065205.1). Classification (NCBI taxonomy): domain Eukaryota; kingdom Fungi; phylum Ascomycota; class Pezizomycetes; order Pezizales; family Tuberaceae; genus Tuber; species Tuber brumale. The sequence goes on from JACCEG010000120.1 coordinate 246,217, forward strand.
TTGCTTTAACGAAGCAGGATATTAGGGAGGGTCGTAGGGATCCTAGCTATGTGGGGGGAAGGTCTGCACCCAAAGTTTTCTATGGTTCAAATTGTTGTGAGTTGGATATATCAACTTCCAAGGCCGTCAATTCCACGGCTCATGCTGAAGGTTTCGGGCCGCGGTCCGGAAAAGTTACTACGATGGAATTAATGACATAGACAACTTGGGGGATGGGTATCTGTGACAAATTACTGCAGGCTGTTAGTAGAGATATATATCGACGGCTCGGTTGGCACTCACGGGAGACCTGTTATTACGCTTGGTTGTTGTTGTAATATCGAGTGATATTATGTGGAGCAAAACCTGTGCTAACCAACGAGCCAAAACCTACAATGGGAAAAATGGCGATAAGACGCTCTTAATCCGCACGGAGCCCCTCTAAGGGGAGTCCGTGTCTTTCCATCTTGAAAAATCCTCATTGGGCTAGGTAGGCCCCTCAGAGCCAAGAGCTGCAGGTCGCCTCAAAATGCATCAATCAAGGTTCAATTCCTTTGGCTATCCAAAGCGTTTCATCCATATCTATCATAGCATCATTTCTCTTCTCATCTCATCTTTAACCGAACTGCGGTATCAAATCACTCTGGGTCTCTGGGTTTTTCCCGTTCTTATCATGTGCATGGGGGTGCTCGATTGGCGTGGTCTAGATCTCTGCCTGAACAGCGTATTGGGCTGCAAGCCAAGAAATGTTGGCATCTCCTGCTTCCCCAGATATTCTAACCACTCAGTTCAAAGGGGAAGTCGAGAGAATTGCCTTCGGCCCGATTGGCCTCGGATCACGGTTGAAGACATTGGGGACAGTTGCGGGGTACTCGTAAACGGCCTCGGGGCATTGTGGGGGAAGGAAGATCCCCGATCCTCCTGTTTGGGCTTCCTACCCTACAGCTCGCAGCATACGCCCCCCAGAGCTTTTGGCTTCATATAATATTCCGCTGATTTTCCTTCCCATCACGGACCCTCGACTTGGACGGTATTTATAGTGTTGACGGGAAAAACCCCCAAGGACCGGTCCGAGCCCCGGATGCAGGGATATTTCGAGGCAAGGAAATCCAACCCCGAGATAAATCTGGACTCGTCTCCCACCGTAGGTCTCCGTATTCGAGTGCTATGCCCCCCGGCTGATTCGATCGAGCCCGGGCTAGCATATGCGCCACTAGCAGGAGAGGGGTGGGCTGGGTTAATCATGTTCACAGAGCGTGTGGAAAAAGCACTGATTTCTCAACGTCCCACGATTCCCAAAACTTGGTAGCAACACCTTTTGTGAAGCACTTGAAGGCGGAGGCATGAGGGGAAATTTTTTCCATTGGCATACTGCAGACGTGCTGTTTTGGCGTTGGATACGAGTAACCACTCCTATCTCTGTTGCCGCAAGGGTTTTTTTTTTCTTTTTCTCTTTCTTCGTCAATGATTTGGCTTACCGTGCAGTCACTGGGCTTGTTATGACTTTCGGGCAGAATATGGCAGTCGTTGACGTTATGATGGCAACATTGGTTAACCTGAGTATGATATCGCATTCCTTTTTTTACAGTACTCGAGTACGTTGGCCGCGGACTTGGTGGTTGCTGCAACTGACTTAGGCCCCTAACCCTGATTTTGTGTGCTGGCAGCACCACAGCAACAGATCACGATTTCCATTCCAATCGCTCAGACAAACTCGGAAGTTAATGAGCCGCCAATTCGTCTGTTCTAAATAAAATAACACCAGCCCTGACCAGAACTATGCGATCATATACCTAATTGGGCTTGTATGGAGCGAAAGAGGAAAGTACTGAGATTCAAGAAACCTGTTTCTGACATTGCGCAGAAAAACGGGTCGCCAGACAAAGTTGCAGTTGACAGGAAAAAAATAAGGGCAAAGCTGGTAGTTCTCTCATAGTGAATCACACGTCAGCATTCGAAAAGCTGAACTCATTGATGCAAGTTCTGGGGCCCAATGGTTAATGATACCACCTCCGGGAGTATTCGGATTATTTTATTCGGGCCTGGGACAGTGCTCCTGCATTTAGATAAGAATTTACGATTGGCGAACGTTTCCTTCAATGTTCAAACTGCGGGTAGAGGATGCTGGAGCTCCGAGCCCCCCGAGCCTTTTTTGACTGGAGGAACTTGCATACACTATGTGTATTGTTTATTACAGCTGTTATTGCTTTATTCAGTCGAAACAAACGGCTAAAGTAAGTTGGGTGAAGCATTTCACGAAGAAGGAAATAAGGTGTTTTGGGCACTATATTTTATCATTAAAATTTTAAACGGAAATAATTTTCCGTCTTATCTTCGATCATTCACAGAGCCCTGGGCTCAATTCTAGGGTTTATGATCTAGAACTAGGTCGCTATCGTCGCTTATCATAGTCTCGATAGAAGAATAAGTCTGCATTTCCGGTTTTTTCGATGGATTTGAGCGGTTTGTTCCCGTTGGCTGATCCCAAGCAGTTGGCTGTTATGAATTCCCACTCGAACACTAGAGGTGTGGTGGGGGAGTAGGAACCCGAACCTCCAAAGAAGTAACAACGCAGACTATTCTGACTACTCAGCGAATTTCCGGGATAACTATTCGCGAATTATTGCGATAGCTCGTTTTTTCTTTTTCCTGTCTCAAGGCGTTCTCACATAGCCTTTCTCAGCCCACACTAGGTCTCGATCACTACCCTTTTTTTCCGGGTCATGCTCATGGATTCTAGTCTTCTGCATGTTTCCCTCAGGCTATCGCCTTCAGTTTGCTTCACATGTTTTACAAATATCAAACCACTAGTTTGCAGACTGCATAATGGTAACGGAAGGGGCGCGGCTGTCTCAATAAGCCGCCAATAGCTGTGAAACGTGTGGATTTGCGGAGCGGCACTCATAGAGGGGTTAAAAGGAATCTTTTCCTCCTTCTCCTCCTCCTCCAATCTATGAGACTTTTTTGAACTTTTGCCGTGCTTCTTTTCCTTTTACCTGTGGCAATCCGCATGAGGGAGATACATCATTCCTATTAACACAATTTCCAAGAATAATTCCCGTTATATTTCGGATCCCCCATCTTACTTTCTAAAAACTCTACTTCCCTCTGTCATCTAGTGATTCTGGCCCATCTCATCTAAATTTGTTTCGAGCACGTTTTCCTTGTGTATGGTTTCATACACTTTGTGATGTCTACTACTCTCCAGTACAAGCCTTTGCAGGACCTTAGGCAGCATGTATCTTTACTGGATATACACCCAGTAGACCCAGAAACTGTAAGTTTGCTTTCCACTCCCTTGCGCATCTAGGTTAGAACTACTCAGATCGAGTGTTTTCAATATGGCCAATCACTGACGTGTCATGATAGGAGACAAATATTTCATTGCAAGCCATGGTACCCGGTCAACTATATGGACGCTGGGACAAGAGTGAAATGTTTCGGCTGCCTCGGCCATTATGGAGTCCTCTCAGTAAGGCTGCGGTTGGAGCCGGCCGTTCAATAGCGTCTCCGAAAGAAGTAGACCCCAAAGACCCGATATCCCACTCAAAAGAAACTGTTTTGGACTCAACAAGAGTGCCCGCCCCCATCAGTGATGTCTCTGGAACTGGAATCCCACGCGGCATCCCGCCACATCCAGGGTTCAGAGGCATTCGAGGGAAAACTACAATCTCTCCAGGAAGCGTAGCAGAAGCAGTATCTTCGGCTTATCAATATCAAGCCAGGTTGGTTTCTACTGACTCGTTCCTATTGTTGAAGCAGACAGCTTCCATCCGTTCCACTCTCGGGAACGGACCGGAGTTGGGCTCACGAAGGAGGGCGCAGTATGGCTCGGCCTCAGATCATTTCATGTCCCCAAAGGTGCCTATCGGGTCGCCGTTAACCCCCTCAAAGGGACAGCAGGTGGCCCTTATACAGCAATACATGCCAACCAGACAATACACTTCCCGCGTTTGGAATTCCTTGGCGCCTACGAAGCAGCATGATGGGATTGATCTGGACCCTTTGTACCATTTCACTATTAGCAAGTGCTTTGAATGCCTTCAAGCCTCACCGTCAAAACTCAGGGACAACTTCACTGCCGGAAACCGTAGTTCTACTACTTCATCACCGGGACTCCTAGCCAATATGCCATGGGTTTTTACTATGTTCGGCGGAGCCTCGGCTCTTCACAAGTCTTCCCCATTGAAGGCCGAGGCTTCGGCTCATATAGGCGGCCCCGGTATTGAGGCTCTCATCCACCCACGTCACCTTTCCTATTTCCATCAGTTCTTAAGGAAGTCTGTGCTAAAGGAGGTTGAAGGCTCAGCTGAGGCCAAGGAGACCGCATGCGAGATTGTAAAAGGTATAAATGCTTCTTCTACATCAATGCCGTCGGATACTTAGCTAAGACATTTATTAGATGGCGTTGCATTGGAAGAAGATAACGGTGGCGAGCGTAAGATCGTCGACCTTGAGCAAAATGTTGAACTTGATATGCATAACCGACCTATTTCCGCTCATTACCAAAGGGGATCAACTGTTTCTACCCGCATGATAGAAGAGTCAGACACCGCCGAATTGATTAAAGTGTTGACCTCGACTTTTCCTGAGAACGATAATCGTGTAACTGAACTTGGCCCAGATACTGAGGAGTGTGATGTCGCTGAGACCGTGAGTAACCGCAACAGGACATCCAAAGTTAATTAACATCTTGACTAATTTTCTCCCGTACGTTTTTAGGCACCATCATGCCATCGTAGGACCAATTCACTCCGATATGTTGTTCGCCAGAGGGCTTCATTGTTCAAGTCAACCTCAGTAAAAAGTGGTTTCACATCCGTCGCTAAGGTAGCTGCTAGCCCGCTAGTGAAGCGCAAGCAGGAGGACAATACGGAAAAGGCACCACGCAAGCGGACCAGAGATAACTCAGTAGAATCCAGCATATCTAGTTCTAGGAGCTCTATCACATCAAGACTCAGCATCCTCATTGACAACGCGGAACAAAGGCAAGCTAAACTGAACTCTCCGGGACGAGAATTGATTCTATCTCCTATCAATACGCAATGTGTTCAAGTCACCGAACATCTGATCACCGAACCATTCTTGTCAAACTCAATCCCGGATTCCCCAGTTACGCCTACATCTTTCACTGAATCTACCGCTCGATCGTCTACACATTCAGTGAGCTCTGCCGGTACAGGTCTCACAGTCCCATACTCCCATGCTTCGCCATCGGTCTCCAGCGCACTGCTCACTAAAAAGGCTTGGGAAGAGGAACAACTACGAGGCCGCCAATCAGCAAGGGCCCAGAACGAGAGCAGGTTTCTCTGTACCCCCGGTTCCAGCTTGAGACGGAGTCGCTCCACCGGTGGCGTCGATCCAGAGCGCCCAACTGAATACTCTGTTGAGCGAACCCGCCGAAGGAGCCTAAGCACGAATTCAATGTTGAAGAAGTGCGCTCCAATGTTTCAACAACTCACCGTCATCTCTGCTCCCGAGTCGCAGAACCTCGAAATAGGAGAAACCCCCAGTTCCTCAGGATCCTCTAGCTTCGTTGAGCCAACAGAACTCGGGGATTCGCTCATTTCTTCTGCACCAACACAACCTCAAGCCACTCTTTCGGTCCCGGAGATCAAGCCAGAAGCTACAAAGAAGGACTCGGCTCAAAAGAAGGGCTTCAGAAGAACCTCTTACCTCGGCCAGCTAAAATCGCACAAATCCTTCACTGCGAAAGTCTCGGAGCCATCGACCACTGTAGCGGTGTCTGAAACAGAAGACGGCGCCAACAAGAAGAAGAAATTCCAAAAATTGAAAAATAGAGTTAAGGGAATTACCAAAAAAGTCAGTGGCGTGATAAAGGGAGAAAAGTACTGAAGGGAAGCAAAGGGTTTCATCTCGATATGCATTTTTTGGAGTTTTTTTATTTTTTTTGCCATTACACCACAGGTAGATTAAAAAATCGTTTAAAGGAGTTCATTCCCTTTTCTCTTCATTATCATATTTCGGCGTTTTTTCCTTTATTTTTCTCTCATATGATACTTTTCCAATCACTGACGGTTGTACATTTGCATACAACATTGGGATGGCGTTTTCACTTGTTTGTTTACTCCTCTCTTTCTATTCATTTCTTTCCCTCTATCTCACCCATTTCTTTATCCGACAGGATAGGGGAGGGCTGGGCAAGGTGAAGATGAGAGGAGGGAGAAAAAGAAAAGAAAAAGAAACCAACATTTTTGCAGTAAAAATTCTAGCATAAGACGGACAACAGTACTGTCTTCTTCCTTGTTCTCTTTCTTTCTTTCTTTCTTTTTTCCTTTCCCATTTTTCCCCCACTTTTTCCAAGACGTTCTTCACTTCACTCCACTCCATCATCGTTCTTCATCTAAATTGCATTACAAAGGGCGGCATTGGTTCATTTCCTTTTCACTATATCATATCACATTAAACGGCTGGGAGTTTGCATATATATATTCATTATTACAACTTATTCGCTCACCATCATCATAGCACAACATAAGAATTGCATGAGAATATATTATTATCACTCTCAATTATCATGAAAAAGCGAATGAAATAGGAATGGAAAAATTCACTATGATATTATGAAACTGCCAGTTCAAGTCCCCGTGAACGTTGGCCTCTCCGCCGCACAAGTATACCTACGTGCCCACCTATTCACTTGTTGTTGGTGAGGTGGGCCCGGAGTGATGGTGCGGGGTACAACCCAACCAATCGGATACATCTGATAAAAACGGGAGGAAAGGAGGGTAAAAAAAGAAAGGAAAAAAAAAAAAAGGTACATACTTCTATGCTCTACGCTGCTTTAACCTTAAACTTGGCACTGTTCCTTCCTTCCTTCCCTCTTTCTCCCTTGCTTTCTGCACTCGAGTACTCGCAGCGTTGGGAAGCCCGGCTGTAAGATACAGAGTTATTTACCGGCATGATATGGACTTTGTTTATCCCCCCACCTGAGAACGGGGGGGGGGTTGGTGGGGGATAAGCATTAAGGTGGCGAGGGACACTCGAGTGGGTGATACAGCCTTGTACAGTACAGTACCGTACAGTGCCGGTATCTATGCGGTGGGGTTGGTGGGCTGGATGAATGTGTTTCTCCGTTGCCGGGTGAAGGATTCGAGTGAGGGGTTGTGATCGTGTGGATAGGTTGGTGGGGGTTTAAAAGGATGTCTTGAGAGCTGGTTGGTAATATGGGAGAATAGAGATATAGTACCCCGTGTACTCGAGTACTTGGGCGAGGGTGCGAGAGGGATCGTTTGTGAGGTAGGTACTGTAGGTAGGTTAGCCTAGTGTGAGAGCAGTCTTCGCCATTGGGGGCCGATCAAGTTCGCCTCTTGGAAGGGGTTTAGTGAGTGTAAAGAGGATAGTGCGAGTACCACTCTGCCTGATTTCGAGTTTCTGGAATCACTGGTGGGTGTTTTTCATGGAGGTGTTTATGGCTACTTATTACTATTACCCCTACGCGCGGGTAATTTGGGTGCTGGTAGTGGAAGACATGAGCCGAGCCTCAGTCACACAGCTGGGAACTCAATATAGCGTCAGAAGTGGGAAAAACCAAAATTTCACCTGGATGAGCATTGGAAAATCCTCAGGGAGAAGAAAGAGACAAAAACGGGGCGGAGTGTATATCATAACTTCAAACACATTTCACGCTCGTCATCCCCGCCACACCCACTCGAGTACAGTACTACGCAGTGCGGTACCCGAGTACATAAGAGCTTTTCCTCATCTCGCAGCGGAAAAAAAAAAAAAAAACTCACAAACTCGTCACTTCCTCTGCAAAAGCCCCGCAAGAAAAAGAAAAGAAAAAAAACTACACCTACCGAAACCTGCGGTGAAAGCAGTCAAAACTTCCGGCCAAAACGATAATCTTGAGAGCCCCCCCCCCCTCACTCAGGCACCAGCAGGTATCATATTCGAACCGTCGAATAATAATAAAAATAATAAAAAAACTACTCAAGGCGCGGGGAGCCACCCTTTTCTGAGATGGGCAAACTGGTTACTTTTTACCCTCCGTAAGAAGGCGTATTTTAGGATTCGTCATGTGGAGGTTTGAACTGAGCTGGGTTGGGAACAAAGGGGGCCCCGTTGGGGGGGTCTGGTCGGCCTGTGGAAGCCTTTATTGTTATGTTCAGAGCCGGCCTCGCGCACGTGGTGACGTCGATGGTTTACGGGAACGCTGGCACAAGCCTGGCGTTAATATGAGATCGGTGTTGGCGATATCGATGGGGGATGGAGTTTCGTGGCGGTCCTTATGCGGTGAGTTGTGGCGAATTTGGAGTTTCAGGGATGTCTTTCACCGAAGGTTGAGGGTACTGAGCTGCGCGGTAATACAGTATCCCACGACAAAGCGAGCCCACTGTATAACGAGAATACCTATGCAAATGATCCCTGTACCATAAATATTCTATGTAAATCCTCGCTTCGCTGTGTTCTCGCTTCGCTGGGGGTTACTGTAGCATTGTGGTTGGGTGGAGGGTGGGTGTAATCATGCGGTATCACTCGATTCGTTTTATACGCGAAAATTTGAAGCCGAAAAATAGACTGGCAACAGTAGGAAGGGATCACTCCTCCGGCGCTTCCTTAGAAAATGGAGAGAGTGTGGACCGCTTCTGCTAAGTTACCAGCGGTGGGCGAGGCCTTCGGTTGTAGTTCGAGAAAAATCTAGATACTATGTATGATGCTGAAACATGGAAAACTAAAACCCAAGCTCTCGAAGATCTGGTCAGATCTGCTACATTCACCCCCACCACCCCTCACGTTCCCACGATGACGTGCAGCTAGAAGGCCAAGCAGAAGGAGCAGAAGGAGAAGGGAAAAACTAAAAGAGGAAAAATGGAGCCAGCAGATATCCACAACAGTGGGAAATACAAAACAAAGCTTCCTGCAAGATCCCCACGTTAGCTGGAGATAGGTGGGTGTTATTGGTTTGTAGTCGCAAGATCAGCTACAAATAGAGCAAATTGTTTCAGACTCTCTTGAGATCTCAAGCTCCCACTAATCTTTCCTATTATGTGCCGTCCTTCAAAAAGGGAAAAGCCGTGTTTGGTCTATGATGGATCATCTGGTAAGGCCACCGCCCTATGCGCACAATCCAATATTAGAGGGCTTGCGCCGGGAGTGTTAGATGGTGATAACATAAGTTAATGACAAGGATTGGCAGTGGGGTTCCTTGATAGCCGCCTGGTCGAGGTGTAAAAAGCTTGAGACTGAACCTGGAATTGAGGATCCTAAACCCCAACTTCAGCCATACCTTTATGCCTTCATAAAGGGGTCCCAAGATACCCAAGAATTAACCACTTTGTGACCTCTTAGGAGAACTCGGTTTAGCAAGAGCGACCTTCGTCGGGGGTTCCTTGAGCCTTGGTACAAGAGACAACCTCTGGTGAGGGTATTGAGAAATCCCACCTATGTCAGATTGCGCAAACTCTCTCTATTACTCTTTCCTTCTTCCTTGCCGAGAGTAGACCCCCGCCGTCCAGCAAATAAGATGGCAATACTAGGAAGGCGGGTGGAATACAAGCATGGAAGATAGGAGGCTTTATAGAAAAAACAGCTGAATGAGCAAGGGCACTCCAGTGAGCAAATGTCTATGAGAGCGCCGGTGCTCGAGCTCCCGAGGGGGGCTTGCTAGTAGTGGTAGTGCCATAGTGTTTTCGACATTGTGAGATATCTGGCAGCGAATGGAGCTTCGGATCAGTGCGAGAGATATGCTGGTTATATGCTTCCAAAGGGCCACCATTAGGGTGAGCGGAGGGCAGGTGTGGAGGAGTGGATGCACGGACCAGAGAAGCATAGTATGAAGAAAGTCTAATTTGCGCCAGTGAATCAGCCCCTCTCGGGCAATAGTTCCGAGCTCGCATCAGAGGAAACACCACCGACCAACCTCCGCTTCTCACCAATTACGGCCAAATTGTCCTCCAGACCAGACATCTAAAAACAAGTAAAGCATGCCTCTGTAAGTCTACAACGGTTGATCTTAGTTTCAAAGCCCCAGCACCACGTCAAGGTGTCAACCACGCTGGGGTCCCACGAGCCGTCAGCCAACCCATGCTGGACAGACGATAGCCGAACCCATATCACGACCATGGTCTAAAGTATCCTTCCTATCAGGCACCCTCGTTTTGAGGCGTGTTACCGTGCTCCTGAGCAACGGTAAATACTCCTCGTGGGAGCCGGGACGCTCCCGGCGGGCAGGCACTCCGGCTGCCGTCACAGTCCCAGAGCTCCTCCGCAACAGTGATGCATATTCCATGGGGAGGAAAGAAGGGGATTTGGCGGGGAGGTGGCGGTATTTATAGAGAGCTAGAGAGAGCACCAAGAAAAAAAAATTCGCTCCAGGGTCTAAAGTACTCGAGCATGAAAAAGTGAGGTTTGGGTTTCTAGAAAGGGTTTCCGCATATTAGTTTATCACAGCTGGAAAGTTGAATCCTATAATTACTGTACGATATTGCTTTTTCTCATGACCGGTAGGTTAATGGTAGTTGTAAATATCTTTTAACTGTTACAGCTCCACCGAAGAGCTGACATCGTCCTTCCTGACTCCGCTGCCTCAGACCCCCGCCGGCCTCATGAATGGCACAAAATGTATTTTGGCATAAACAGGCTATTAAAATTCAGTAACCAGAGAACACATGACAAGTGACGAAATATCTTACTTGTGCTCGCGCACTTCGTTCTAAATTTACGTACCCGAGCACTATGTGGCCACTTACAAGGACTCGGATGGATCCAGAGAAAGGGCCAAAGTGGCAGTCATTATATGTCATATGGCAGCGATGTTATATAGATTATTTGAATAGGAGTAAGTTCGAGACATCCCAATTGCGGGAGGATCGCGCGGACGCCCCAAGATTTCAATGCGCCGCACAAAAGAAAAAGGAAAAAATCCAACCCAACCCTCCAACAAAAAATAAAATGGGATTTTGATCCTCCTGACATCTATCAGATAAAAGATAATAATAATAGGAGAGGGGGAGGGGGGCAAAAGAGTTCAGCAACCGGGATTCCCACATGGTCACCCACTGTAGTACTAACCGGTCGATACGATGCTTGTTTACCGCAGAGCGGACGGGATGCGAAATTTTCATCGTTCTGTGGCCGAACACATCTGTATGTGTTTGCGCCAGGTACTTAACGGGGTCGCTGAGCAGCAACGAGTTCGCCTTGAAGAGTTGGCAACCATTTGAGCGTTGTTCGAGGTGCCTTTTGGCGGACCTCCTCTGGAGCTCCAGACGAGGCAAGTGTTACCCATAGTTTGGCTCAGGGGAGCCTGTAATTTGAAGCCTTGGTAACGAACATGAACCGAGCTGTAAACCAAAAGTGACGGTTGCCCCACCCGACTCTCCTCAGAACAGATCTATTTTCTCCTTCTTTTAGCTCTTAATCAGCGCTTTAGATCTAAAGGGGAGCGGGACATAGGAGAAGGTCCCTGGGAGGGCAGTAAGTGAATAACAGGGCCACTGATATGGAGGTAGACAAGATATAACATAGTGGCGGCCATCATGCTGGGTATGTTATTTCTTACACCCCACCTAGTATCTAAAATCTCCCGCCTTTCAAAATGCCCTTTACGATTAATCCGCCAGCCACTCACCGCTAGTTCTAGTTGATGATTTAATATTTTTCCAAGAATATGGGAGCAGCAGAGAGCAAGTGTCGAGACTCCCTTCCTCCTCTCTATGACACCACATTAGCTTATGCAGGCAGAAGGACAGTCATGTAAATTCTCGGCCTAATCCCAATCCACGGGTGTAACTGCTCTGCCTGAGTGGTGTCGTTAGTCCTGAATATAATATTATAATTATTATCAAAAAAAAGAAAAGAGAAAAGAAAAGCACCAGGAAATTCCTCTCCTCTACTGATAGTAGGCCAGGTCCAATTGCCCCCTCCTCTTACTCTACATATGGCATTCCACCACAGTACTACTCTGCAGCTTCAAATTTTCAATCCTTTTCCTACAGCTATTCCACATCTCCTTCCCCCACAAACATGCTATTATCTGTACCAACCCCTAACGTCAATATCTCTCCCTCTTGGCTGCATACATATGATACCCTTCTTTCCAGCTGGCCAAGGGTTTGCAAATGCCCCTTCGCAGATCTGATCCTACGTAGGTTTCCTTTATGATTGAAGCTGCGGGGAAGCATTTGAGGGTTATAGGGCAAAGAGGATACCCAGAGGGCAAAAAGGCGGTTCACTAGGGCTCACCTTTTTTTTCATTTTTTCATTTTTTTTCAATGCCTGCTACATGCACAACTACGATGAGAGTTGGACTCATTCAAATTTTCATTTAGCAAAAGAAAAAAACAATCGTGCAGCAGCAATAACCAACTAACACAGTCAATGCCGTAGCCTTACCACTCAGATTGGATACCGTAAAAAAAAAACTCGAATAATTGGACCGTGTGCTCTATAGTTCAAAATCCCCTTCCACTTCCAAGACAGGAAAGAAAAAATTATAAATTTTCGACCTTACCGTGGGAGGAAACCTCCAACGACATAGCACACGGTCTAATTATGGGAGTTTTTAGGATATTTGGAAATGCCAGCGAGAGTAGAATTATCCTCTCCAGTGTTAGCGACTTGGATGCAGAATTTCCGAAAGCTGAAAAATTCCAACTAGTGGTATTAATGTGAAACTAATACTCTTAGGGGTTGTCATGTTATTGAGAGGTCTGATAGTACAATCCCGACTAACTTATCCCAATACTTGAGAATATACTACAAGACCTGCTAGTCTTCCCTTATACTTTTCAGTTGATAACTTTACTGCTAGAGCCTGCTTGTTTCTATGCTCTAGGGCCTGTCTGAAGCTATACTGGCACTATCAGGAAGCATCCTAACTACCACTACTAATAATAATAACAATAGCACCATCAAGCTAGGGCTGTCACCTCTGCAACCAGATAGTATTTAACAAAATAGTATTATAGGTAAATTTAATCCTATAACACAGATGTGAGAAGGTAATTCCCCGGAATAGTATGACAGTTCAGGGTATCTGGTCATAGAACAACACATTTACGATCTATGACAACTAAGGGTAGCTAGAGAAAGGCTACAACAGCACACATAAGGTTATCACTATATAGATGTTAAAGCATATACAAGAAGCATATCATATAGGTCAAGTAATTATAGAATCTTATCACGACGCACAATACTAGCAGCAGGCCATAGGCGAGTATATTGTTACCTAGGAGAACCTAGTATTCTAATCACGGGGTCCGATGACTTAGGCTGCTAGATGACATTAAGGCTAGCAGGTCTAACTCTTATTTCATCTCTAGAATTTTATAAGATGAATTGAAAATGTGTGTTCCTACTTACCTATATACTTGGAGATTGAACTTTTTTATCTCTTCATGAAATATTACTATTAAGAAGGGGGAAAAAAGGGCCAGAAAACCACGAAGCATACCGGTAAGTTACCCACAATAGCTGCCCAGAGTTGAACATTTAGAATTGGTCTAGAGGTGCATCGACCGGGCTTGACCTTTGCCTAGCCCATTCCTCCAATTACCAAGATAATCATTAATAATCCAATTCAGGCAGTAGTTTGGAAGGATCGCACAACTATCACAGCTATTTCAAGCATGATAGAGCACCCCTTCGAGAAGAACTAATACCGTGCTACACCAGTGCAAGTGCAGTAGCATCCACCGGCCAAACACGGCGAGCTCGATACATACTCGCACAAGAACAACGAATACGGCGGAGGCAAACAAGCCTAATAAATCGTTTGACCATCCCACGAAAAGATAAACAGTATTCGTAATAGGCAGTTCCCTTGAGAACTACAGAGTGTGGGGAATTGATACATAATCACTTGCCTGTTGGAGTTTCTTGCACTCCCGAAGGTTACCCTCCACTAGTAGATACTTTCGGCCCAATAGAGGAGTTCCGTAAAGGTATTAAGGCACGGTGCCCGGGTATGGATGTTAGTGATGAGACCGACAGCATATCCGCGCGTAGCACTAAGTTCAGTAAAGCAAGGCGATCCCTACTTATAAGATGCACTCATGACACAATCCTGAGTTCGCGCTGCTTTACAGATTCCAATCCCGTGCACAGATACTGGCAAGTCCCTGGCCATCTGTACAGCACCCTGCCGGTCTCATCATCAATGTCCATATATGAGTACGTGGGCCGCCAATGCGATATTGGCTCCCCAAATCCGACCCGCGGTTAGAACGCACTACGCTTGGAAAAGAGCTAGTTAGTGCAGGTGATTGAAACTGGGAAGGGGGGAAACAGAGTTCATGGTTAAGCACCACACCGGAGCATCCCGTGAGTAAAATTTAAGAAAATGAGAGCTAAAAGGAAAAGGCAGGCCTCAAGGGAAGGGGAGAAGTGACTTACAACCGAATATGCCAGTAATAATATCAGAAAAGCCCAGAGTTCGAAGGAATATTACGGACCCAATGGCACAGTTTTCCTATGATTGCTAACCCACACTAAATATGCAATGGTGGTCCGCTCGTAGGTCTAGGACTTCTTAGAGGTAAGCCGAATTTGGAGGACAATACTGAATGTACGCGCAGGAAAAACATAAGATACCGTGCCGTACTGGAAGCTACCAGTACGGGGACAAAAAGATTCGTCCGATGCGCTTTTTACACCAAAAATAGATATTTTCAAATGGACAATTCTCAATGCTGCTTATATGAAAACACTTCAAATTGTTTCATCAGCTAGGGAATGACTATCTATTCCCACTTCTACAAGTACAAGTGTAAGGAATCAAAGCTGTCTCCATTATTCATGATTGCATCAACCAATGTGAAAGTGACCTAAATTTTTGTATGGGGCTCCATGCAAAAAAGTACATGGCAACTGATACCAGATACTCAAACAACCTTTTCTCCATCACTTTATAATATTTAAGGATTCCATAATATTCTTCATGCTATCTACAGGTTTACTAATGCATTGACAAATTTGCACAGATTCTCATAGACATTGTACACTGAAAGAGGGTGGTTAAAATGGGCACTTTTAGTGTAAAAAGGGCATCGGACGAATCTTTTTGTCCTAGTATGATACTGTACTTTATGAATAGCAAAAGCGCCCGCCTTGATTTGTCATTATTTTAGCGGGGTATCAATGATCGTAGGGGCTCCTTTCTATTTTGTTTACTTTTGCTTGGTCCCCTGCAGAAGGAGATGGACTGGTATCATACCGAAAAGGGAATGGCAGGGGAAGGAAGGCATGGATTGTGTTCAGATCAGATTTGGCTGTTCGTGACAAGATGCTGGGTAAGTCGTCGGCACGTTGCTAGGGTGGTTGAGCCCCGTGCAGCACATGATGTTATTCGGCGTCATGGGGGCGGATCCTTTGGAGGATAAAGAAAAACGAAGGAAAGAGAGAGTAGATACCGTACTAATAACCCCAGTCAAGGCGCTGGCTGTAATAATCATTATATTATTGACACAGAAAAATCGCAAATAATAAATGTATCTGGGCGATTGGATGCCCTCCAAATCCTTTTAGCTGTGATGTGGATACGGTGTTTATGCAGAAATATCTATCGTGTGAGCTCGACCAGCCATTTCCTTTTCATATCAGAGAATGGAGCATCTGTCGCTGGGTACCCTAGCATATGAATTTGTGGTTCGTCTGCTTACTAACGGACCTCGGGCCAACACACTCGCCCAGAAAAACATTCACCCAACACACCGACTTCCCTCAGAGCTCTCTCAATAATCCTCCGAAGTCTCACACCTCAGTCCTCCTTGGTAAAATAAACACACTCCACCGACTAGCGCAGACTTTCTTCCTCGCTTCCCTCTTCAACTCCATCTTTTCTCTCTGCAGCTCCCTTACCTCCACTCCTCTAGCAAAAAGTAGTTGAACCTCAAAACCCCTCCCCCTCCTTGCAACTCAACTGGCTCACTAGTTTGACCGAGAAAATAGTCAATAATCATGTCCTTCTCCGGCGGTGCTGAGTGTTCAACTGGACACAATCCTCTTGCTCAGTTCACCAAACATGTCAGCAAGGACAAGAGCCTCGAGAGGGATCGCTTAGGCAGTCTCCCTGTGGGGCCTGAGCTTGGTGGTTTACGAACGGCGGGAGGCGAAATGGCGGGTGCGGACAAGCAGGTCAGTATTCACCACTAGAAACTCAATTATCGTAACCTCAAATTTTTTTTTGGCTAATCATGGCTCCAGATGATGGATGAATTCTACAGCCAACAATCTGGAGCATCCCCCTTCGCTTTCGAATCAATGCGGCGAGAGCTCTCAGATCTACAGCATGGACCAGCGCCCATGGCAGGCCAACCCTGGGCTTCCGAATTTGGGACCCAGCAGGCCATGAATCCTCAGGAGCAAGCCATGATGGAGGCTGCGTTTGTCGCCAGAAACAAATCTAGCGAATTCAGCACAGCAGAATTTGCTCGCTTCCAGAATTCCCCTCCCTCTGGTGATATCCGGATGGCGTCACCAGCTCCAGCTCAAGCAGCCTCGACTCCCTATTTCCAACAATTTCGTGGATACAATAATTTCAACCAGGGTTTACCGTTCCAAGTCCACCAGCCGATGATACAGCAGTTACAGATGCAAAATCAACAGCAAGACCTGAAGGGTAAGGAGAAGCAGGTTGTGGAGCTATCGGATGAAAATTGGGAATCCCAGTTCAAAGAAATGGAGGCCATGAACAAGACCTTAGATGCGGACGATCAGGCAAACAAGGATATCGAGGCCGAGTTAAACTCTCAACCAGAAACCATGTATGGTGATTTCCAATCGGTATGGGAAGGAATTCAAGCCGAGACCGGTGGTGCTGCCTTGAACGGAGTGGACTGGCAAAATGAGTTCGACACGTCAAATCCCTGGTCTGCCGAGGCCTCGGCTACAAACTCTATGCCCAATCTAGGGGAATATCTCTTCGAGTTGGATAACCCATACCTGATGCACGAAGATCCATTCTCGGAAGGAAAGAGGCTCATGGAGTCTGGTGGAAATCTTTCCTTAGCAGCACTTGCCTTCGAAGCAGCTGTTCAGAAGGATAAGAACCATATTGAGGCATGGACAGAGCTCGGAGGATGCCAGGCCGCGAATGAGAAGGAAACACCAGCCATCCGGGCCTTGGAGGCAGCGCTAAAACTTGACGAAAACAATCTCGGTGCCTTGATGGGTCTCGCGGTATCTTACACCAACGAGGGATATGATTCGACGGCATACTCCACATTGGAACGTTGGCTCGCGGCCAAATATCCTCAAGTTACCGAGCAAGCACCTCCTGCACATATCTCAACACTCGATCGGATGGCAATTCACGAGCGAGTTACGAATCTCTTCATCCGGGCGGCTCAACTCTCTCCTGAAGGGACAGCCATGGACTCGGACGTTCAGGTCGGCTTAGGTGTTCTCTTCTATGGTGCTGAGGAGTACGAGAAAGCCGTCGATTGCTTTTCGGCAGCATTAACATCTACTTCGACCGGTTCTTCGTCACCCGAACACCTCCTGTGGAATCGCCTCGGTGCAACACTTGCCAATAGCGGACGATCGGAAGAAGCCATCAATGCATATGAACGAGCCTTGACCATAAACCCAAACTTTGTCCGTGCAAGATACAATCTAGGAGTATCATGTATCAACATTGGATGTTACGAGCAGGCAGCAGAGCACCTCCTCGGTGCCCTTGCTATGCACAAAGTTGCAGAAGAGAAGGCAAGACAGGACTTCAGTGAAGTCGGACTCGACCCTGCTCGCATCGTACAAAACCAGAGCACCAATCTCTTCGATACCCTTCGGCGTGTATTCAGTCAGATGGGTCGTAGGGACTTGGCAGAGCTGGTGACCAATGGCATGGATATTGATGTTTTCAGGTTTGTCTCCTTTGCTCCTTCCTCCTTCCCACGGCCAACAGCACACATTGACACACGTTACAGGAAGGAGTTCGAATTTTAGACACAGGCCCGCAATCAATAGGTGTTCACTTTTTTGGCCATGACGAGGGCGAGCGGTTGCTCCTCTATCTACTTATTTTTTTCTTTCTTCTACATTCTATATTTCTATATACCTACATGGCACGGAGAGTTTGCTACAGGGCGAGATTGTTGGGTTTATAAATGCGGTCGGTGGTGTGGGGGCTATAGCTAGTGCAATATAAAGTTTGCCATTTTTTCCCGCAGAACAAATCATAAATGAATGAATATGCTCGAGTGAGCGGTCATGATTCCCGCGAAGTGAGTGAGGGGGTGTGATATCAAAGCGCGGTGCTAACCCCCGGGGGACAATGGGGTATCATACCGTTGTCCGAGGAATGGAGATGTCCGTTATGAAGGGGTGACTTTCAAAGTTAGCTTTTATTGATGATCTTGTCATATTTCTTTTTCGCCCCAAGCCAAAACCGATCCGAGAAGGAAATGAATAAGAAAAAAAAGGAGGAAACCTCATACAAGTACTGTACCAAGGGCAATCTTTTCTCACCCGCGCCCCCAACGACTAATTTGCGACGGTCCCGTCTCAAGTACCAATATGGTGCCGGCCTTCTGAAATCGATCTTCCCCAGATCGAAAATCAATAGCGAACGCTCTGCAAGAACCAGCAAGGTCTCCTGAGAAACGAACTCCATGGAACCACCGGTGCTCAGAATCAACTCCTCTTCCATAGACCCTAACCTTTTATTGGGCGAGCACTGTACCGGTGTTAGGGTGCGCATTTTCTGGCCGGGGAACATAATAATATTATTATGATATCACACTGTGTGCATCACGCATACAAATTTATGCCAAGGCACTAATTTTTTGTATGTGCTAAGTACTCGAGTATTACCGGTACTGCGCGAACTGAAGGGACCGGAGGGTTGGCTTTAGGTGTCCGGCACCATAGAAGTGCGATATTACTATCACAGTACTCGAGTAATGTGCTCGTACTCGTATCATACAGTGTCCGTGCCTCCAGCCCCTCTGGCTTCATATCATAGAAACCTTCAGAAAAAGCATGCCCACGGAAACCCCCTGTGTTTATCCAACAAGGTCCAGTACGGCACATACCCTAGCAACCAAGTCTTGGCGTAACCCCACACAGCACCCTAACGCAACCTCCCTCTCTTTCCTCCCGTCTTCCCCCCTTTACGACACATAGTCCCCCCCCCTTACCGTGCTAGAAGGCACTCGAGCACATAACTTGCGCATTCCAACCTTCACCTTCATCCCATTCCAGCTCATCCCTCCGTTCTTTTCTTATTCTCTCCTTCTCCTCTCTCATCTTCTCTTTCGTCTTCACCTCACCCCCGACAGACAGCGATATCAAACAAGTATTTTCACACAACCAACATCTAGTTACAATGGCACACGTGATGGAACACCCAGACACCACAAACCCAACGGCTTTCGACCCGTACTCAACAAACGATATATTCCTCTTGACAAGCTTGACCTCGGGGTCTTCAGCTATCATCACGGCAACTAGTCGTCTTGAGCACCTTCTCAAGTCACATAAGATTCCATTCAAGCCAGTTGATCTGGCCACAGATGTGCGTGCCCGCCGGATCTGGTCTAGCAAGGGGAACGGCCGTAGACTACCTGGTGTAGCTAGAGACGGAGAGATCTTGGGTGTAAGTTACCATTCCAAATCCACCGATATGTTGTCATCTGCAGGCGAGAAAGTCCGGGCTAACAAAGGGTATTACATAGAACTTTGAAGAGCTGGAGGAATGGAACGAGCATGGAGAGCTCAAACAGAGACTTGGGATCAAGAAGACTAAAAAGAAGAAGAAGGCTGATGGCGAGAAGAAAGAGAAGGAGAAGAATGTTATGGACGGGAGCACAAGCGGGCCAGCTGCTATGGTTGGGTCAAAGCCAAATGCTGAAGTTATGGTTACCCCTGATGGTAGTGCTGCGGGCAGCGGCGCCGCCGTTGCTGCTGCCGCCGCTGCAGTCGCGGCGGGCATGAAGAAGGGTAAGGGGTTGAAGAGTGCTGTCGAGGGAGTCGAGGGTAAGAGAGAGACCAGGCCAGTCGTCGGAATTAGGGGTAACATCGACGTTGAGGTCGAGACTGCGGTTGGTGATGGGGAGTCTATAGAAAAGGGGAAGGAGGTTGCCAAGGAGGATATCGGGGCGGAAGCACCTGTTCAGGTAGCTGAACCTGTTGTCGAAGAAACCGTTTCTAAAGAAAAGATTGCTGAGCAGAAGGAAGAGCTAAAGCCCGAGCTTACTATCGCCGAAGAGAATGTCCTCAAGAAGGGGGAGCTGAAGCTGGAGCTTGAGGAAACTGCTGAGGGGGAGGGGTTGAAGCTGGAGCTCGAGGAAGCTACTGAGAAGGACATGCCAAAGTCCGAATCTGTTACTGAAGAGAAAGTCATTGAGAATGTTGGGCCAGAGCTAGCGACTGAAGTCGTTGAGAAAGCAGAACCCGGAGTCGAGACTATTTCGGGAGTGGAAGCTATCGCGAAAGAAAAACTAATAGCTGAGACTTTCCCCGAAGAGAAAGTTGTTGGAAAAGACGAACCAAAGCCAGAAGCTGAGAAGTCTGTCAAAACAAAAGTGCCAGAGACGCTTGGAGAACCAGAGACGACCGAAGAATCAATGGCTCAGCCTAAGAAGGTCAAAGAGGTCACTATCGAAAGACATGAAACTATCGGCGAACCTGAGGAAGAGAAGGTTCTTGAGAAGGGGGAACCAACCACAGAGATCAAGCCCGGAGAAAAGCCTACCGAATCCGGGGAAGAGGACGTGGAACCTGAGGAGAAAGTCGAACCCAAGGGAGAGAACATCGGGGTTGAAGAAGTCGAGGAGGAAACTGAGCCTAAGCCTGGTGCAAAGGTTGAGGGAACCAAAGAGGAAGTGAAAGCCTCAGAGTCCGAGGAGAAGGTCGGGGGGGCTAAGGAAGTGGGGGCTAAGGAGCCTGAGCCTGAGAAGGTAACTATCGAAGAAGTTAAGGAGGTTGTGGTCCCTGAGCCTGCCAAGCCGAAGGTTGAGGAAGCCAAAGCGGAGAATGTGACTACGGCAGAGAAGCCGAAGCTAGAAGAGATCGAGGGCCAGAAGCCTATCAAGGAAATCAAGGAAGAGGAGAAGCCCGCTGAGATCGAAAAGCCTAAGATTAGGGAAACTAAAAAGGAGAATGCTCCTGGACAGTCAGGGCCTAAAGAAGCCAGGGCCGGGGCCAAGACTGCAAAGTCCCCGACACTAGAGGAAGAACCCGCTTCCTCGAAGCCTACAGCATCTGAACCAGTCAAAACGACACTGATCCCTACTGAGGCCCCAAAGCTAACCGAAGCATCAAAAGCGCAAAGATCCAGATCCGAGCCCACCGACACACCTACCCCGGATTCCCCTCGGCCCAAAGAAAAGTTGGCAGTAGAAATAACCGAGCAAGCCCTTGAGAAGGGTAAGTCCACCCCCCACCTTCACACAAACCGCAATCCAAAAGAACCTCCCCTATAATGAACTCACTGAAGACATTACCTTTTCTTCAAGATACCAATTCTCCCACTCCTCCTTCTCCCGCGGTGCGATCCCAAGAGTGAAAATTTTTTTACCAAACTGGAAAATGGATAAACCATTATTACACATAAAAAGGAACCCCACTAATTTTTGAGAACGCCTTCCCGCATTTGGGAATTTTTTCTGTTTTGTGAAATTATAAAGGCAACCCACGCAGGACCAGATTTAGGAGGGGACTTCTGCGAATCCTTAGGATCAAAATACACACACATCGGACGACCAGAGGGAGGAGTTTGTACGTTGCCAGGAGGCAGAGCTATCGGAGTCAGTAAGGTAGGTGCGAGTAACGGTGCGTTTGGGGAGGACTCTGGGGGTGTAGGATAGTAATACGAGATGGAGGAAAGGGGGGGGAGGTGTAGGATAATAGTTGGCGGTATGGCGGTGGGGACGGCGCATGGGATGGGATAATGAGATGGGATAATGGGATGGGATAAAAAGGGAAGATACACTTTCTAGTGGCTGGTCTAGGTCTCCTTTATTTTAGCTTTTACTTAACCCTGCTTTCCTCACTTTACACTATATCTTAGCATTTTTTCAATTTTCTTTTCTCCTCTTTTCTCATCTTGACTGCAGGCAAGCACCTGAGCATACAATACCCAAATTTCTCCCGGTTTCTTGTTACAAGTATTTATTCGCTCTGATTTAATTCCAACAATAATATCATCTACAACACCCGATACTGTACCGCACATGTACAATTTGTCTGCTTTTTATTTATTTATCTAATACTTTTCTTTGCGGGGAATCCCCGACCTTCAGAGTAACGTAGAGTAAAGTCAGTTAGTTACATGCCTTCCTACCTTCCTCAAGGAGCAGTGTAACGTAATACAATACTCAACCTACAATATTATACTTATCGTATCATACCAATTTTAATGCATTTCCATACAATCCGATCCATACATCCATCCATCCATCCATCCATCCATCCATCCATCCATCCATCCAGGACGCAAAAGTGAAGGGGTAAATAGAAAGAAATGACAGCATAAAACTCATTCATCACGCAAACAATAAGAGACAACGAGACAGCCTGGTATAGTATAAGTCAAGTTTGGTATGAAGGAATGAAAGAAAGGGATATATAAGAACGAAAAAGTGGAGGAAAAAAAAACCACGCTGTGCACAATGACAAGAAAGCAGTGAAAGAGGAAAAAAAAGAATTTTTTTTATGTAAACCCAGCCAGTCGTCGAATGTTCAAGAGGTGAAAAAAGTAAAAGGATAGAGTAGAGTGAAGGAAGCTAAAAACCTAAACCAAATAAAAGATGGAACAAGGTGAAAAGAAGGAAACGGGTAATAATAATAATAGTAGTAATGCAGACCACCCAGCCCTAGATAAACAAAAAAGATATCATAAATGAACAAAAACGGTGCAAATCAAACAAACTCAAAATTCCGACGAGGTTCAACAAAGAAATCAAGAAAAAATGGCAATCTCAAGCCACGCCATCAATTGACCCATTCATCCCCTTCGACGTTCCAACCGCCATAGTAGTAGCCATGCTCCCCGTTGCGGTCCCATGGGCATTTCCAAACTCCTCGTCTTCATAATCGCTTTGTTCTTCGACAAGCCGGACGTGCTGTCCGATGCCAAACTCGCACCTGAATCCCAGGAACTCGACTACGCCGCCAGGTTTGCAGTCCTTGAATAGGTAGACCACGTCGCCATTGTAGATCCTTCCGATCCGGCCCTTGTGCTTCTTCTTCCCGTTCAGGATGACGCCGTTGGTGCCCTTGACGTAGTACCAGGCGATCATGTTATTCGCTGGCTGGAAGCTGCCCTCGTCCACGTCGCAGTCTGGGGGCGAGAGCTGGAAGGCGATGTGGTATTTTGATATGCGTATGTCTGTTTCCGTGTGTGTGCAGTTTGCGGAGCGGCCGATGCTGATCTGGTGTCTGTTCAAGGAGATGGTTGAGTGTGGGATTGAGCCGGGCATGGGGACCAGGCGGCCCCAGGGGGTTGTTGGGACGGCGAATTGACGGCTGTGATGGTGATCAAAGTTTGTGGGCTGGGTGGGGGGCAGGTTCTCATCTGCGGGTATGGCCAAGGGGGTGGTGGGGGGTGGTGGGATGTTGGAACTGAAGAGGGAGACGGGAGTGTAGAATTCTACTGCCGCCTGAGATTCAAACGAGTCGGGTTGCGGGCTTGTGCGGCGGGAGCGCTGGTGGGGAGTCGGGGTAATTTGGCGGGCAGCAGTCGGGGTAGGACTATTGTCCCTATTATTACTATCGCTATTCATGTGCCTGTTGACTGCTAGCGGTGTCATTTGGTTTTGATGTTGCTGGAATTCCCCGTCGGTGGGGGAAGGGGTATCCTTCGGGGAGGGTGAATGGACTTTGAGTTTTCCGACCATTGCTTCAGCACCACTAAGAGAACCGCCGCTGACGCTTCGACTGATGGAACCAGAACGAGCACCCTCGCGTGGCTTAACGACGCGGAGTTCATCGTATTCAAATGGTCCGTGCGTCTGGGAGGATGGGACAAAGTCCCCTTCTACCTGTCGGCTATTTTCCGAGCTATCATTGCCGTCCGAGAACGCGGAGTATCCATGGTCTGGAAAGACGCCAGAGCTCCCTTGAATAGAGATACCCGGAGGAGGGTGAAACATCCTGCGTGACCCACGATTGGACTCTGCGTCCCCAAGTGATGCGAAGGATCCCTCGGAGCTCCCGCTATCGAACCTGACAGCAGGTACGTGTATTTCACCCTTGAAACTTAGGCCGGTGACAGCCTTGCGGAGCTGGACGTCCTGAAGCTCTTCGCGCTTAGGTGTCTCGATCTCCTCATCATCGCTGTCTTCCTCGTCATTATCACTAAGCTCCTCTTGTTCAAGCCTTCCGGGGCTCGCTGTGGACTTGGGTCTGGCATCGGGTCCTTGGACCATCATCCACTTCTCCTGCTGCTTCTCAACCTTTTCGAAGCTGCTGATGGCGTTGGCTCCTTCGTCATCTTCCTCGTCCAGCCCTTCATCCTCACCCTCTTCTTGGACTTCCATACTCGACTGTTCCTCGCTCCCGTCTGCGAGCCAGGAGTGTCTCAACGCTTCAGCCTCCATCATCCTCATTCCCGGATTAACTTGTAAAAGTCGCTCGATGAAATCCTTTGCTTGGTGGGAGCGGGCCCCCAGACGTTTCTCGAGAGGAGTCACATCGAATTTACCGGAAAGAATAATCCTCAACATGTCGTCTTGGTTCTTGCCTTGGAATGGAGCACTCCCCGTAAGCAACATGAAGATTACACAACCGAAACTCCACATATCGACGGCCTGGTTATATCTCCTTCTCTGCCTGGCTCCCCGGCCGTCTTCACGGCCAACTTCCTCCCTTGGATTACGCTTTCTCTTCATACTGCCGGCTTCTTCGACGAGGGCACTTGCATAACCTGGGAAAACTTCGGGGGCAAGAAACAACATTGTACCACAAAACGTCTTAAGGAATGTGTCTTCGTTCTGGACCATTTTGGCAAGTCCGAAATCCGATATCTTGACTTGGATAGGGTCATCGCAGGCAAGAAGGATGTTGTCTGGTTTAAGATCACGATGGGAGATGCCCATGCTATGGACGTACTCGATTCCACGCAAGACCTGGCGTGAAACCTCCTGAGCCATAAGCTCAGGGAGTGCTCCGTGTCTCCCAAGATATTCACTCAAGTCGCCCCCTTTTATGAGTTCCATGAAGATATAAATGTGGGAGCGATCTTCATGGCAATCGATATACGAAACAATATTGGGCTAGCACGAAGAATTAAAAGTTGTTCTCCATCACCGCCAATACATAAGGTACTCACATGATTTAGTTTTTCGAGAATCTCAACTTCCTTTCGCACCCCAAGTTGTCTATCACTGCTCTGGGCAAATGCTCGCTTCTGGATCGATTTTACAGCATAAGCATCACCTGTTCGTCTGTCGATGGCTCTCCTGACAGTGGCAAAGGCACCCTTCCCGATAATGCCCTCAAACTTATACCTTTCCCCACCATCCCATCCTTCGTTATACTTCACAGCCTTCGCCATATGACGGCCCTTTCCCTGAACTTTAAAGGGATCTCGCAATTCCGCAGCGAGATGGCGAGCAGGCGACCGGGTAGGTTTTAGAGGAAGTTTAGGAGGTGGGAAAGGAGGTGGTGTTCCTGGATTCATGCCAACATTGGCGATGCTGGACTCGCCCCCGGCAGGGCTCGGAACTCTTTCTGATGCGAGTCTAGTACCGTCTTGGGTCGGAATCCGAACGATGAACCTCAAGAGCTTTGCGCCAGGAGCAAGGTGAATCACACTTCCTGCAAATAGAGCACGTTGGTTGTCTGTGCTCTTTCCGCCATCCGCTCCTACGCCACCGAGTTTGACGTTATCGACCCAAGTCCCATTAGTCGAAGAGTCATGCAACATCAACACGCCTTGGGCATTCTGATATATCCGAAAGTGCAGGTTAGAGATCCGTCGACTTTTGTTGGATTCCGTAAAAACAACATCACAACGAGCCGGATTTCTCCCAAAAACAAAGCCGAGCTCAGGATCCTTGGGGCCCGGGGAGAGTCGAAGAGCGATATCTAGGCCCGAGACCTCAGGTTCGCCTTGCTGATTGGGAGCAAGCTGGGTTTGCTGCTCTTCTTCATCCTCTTCATCTTCCTCGTGTTGACCAGGCTCGGGTGTTGTCGATTGACGGCCAACCTGGGCAGCTGGGATTCGTAGGACGACGCCTGGGTCTACCTTGGCTGTCTTTTCGACAATGGAGTAGGCGGCAGGTGAGCTCGGATGAAGGAGGCAAAGGACCCCCGCGAGGTAATTGCCGTGAACGGTCGAGGGCGCGACACCATTGTGGACAGGGAGTGGTTGGGTAGCGGGTTGAGTAGCTTCTTCGTCCATCGCTGACATTTCCTGAATCCTGTGGGAATTATGACGGGATCAGCTCCCACCCAAAGTTTTCCGCAGGGCAAACTGCAACTTTGGCCACAATTGAAGATTTGCGCTCACAAAACACAACGCGATTGGAATCCAAGACCAAGTAAACAGCGGGAACGATAGGGGGATGTGAGGTATTTATTATAGTGGTGACAAGAGGGGAGTAAAGAAGGGTGGTGTGGGTGATGAGCCAATGGGCAAGAGTGATGGAGGAGGGCAAGGTGGTTCTAAAAAATAGGCCGAGATAATGATTGAATCTTACCCTGCGGATATATTTTACCCCTCCAAACTCCGAGGTGGCTCTGACCCGACAATTATGCGCAGACCCCGTTCAATCAGGGCTGGAATTGAGTCTAAGTTGGAATATCCGTGGACGGTAGGAGACCTCGGTGAGAACTGCTGGTGAGGAGCCCCACGCAACGGCCAGCCTTACGTCAAGATCTTGATGGAAAGTGGGTTGGTGGGGTGGGGTTCTTTAACCGTCGAGGTAGATAGCTGCCTGGGAAGCTTGGGTGAAGCGTGCGAATGGATTGTGCGTTCCCTTGTCCAATAGTTGGACCTTTTGAAGCCTATATTAAAGAGTCAAAGAAAGGTTGTCGTGCGATAACTTGTCGGCTCGCCTCACAGAGGTCACTGAAAGACTGGACGGAAAGAGAAGGATCGAATTGCGACGTCTTTATTGGCGAGGGTATGACCCTTCGTGCTGCCGCTCTCTTGGTTTTTCTTTTCTCCCTTAATTCTTCCTTCCTTCGCTCTGCCTAGCTCTTGTTTGGTGGAATGTAATGAGAGGATATTCCAAGAGGAACAGGCGTACGTCGGAGAGTGTGTGAGAGAAAGAGGAAGCAGCGGGGCAAGGAGAAGAAGGGGAGCAGCCTAAGAGGACGCAGCCGAGGGCCGGGCAGATGACGGATGAGGGAGCCTGCAGGGGGAAAGTGTGGGAAGAGTGGGAAGGGCGAAAAAACCCCCCCCCAAAAAAAAACTCTAAAGGAGAACGCGTAGCTCTAGGCCCACCTCACGTGCCCACGCGTAAAGTGGTTTTCTGAGAGCAAAAGAAAAAAGCCTTGGGATCCTAGTGGATGGTATGGATCGGGAGGGAACGAGGGGAACGGGGGAAAGCTGCGTAGGGGCGATGAGATGAGACGCGACACAGACAGAAACAGGGCGAACGGTTAAAATCAAAAGGGAATAAATTTAATGATAATATGATAAAGGGGGAGGGGGAAAGCTTGGTGTGTGCTCCTCGTTACCGATTCGATTGTAGGATGGCAGTCTTTATCACTTCACTTTTCTTTTTCTATCTTTCTTTCCCCCGTTCCCCCTGCATAAATTTTGACCCAGACCGTCGCCGTTCGCTGAGCTCGAGGAGTCCGCCTAGCTAAATCGAGGAGAGAACGAAGAAGAGGGCAAACTTCAAGGAAGGGGGGTATTATAAAGATCGGGAAGAGGAAGAGTGACATGGGCATGGACAAGGACAAGGCAGCAGCGGAAAGGTTCTTAAAAAAATAATAGATTTATTCAGAAAGAGAGAGGGGGGAGAAAAAAAAAGCGCGGTATCATACCCACTCTACAGCACGGTATCCTGTATCCCCCTTTCACACAATCTTTAGAAATACTTTGGGTCCCTCCTCAAAAGCATATACCAGCAATCCCTTCTCAGAGGCTTGATACCGGCTCTTGATAATGTGAAAGCCGGTACTAGTACTCGAGTACAGCAGTAGAAGGCAGCAGGTGGAGGAGATTCGATCGAAGCGAATAGGGATGGTTTAGAAGCCGCGGCCACACCAATTTGGCTGACACCAACAAGCTTCTTTTCTTCACTCACACAGACAGCCCCCCAGTCTTTCCCCCGGCCGAGCAAGTTCCAGGAACCTGGACGCGGACGGTTCAGAAATTGAACAGAGAAACGACGGAAGGAGGAAGGGGAAATTGACTCGAACGTTTACCGGTATTGTGCTCGTACCGGTATGGTAAAGGTAAGACCTCTTTTGGGTGAACCGTCGAGGGGGGGTTCACAGGGGGGCGCCTTGAATCATGAAGGTGCTCGAGACAAGATATCAGGTGCTATCCACGCAAGAAAAGGAGACCCCAATGAGTCAAACTTGAGGAAATGCTTGGTTAGTCATCCGCTTACTTTTGCGTCCTCGTTTGGGTTCGGAAAATAGGGTGTTAAGATGGCAATGTCATAATATTATCATCTATGGGAGAAATGGGAGAGGAAAGGAGAGTTGAAGATGGCGCTATGGCTCAAGTGAAGTGAGGAAGGAGAGGATAAAATAAACAAAGGTCGGACGAACATGAGATGTAAACATTGTACCAACGTTTGTTTACCTATGGTTCAGAATGGGATGCAGGGGTCAACTTCTGTCCATCCTCCCCCCCCAACATTTCATGTTTCCTGGTTATTTTTTGTTTCCCCTTTCAGTATTTTTTTTTTTTTTTACCCATTAGTGCACTCCCATTAAATTTTATTGCAGTGACACTGAACCGGCTGGATGATAGGTTTACCGTAACATATGATAACTGGTGGAAAAAGGCTGCCAACCGATAACAGAAACCGTAGTTCCTGTTAAGCTCGCTTCTTCTTTTTTTTTTTTTTTTTTTTCTCCTCTCTCTGCCTCCCTTCTTCCACCCATCCACCCCTCCCTCCCTCTCCCTCTTCCCCTCCGGCCTAAAAGAAAAAAGAAAAAAAAGAAGAAAAAAAAGGCCTTTCAAACAATTGAATTTTCGGTACCGAAATCAATACTACCCGAGTAGAGAAAAGCCTGCCTTTTTTTTGTTTTTGTTTTTTTGTTTTTTGTTTCCCCCCCCTCAACTTCTCGGGACTAACATTCGGTGATAGCAAACCCTCCTCACTGTGCACGCCAAGACAAATACTCGCGTCATAATCCTCCCTTTCCCTCCTCTCTTCCTCCCCTTAGCAAGCAATTTCACAACCACGTAGAAGAATCGGGATAGGGCAGCAACAAACAACGACAGATAAACGGGTCCTCTCTCGCACCCTAAAACTTACCCTTCCGTGCCTAACACAACAACCCCTACGTCTCCTCACCCCCCCCCCATCCATCGCCTTGGGCAAAAGCGAACGACAGCGACAACCGCCGAAAATAAAATCAAGAAGAAAATAAAAAAAAAGTGCCAAACCTAACCTCATAACCGCCATACCCGCACCGTGACTCCAATACACACGCGCACACGCACACACACGCACACACACGCACACACACGCCAAACCCTTGTTAGCAGCGGGAGCCACGCACGGACCATCCACTTTTCTTAAACGAACGAGCACAACAGGGCGCTGCCAAAAGGAGGAAAGAAGGAGGAAAAAATATCAAGATGCGCCTCCCCACTTGTCCGCCCCCGCCTGCCGTTCAAACGCACACTCCACCCCGACAATCAGAAGATCACGATATCGATCCATCGCCCATCTATTCACCGCTATCCACACCGTCCCCGCAACCACCCCCCTCTCCTCCGATGGCTCCGGCAGGATTCACAAACCCCCCCCGCTCTCAACTTCCGCCTCCACCTCACTTCTCCGGCTCTACTATTGCTACTATCACCACCGCCACTCCTTCCTCCACCAGCACATCGCCTTCCCGCACCCCTTCCCCCAGATCCCCAACTCTCAAGCCAGAGACGAACAAAAACACCGACTCGATCGCGTTAACCTCAGCCCTCCGGCTTCTCATCCTCCAACGCGAGCGCGCAAAGCGAGACATCCAGATTCTCGAGCAACTGAGAACCGAAGCTCTAGACGCTCCCGTCGAATTCATGAACGCCCTATCGCTAAAATCGCCCCCCTCCCCTACCTCTTCAGCTTCAACCTCACCACCCGGAGTACGCTTGCCGAAACCACAAGAAATATATAAGTGCCCACCAATCGAGTGGGAAAAGTATAGGATCTTACCCACCCCGCTGGAGCGCCTGCACGAGGAGCAGAAGAGGCTGGTCCCGCAGCAGATGCAGACTGGAGGTGTGTTGGGCGTGGGTGTGGAATTTGGGGATACTATTGCTGGGGGAGATGGGATCCAGGGTCGTATGAGACTCTTTGAAGGCGTGGGGCAAAGAGGAGGGGTTGTTGGGAGATAGAATTGCCCGGCGAGGAAAATGGAAAATAGATGGGAGGAGGAAAGTGAGGGAGAATGGGGAAGGGATGGAAGAGGAAAATGGGAAGGGAAAAAAGGGACAAAATATGGAAATAAAGTTTGATGGACGGTTTAAATGTTATACACTTTGCCTTTTCTTTTTATCTTACTTTTTTTACCCCTTCTCATGCCCTCCCTCCCTCCCTCCCTCCCCCCCTTTTCCTTTTCCCTTTCCCCCGCTTGTCTCCTCGCCTCCCCTCTCTTCATTCTGTACTCTTTTTATTCCTTTCCCCACTGCTTCTTTCGATTTCAACTCCCCACCCCCTTCATTTCGTTTGGCACCGATGGAAAGTCGTTGTTATCTCCTATCTTCCACTTGTTGATTTATTTCCCCCTTCCTATTCTTCTCCTTCTTTCACTCCATCTCTTGCTTCTGTCTATCCTACTTTATCTATCAAATAAACGGGGGGTGTCGGAATGGGGAGAAGCCGGCAAAGCAAGCCAGGTTGTGTTGTGTTGAATCGAATCGGATGGGATCGGATTGGATTGGATTAAAAAGTTGGCAATTGATTGTGAAGTATATCAAGTAGAGTACCAGTTAGTAAGCAACTAAGTAGGTTAAGTTCAAGCGGGGATGCAAGCGTGGTGTGTGCAAAGTATAAAAAAAAATTTAAAATTGAAAGCACAAGTCGAGTTATGAAAGCTCCTTGACCGATCGATTGAGATTGAGAAGTTTGTCCATTTGCCCTTTATCCTCTAAAGTTATCCCGCTCACACACCAACCACCACCACGGTGATCCAATGCGGCTCTAATAAGGCTCCCTCCTCCCATCGTTACAAAAAAAACAAACCCTCCCCCACAACCACCTTATCCGAAGCATAACTCAATAACTCGTTATTGCACACGACTAATTCACTTGTAGACTACTTACTTACTGCCCTACAAAAAGGGGTCTTTTTTTCTTCTTCTTTTCTTGTTTCCCCGCATCTCACGTTTTCACGTGCTTTTGTTGGTGCTGTACGGTACGGTATCATAAGGCTGTGTTGGGTTGTGCGGTTTTGTATCATACTGCGCTAGGGTATTCGGTATGGAACTGTTTTTTTTTTTATAATATTCTTCTTATTTTTTTTTAATTTTTTATTATTCTTGTTATCTTTTTTTATAATATATATCTTTTTTTTTGTTAAGGGTGGAGGGGGGGGGGTGGATTGATGAATGTTACAGTGAGAAAAGATGAAATTAGGCTTAAAGTATATAGTACTGTAGGAAGTATGATAACTTGGTACTGTAGTACTGTAACGAGAAAGAAAAAAAAAGATTGCCGGTAATACGGTAACTTGGTAGCGATGATAACTCTGGGTACCGCCCCCACCCCTCCTCCGCCCATCAGGGGAGAGAGAAAAGAAAGAAAGAAAAGAAAGAAAAGAAAGAAAGAAAGAAAGAAAGAAAAATGAGAAATGACCAGTTCTGCATCACTTCTTCCACCCACCACTCTTCAAATCCTTCGAATCCTTCAGGATCCCGTTCATATGGGTATTGCTGATCTTGACCCTACGATTAACCGCCCTCTTCCTTCCCTTCTGCGCCGCCTTTACGTCCTTCTTGACGGTGGCAGGGTCGACACTGGTCGGCTTCAAACCGGCCCTCTCCAGCTCCCCCGGTAGCTCCCCGGGCGCGGGGATGACGACCTTGTGCCATATATTCCTGAACTCCTCCTCAACGACGACGTCCAGCGTGCGATCATTGATCCAAACCATCCTGGGCTGATTATCCTTCTTGGTCCTGGTGACCAAGATCTCCGAGCGCTCCTCCAGATCCGCGATGGTATCGATGGCCCCGGCCCACCCGTCCTTCAGCTCCTTGACGCTGAGTCCCTGCGCCGTCGTCTGCTGCTGCAGGAAGGCGAGGAGGGCCTGCGCGCTGCGGATGTTGTGGATGGGCTTGAACTCGAAGGTGTTGGCGGAGGCGTCATAGGTTATGCGCTCGTTGCGCTTCAGTATCTCCAGGAGGGAGGGCGTCATGTTTATGGAGAGGTAGCTGGCGATCTGCTGCATCGTTTGCGGGCTCTCGCGGGATTTGAGGAATTGGACGGCGTGGTGGACCTGCGTTAGGATGTGCTGTCCCATCAGGGAGGTGTCGGTTGGCTGGCTGTAGACTATGGGCGCGGGCGCGGGCTTGCTGCGGTCAACGACCTTTTTGCGCTTCAGGGTGGTCTGGGGCCCTGTGCTGGTGGTGGGGGTGGGTTGGGGGGCTGCTACCGTACGACGCTGGCCGGTTAGGCCCGCTTGGGCTTGCACGGAGCGGGTGAAGGCGGCAGCTTGTTTATCGAGGGACATTGTTTTTTTGTTTTCCCTCTCTTTTTTCTCTTTCTGCGTTATGGGGTGTGGTGGTGGTGGTGGTGGTGGTGGTGGTGGTGGTGGTGGTGGTGGTGATGATGTGGTGGTGATGATGTGGTGGTCGTGGAAGAGAAGAGGGCTGTTGATAAAGTAGTACCGGTATGTAATGTGGTGGGCTAGCTGTGGCTGACACTGGTAAAAAAAAAATACAAAATCAGAAACAAGGGTTGCTCCTATCACACTACCGCCAAGACTGAGCCACATGCCTTCACGCCACGAGTGAGTTACCATGAGTATTCCTCTATAATAGTCTTAACACCCCCCACACTGATTAGCACCACTTGCCTGCTACAAGTACTCGAGAGTCGGGGATCAAAAGAGCCACAGGTATCATCAAAGGGATCGAGATCCCTAAAACAAAGCCGAGGTTACTCGTTACCCTCCGACCGGGGTGGTGAAAAAATGGAAATGAGGATTTTCAGTTGCTGTCTTCCCGCTCCCTTTGTTGATGTCTACTGGCGGTGTTTTCCCCTTCTGCCCCACTCTCTCAATTTTGGGGGAGGGTTGTGCGGTTGGTTCCAGACCGGAGGGGCTGTAGGATTGGGGAGCATTGGACAGCGGTGGGATGCGTGTGCTTTTGGGCTCTCGTGTCATGATCTACCCGGTCAAATACAGTGATTGAGTTGCACCCTCAAACAATCAAAGGATTTAACAAAAGAGAAGAGAAAAAAAGGGCCAGAAACACTAAATACCGCCCCCCCATAACGTCACAGCGCTTGATATATCATGCTGTCATGCCATGACCAGAACAGACGCCTTCTTCTCATTCCCGATAACTATGCCGTAGAATACATACTACATACATACAAACATATATACATACAAATCCTTGTTTCCTGTCTTGCTCTTAGGTGTGGTGGTTGGGCAATTATGAATGAAAAAAATGAAAAAATGAAAGAAAAAAAAAAACATGCGGAAAAAAAACAATGACACCTTAGTTTCGCCCGGGCCCTGGAAAGAAAGCAATCAGACAAATAATCAAGCAAGTGATGGCAGCAGCACGCAAAAGGGGTAATGAAAACCGGCTTGAGAAAGAAGACGATAGAGCGAGGACAGTGAAGTGAAGGAAGGAAAAATAAATGTGAAGGTTATGTACGTGACTAAATTTTCTTCATTTGAACAGTTCAAGTTTATGAGAGTAGACCAGAGGGAGTTATTGTTTCAACCCTTCGTCCTCTAACCCCTCCATTCGCACAGACACCTTTCATCGTCCTCAGATTTCTCCGGAATGGTTGAGTCGGGGTTGTTTGTCATTATAGGACCCTTATCCCCGTACCGGTCCTGGATAACACTAACAGGGTATGGAAAATCATCTGCATCGACTGGAACCTGAGCTGTACGTCCTGGTGGATCGACAAGCTCTGCCTTCCCGTCCAAGCGCTTCTTCGTCCAGATGACGACCTTAAACCTCGTTCGCTCCCACTTGACGTCTGTGCCCGCTCTCTCCGAGGGTAGTCCACCCGCCTGATCAGTCTCTGAAGGTCCATCCAGTGAGGTAACGCGGATGGTCTTGGTGTAGTACATATGAAATCCGTAATGCTCTGTGGCCATCCCCCTATCAAATAACAGGAGCGGCTGGTCCTCCACGGTCTCCGGGAACATATTATTC
This sequence comes from Tuber brumale, assembly GCA_014065205.1. NCBI lineage: Eukaryota > Fungi > Ascomycota > Pezizomycetes > Pezizales > Tuberaceae > Tuber > Tuber brumale. Next base: position 280,640 of record JACCEG010000120.1, read on the forward strand.
ACCGGCGCGCGGAGGTCCTGACGCTTGAAATGGGATCCCCTCTTCCTTGGGGGCCTGGGGGAGACAATTGCCCCCGACACGGGCGAGGGCATGTTACCCGTTGTCGGGTCCGGGTCCCGCGTCATCAGCGATATGTAATACTTTGTCCCCTCGCCGGATTTCGGATTCCCCTGCACGCCGTCATCCTCTGCCACGCTGGCATAGTCTTCTTCGTCCGGCGTCTTCTCCGGGGTCGAGGTCCGCGTCCCCTTCTGGGTTTTGATTTTGAAGCGAAATTCCGGCAGGGCATCGCGGCGCGGTGGTAAGTCGACTTTGGGGAATAGTGAATCGCTAGGTAGGTCGCAGCTCCACAGAAATGGTTTGGGAACGCACGAACTGAACCTTTTAGATATACCTCGAGGCTTGACAATGTGTGGGCCCTCGGGCAGCCCCGGGGGCTCCACGTTTGCTGATTCTTTCGACGCGGCGCCATCGCCCGAACCACGCCTACCTTCGCGGGTCGTCATGACGCCGACTACAATTGTTACTATAACGATGACTAGGAGAATCAGACCCATGACCATAAATATGCACCTCCGCCCTTTCCTTGTAAGTCTCTTATTCCTACTCCCAGTCTCAACTCCAACCTCAGTCTCCCAGTACCCCGCCGTGATCTTTTCCCTCCAACTATCCTGCCTACTGAACTTCCCGCCCTGTTGCTGCTGCGGTTGACCCGCCAAGGCCAACACATGCAATCCTCTCTGCCCACTCTGTCCCCGGGGGTTACCATTGACCGGCACACCAGCCGCGGACGCAAATCCTTGATGTCCATGAGTATATATAGCTACTGGCACCATAGGTGGCACATACTGAACTCCGGCGACTCTGGCAGCCGCATCCCCCCATGTGGAACCCGGGACCGCAGGCGGTTGCGATGCACCAGCGTATCTAGAATATGGAGGTGGAGCTTCCGCATCTTCGGCCATTGCCGCAGCTGGCCTGTGAACTCCTCCTGCTACCGCATTTGACGGTACAACGATTGATAATTGGGGTGGTGCAGCGGGTACTGCCGCTGCTTCCGCCGATGGTGATGACGGTGATGGGTTCTGAGCTACTGATGCAGGTCGCACCAACTGTTCTACCGAAGCGGCCCCTGAAGGCCTTCGTGGCCCCGAGGGCGATGGTGGATTACCCAAACTACTCCGGCCATCAAAGGCAAAGTCAAAGCTCGACAGGTGAGGGAAGCCCGAAAGCCTCGAGTAGTCATTCGGCGTTAAAGGAGACACTAGGTCATCCGCACTCTGCCTTAGCCCCAAGTCGCCCACACCCGACCCTAGTGATATCCCTGGTGAAGGGAACGGCGACAAGGTTATCGGCGACGTTCGAGGATCAATTGTGAGGAACGGTGGTGGCATTTCTATATGGTGTTTCTGTGGACCCTGTTAACCATTGCTCGACCCGCTATAGGGTCCGGATAACGATGTTGGGAGAGGAGTGATGGGAAAGGTAATGGCTCCTTACTCTCTTTCTCTCTCTCTCTCTCTCTCTCTCTCTCTCTCTCTCTCGCTTATTCAGTACAGTAGTAGCAGACTGATGAAGAGGATGTGAGGGGGGAAGGGGCAGGACAGAATATGTCGAATATTCTCGACCAAACAATATCTCCGGAGAACGAGATCCAAAGGCGGAGGACGTCAAGGAAATTTGATGACAGTCAGATCAATAAGGAAGGTGAGGTAGAAGTATAAGAGGCGTATAAGCCATGCAATAATAAGCCGCTTTAACTCTCCAAAACGCTTTATGTTTGGAACGAAACAAACTTTGCAGTAGGCCTGCGCTGCCAAAATTATAACCCAAATTGTTTACTTTCCGTTTCGTGGGGTTATTTTTGTCGGAGAAAGGGCTGCTTGTCGTCTTCCGTCTCCCGAGACAGATGCAGTGAAATTAAAAGAATTTGGATGGACGAAAAATGAATGGAAATAATAATAATAAAAAGGGAAAAAGAGGAAAGGAAAGAACCAGAAAAGAAAATGATGGCCCCGCCAAATCAAGAAGGGGAGATGGATGAATGGAAGGAAGGAGAATGGAAGGGAGGAAGAAGGTAAGGTGAGAAAGGGAAAGCTGGAGATCGAGGCAGAGAAATGCCCACTCACTCAGTGCGAGAGAGGCGCGTGGTCTTCAGCGGTAGCAGCAAGAAATCTGAGCTACGATTCAGGAGATCCCACAAATGATTGGTCCTGGACAAGGTCAGGCCGGCCAGGCACCCAGAGCGGAAATAGCCAGCCAGAGAATGGGAACGCATCCAAATTCAGCTCACAGGGGGAAAAAGCCCCTCCTCCAGCGCTATGATATTCAGTCGGCAAACTCTGTAACAGGCGGAATATTGGCTATCATACCGGTATTCCAAGACGCCAGGGGGCAATTGTTTCGATGGTACAGTAGGCTGTCAACCGTTGAGGGATCAGGGAACGACGGAACGGCAGACACACACACAACCAGCTCGGCTTGGCTCAATCTAGTTTTAATGTGGTCCCTGAAGATACAAGTACAGCACGAGTACAATAGGTACCGACACCAACGATAGCCACACCAGTAAAGCGGATACAGTATCATACTCGAGTACCTACCGGTATCATAGCAGTTTGGATCCCCACTATTCATAGAGATCGCTCCAAGGGCCGAAAAGTTCTCCATACTCGAGTAGACAACCTGCAACCCGAAGCGAAACCTTCCACCACTCTAAGCGCCAGAGGTTGTCGATCCCCAAAATCACCAGGTCCAACATGCTCGTTTCAAGAAGAAAAAAAAGATCCCACACACACACACACCTGCACCCCTTTTCTGGTTCCTGAGAAAAAACAAAGCAAGGCGACACAAACTGCTCGCACACACACATACAAGTGCAGTTCGATCGAATGCGGCACTTGTACGAGTACGGTACCGGTACCGGTATTACTTGTACCCATGGGACCTCATATACGGTACTCGAGTACAAGCAATATTCTTGGCGAATGATGCAAGATCAACAATGCGTCTTATCTCTTTAGCGGGTGGAGTGAGAGCTCGCTTGTTCAACTTGTGGAGGAGAATTTTATGATAGTCATTTGTTTGCTCGAAAGTGGAGTAAGCATAAGCGTACGGTACTCGAGCACAGCACAGCACCTATGAAGGAAGGAAGGAAGGAGGAAAGGAGGAAAGGGAGGGAGCATGAAGTACCATATCGTGTGATAGACTCCTAGGGAGGGAGTATGATGCTCGAGTAGATGGCGGCTACAGAATAGTAGGGCAGGCTACCGGTACCGCAGAGAGAGTGTGATGGGGTGGGGTTCGATTAATTTTTAACAGCGATGATCCATCTCCTCGTCACAAGCACTTGTATCGTAGTTGACGACCACAATACCGGTAGGCAAGATTCATGCTATCATCCATCATTCATAGGATAAGGTGCTGCACACAGGCTACAAATATCGTACCGGTACTGCGCTTACCAGTGCCGCCCGGGAGATGATTTCAAGTATGGTATGGCATGGTACGATAGGGCAAGTACCCTGGGATGACAAAAGAGTATCATACCGCACCGTACCGGCACTGTGCCATGCCGGTACTTGGACCGCAAGGAAAGCAAGCCTCCAGCCCCCCCCCCCCCCCCGATCTCAGTAAAGTTTCGCATGCACTGGGCACGGCATACCGGTACGGTACTCTAGCGTTATTCCGGTCTCGAGAGTCAAGCCCCCGGCACGGTACTCGAGTACTCGAGTACCCGAGTACGGTGCGGGTACGGTGCGGGTACGGACGCCCGGAAAAATGCCCAGTAAGAAAAAGGGGACCCTTTAGCACCTGTAACCCCCCTCGCTTGCCCGCGCCGTTCCAACGCCAGGTTACACCCTAATACCGGTATGCAGCCCCACAACGTCGCTGCAGTTTACCGAGGAAGTTTAAACCTGCGTTAGGTATGATATCTATTTTTGGACCCGGACCTGTCGATCACCCTTTAAGCTGCCGCATGCAGGGCACTCTCCCGTGTCAAATGTTTGCGGCGGGAGGGAGAGAGGGAGAGAGAATCTGTGCCATGTAACGGTGGCCGCCCGGAGACTTGTTTCGATGTTTCGCGATATAGTATCATACCAATGATACCATACGCTGGGAGTCTGCACATGGGTTCGAGCAGCCCGACAGGGAAAAAGGAAGGGATCAATTTCTAGAAATAGTCTAACTTTACTGGGAAAAATGATTTTCCTGAATTTCCTGTGCGCGTACTGTACCACGGAGCGAATACTGCTATTTATCACCTCGGAACGGGGACTGGAACTCATTGAAGTATTCCGGTTCGGCGATAAGAACTGTGGGTCGGGGTTCAATAAGGTTTATTGTATTATAGCTAACGACTGGCAAGCCGCCGTCAGGGTGGGGGGGGTGACTTGTCGCATCCGATCTCACCATATCGGTGCGGTACTGTACCCGCGTTCCGCCATCGTGAAGATCGTGGCTGCGGTGCTTGGCTTAAGGTGCAACACCCGGGATCGCCAAGGTATAACCGGCGGTGCTGTATCTAACTATCTACCGGTATCCTAGTCCCGGGTCCCGGAGTATCTAGAAATGGAGGAATTCTCAGTAACGAGAGAAAAGCAGCAACAACAGCAGAACTAGATCTATTGGTTGATGATGATGATCCTTTTTTTTAATTTTTTTTTATTTTTCAGGGACCCCAAAACTAGCCCTGCCCGAATACTCGGAACAGTGCCGGTATGATAATTTACCACCAGTATCATATGAGCCAGCTTGGCGTGGGGGGAGGGGCGCACTCCGTGGCACAATCTACGATAGCTGCATCCCTTGCCCATGTCATCCAGGAACGTCCTCGATCACGATATTGTGCCTTTAGTTGAACTTTATCCCTCTTCACCGGGGGGGGTTGTAATAATTATGAGGTTCCAAAGTTTAATGTTGTTATCCCCACTTTTTTCTGGCGGCTCAAGAATTTCTGTTTCCTGGGGAGAGGTTTTCTCGCTCGCGCCGGAGATTCCGGGCCAATACCGGTATTGCAATTCTAGTGGCGGAAGGGAACGAAAGGTCAAAGTGATGAACGGCACTGTTTTTCAGTCACCATCATTTCATTGCTTCGAAGGCACGAGAAAGGGTGATTAACAACGGTTGTGTACGAGTACTGTACTCGAGCACGGTGCCCGTACTGTACAGGCATTCTGGGTTACCGTGCAAGTATCATAATATTACCGGTATGCTACGAGTACTTGCACACTTGGCCCGACCCGACTACTACAAGTGTGCTAACTTATACCTATCGAGCAAGAGACCAACTTGGAACGTTCGCGTGCTTCATCCTATGATACAGTGAACTAACCATCTCATCGTCTCCCCCACCAATCTTATTGTTAATATTAATATTATTATTATTATTACATGGCTTACTAAAGGCTTTCCCTTGCGATATTACAAGTACCGCACCGCGCCAGCAGCCCGTATGACTTGCGCTAGGACGAGAGTAGTGGGTTTTGCGTAAATTCGAGATAGATAGGTTAGCTTCACCGTGCTGGTACAAGTAGGTGCATGCTGCTCCGTCCAGCTTGGATTGGCCAGCTCTCTGCCGCCCAGAGATAAAGAAGAATCGGGTATTGGGGTGGCGGGCGTTTATTGGAGTGTGTGTGTGTGCTGGTGCAGGAGGAACTGTGAGATTTTTGAATGCGTCCTCCCGTACTCCTCGAGTACTGTACTCGTACTCGTATATTACTATTCGGCTTTGTGGAATGTTGATTAAAAGTGTTTGCCGCATGCGATACACGTACAGTACTAGTATTACGCCGGTACAGTTCAAGTACCCATCCGTATTTCAGCTCTCTCTTTTTTTATTTTATTTACCCTCCTTCCATCGTTGATAGCGGCGATACCGGCGGTCTTATACGAGTACTCTGAGAGCTGAAGGGGGGAAGGCTGGGTATTCTATCCCGTTTTTAAATGCTGTGCATTTAACTTTCCTCGCCCCTTTCCCCTTTCTGGCCCTAATATGTCATCTGTCTGTTTGTTCATGGATGGTTGTTCCAGGATGAGATCTGGAAATGGATACGAGAGAGGTCTGGTTTCTGCGTTGTGGATAGTTATCGCACCTTTCGACGGCTCATAGCCGTCGCATCTTTGCCCCCCCCCCCAGCTACTGTAGGGGATGAGACTGCAGTCATAATTTCCCTCTATGGAAATTAAGCTGTATGGCTTCCCCTGGCTGCATACAGAAGTAGTTAGATGGCAACTATGATACTTGTATCTCAGGAGAGAAGGGCACAAAGCGAATGAGCGGGGGGGGGGGAAGATTTGGTCAAAGTGAGGCGAAGAAAAAAAAAAAGAAATGAAACTTAGAGTTGACGTTCTCTTCTTTTCCGCCTCAGTTAGCTCCCTTTCCCTCAAAGGCTCTTGTGCTCTTCCTTCCATTCTTAGGGTACTTGTACAGTACATAGCTCCTTTCTCTCTATCATAATATCACCCACGTTACGGTACTGTACCCTTTACCTTTTTGCACCTTCTCGCTGTCACCTCTTACCGTCCTCTACTTTTCTATTCACCCCCGGGGCTTCTTTCTCGAACCCTACCCCATTGTTCCGAACTGCAGCAGACGATCTAGGCATACCTAATACAATTCACCCAGACCTGTCTTGACTTTCCGCCCCCCCGGCCCTATTTGCAGACAGACAGCTAGGGAAAGGACATACATATCATACAGTAAACCGCCTTCAGTGACCAGAGGGGAATAAAACGGGAATACGGTGCTGTGTTACAACCTGTACAGTATAGACTAGTACTCGCGAATTTACTGGAGAGAGAGTAAGCAATCCTTCATCCGCAGTTGCATATCATCCGTCTAGCCTCCCTCAGAATCTCTTCGTCCGGATATCCCGCCACACCTCTATATCGTACGAGACAGGGCGACCCGACAGGGAAAGAGGACAATTACCGACAAGACCTCCTGGAAACGGGAATAACGATATCATAATAAATCGGCTAATTATTTGACTTTCGTTGGTTCGGTCCTCTCGGCTCGCTCGTTCATTCTTAAAACAAAGGAACAAAACCCTACACCCCCCTCGACCGCAGCCGTGGCTCCCATAAATCGCCCACATCGGCGCTCCACCATTGGAAGCAACACTGGCCCACCCAATCTCGGGAATATAGGGGCCAACCTGTCATCTGGTGTCTCGTTGAATAACAATTCTGCCACCCATTCACCATTACCCCCGTTACCTCCTACGCCCCTCATGAGTGCTGCGGGCAGCTTTTGGGGGAGCGATAGTGACAATAATAACGGATATGCCGGGTCGCGGGCGTCTACACCAGGTCTACCCTTATCAAGATCTCATTCGCCCTTGCCTTCCGAGTGGTCTTCACCGCCCACTTCGGCGAGTAGCGGCGGAATGTGGCCCGGTCGAAAGGGTACCAGTAACGGGAGCGCAAACATTGGCGGTTACTCCCCTGCGAGGAAGTTTCTCGGGAGGCACTTGAGGAAGCTATCAACTTCCCTGCCAACCTATTCGCCATTTTCTCCGCCATACTCTGCCTCGCATGGTACTCCTTCAACACTCTTCCCTCCTGGTAGGCTACGGAGCTGCTTTTCGTTGAAGAGGTCCAAGTTGAATACGTTTCTGTTACTGATTGGAGCTTTCGTGATCTTTGTGTTCACATATCTACATCACAACCCTGTATCGAGCAAGATTCGATATGCTTCCGGAGGTTCCAAGATCGTCATCATCTTGGCCGCAAATCAGGGTGGTGGCGTCATGAGCTTGAAGGGAGCAAAGGAGTGGGCTGTGGAGAGGGACTCTATTGCGAACAAGAAGGCGTATGCTGAGAGGTGGGGATATCATTTGGAGATTAAGGATATGAGCACTAAGAAGAGATATGCGCATGAATGGAGAGAGAGCTGGGAGAAGGTGGATGTCGTCAAGCAGACTATGAGGCAACATCCTAGAGCCGAATGGTGAGTTTATTCATCCGGATTTTCTGTTTTGTTCTGGGTTGCTGGTTCATGGGAATTTTTCTGGAGGCACATGAAACTCCGTGGTCATATCTTTGGTAGAATTTTGGAGCGCATATGCTAAGTTGGGTGGTTCTAGGTTTTGGTGGATGGATTTGCATACCTTTATCATGGAACCATCGATTTCCCTGCACTCCCACATCTTCCGGAATATTCAAAATACTACGTATAGGGATATTAACATCTACAACCCACTCAATATCACCCATCCCTTCCCGAAATCTGATTTCTTCTATCTGGATGACGTATCCCTTAGCCCCGTTGGTGATGATAAGGCTGAGAGCATCAACCTCATCGTCCCCCAAGACTGTGGCGGTTTCAATCTTGGCTCTTTCCTGATTCGTCGAAGTGAATGGAGTGAAAGACTCTTGGATATCTGGTGGGATCCTATCGGATATGAGCAAAAACACATGGAATGGGAGCACAAGGAACAAGATGCGCTGGTTTGTTTCCCGATTTTCTAATAACTTGCCGCTGGGAGGCTAATTGGTTGCATAGGAACACCTCTACACCAATCAACCTTGGGTCCGTACCGGAACCGCCTTTATCCCCCAAAGAATGATCAACTCGTTCCCTCCTGGGGCCTGCGCCGAGACCCCCGATGATAAGAGAATCTTTTATGATGAGAAGGACCGTGATTTCGTCGTTAACATGGCCGGTTGCGAGTGGGGTCGTGATTGTTGGGGTGAGATGACTTACTACCGTCAACTCAGCGAGAAGCTTAACTCCGGTTGGTGGAAGAAGTCCTTCCGCTAGACCTCCAGTTACGCTCTGGATGGATATTCGAGTGGTTTCCTCTTTGTAAATTCAAAAGGTTGGTGGAGGTTTAACGGCAAAATTAGAAGTTTTAGCGGATTAGAAGGTAGATAGAGTTTTTTCTTTTTCTTACTATTATATCCCCCCCTTTTTTGGGGGGATGAAGGAATGAGCTTTCTTTCTTTGTTTGTTTTTTTATCCTAAGAGACTCTAGGCGCCTTTAGAGGGGGGAATTGCATTTTTCTTCTTCCTTTTCTACCTTCTGTTCTCTATACATACCGGTACATACCTTTTCTTCTTTCGATTGCCATACCCCTCTGGGTATAGATTGTTATAGATGTTGGAGGTTTCTGGGGAGGCCAAGTAAGTGGGTTAGCATGTTGGTCTTATTATTTTATTTTATTTTTCTTCGATGTATAAAATAGAGGTTTTCAATGACTGATTCAACCACCTCCCCTCCTCTCCTGTTTTCCCGGTGACGATTCTTGATGGATGACGAAGACGAGTTTGTCGGATTGCTAGACGGGATGGAGGGAATAGAGGAAGGTTGGGTGGTCAAAGATGGAGACGGGGAAGAAGAAATGCTCGACATGGACCAGTTCCCAGACTGGGACTTTCCTTCAGACCAAAGCAATGCTTCATCTTTCACTCTCCCCTTATTGTCTCCTCCATCATCCCCCCCTCCCCCAGAAAACATCTCAGTACTTATCCGCATCGAGAACATTATCACCTCTCTAACCGCTACCCTCACACAAACCCCATCAGCTTCCTCCCTGAGCATCCCTCTCCACTCCCGCCGCCCGCAAACAACCTACTTCTCCCCGCACACCTCCTCGATCCTCCCGCTCCCGCACACCCACCCCTCGCATTTCACCAATACAACATTCCCCCGAAATCCCCGACAATTCACCTGCATCCTGACACTCCTCTCGGTCCTACACGCCCACCACTCCTCCACTTCAACCTCCTTACCACCCCCACTAACAAAGCGCCAAATATACTACCACAATCCAACCCTCTTCCGCTCCCAACGCAGCATAGACCACCTAGTTGACTCCCTCGCCGCGACGTTCCGCCTAACCAGGCGGGATCTGGGCATCTGTGCTGCAGGGAAGGGACTGGTGTACGGAGAAATATATATCGACGGAGCCTACTTTGGTGGGGAGGGCGGTGGTGGGCTCATACCGCCCTCATTCTCCCATGAGAGCGTAATACTAGCGGCGGGCGTGGGAGGCGTGCTCCTCGTCGAGAAAGAGACCATCTTCCGAGCACTGAGTTCCCTCCGCTCTGGGATTGTGCAAGAGGGTTTGGTCATGCTCTGTGGGAAGGGCTACCCGGATTTAAACACCCGCAGGCTCTTGCTCTTGCTCTGGGAGCGGAAAGGTGTGGAAAGAGTGGCTACTTTGGTGGACTTTGACCCGGATGGGGTGGAGATCGCCGCGACCTACAAATTCGGTAGTACACTACTAGCACACGAACGTGTAGCGGTGCGCGGGATTGGTGTCGCTGGTGTTTTATCGCGGGATCTAGTTTCCCTGATTACCTCTGCTACTGCGGGCTGTGGTGGTGGTGGTGGTGGTGGTGGGGTAGTGGTAACTACCCTCACCCCCAGAGACCGCAAAAAGGCTCTGGCGTTACTAACCAGACCCTGGGTGCCCACAACACCATTCTGGAAAGTGGAAATTCAAAGAATGTTATTCTGGGGCATCAAGTGCGAAGTGGAGGTCTTCTACTCCGGTGCCTGCTTCGCACGATGGGTTCTGAGAAGGGTGGGTAAAGCCGTTACTTGATCATTTCCGACAGATGTGTACTGCACTGTATATAGATGGCAACCCCATATCGTCACTAGAGCCTTTGCGCACCCGGTTCGAAGGGTGCCTTGCGGGGGACGCTAGTTAGTCAGATACTTCGCGGGTGTGGGTTTGGCTATCACGTCACTTCGTAAGGAGCCAGCTTTCGAAGCCGAAGAACCCCTTTCTGAAGTTCCCACAATTACTATTCCCTTTGCCAAGTCATTCGAAGTCCTGCGCAAAGGCACTATTATGAAGGGGAAAAATAAAGACCACCTGTTGACACAGTACCGGTAAACCAAATGGAACCGGGCAAGACCAGGATTGGAATTACCGCACGTGTGGTGCAATCGCAATTATGATACCCACCCATTGACATCTTCAATCGCCACCCCTCTCCCCTCCCTCCCCCCCATCCACTCGGACCCTATCATATCATATCATATCATACCTCGAATCGCCTTGTAGACCCTGAAGACCCTTTCCCCCCTCCCTCCCTCCTTCTTCCCCATCCGTCACCCATTTACACAATAACCATCAATATACCGTATTTACTCGTATAATCCACTATCTCCGCCAGACCCCTAATCTCCGTCAATCCCTGCCCCAGCCCACAATAGGTTTAGCTTGACAGGTTAACACAATTGTGAATGCCACTACGGTAAATGAGATCTAGCACAGTCAGAACACTCAGGTTTTACCATGAAAGGAAAACACTGATCCTTCTTAGGGGTTTTTGTCTCTGAATGCGGAGATTAGAAGACTGGCGGAGATAACGGATTTTGCGAGCAAATACGGATTATGATAATGGGTTACTACCCATCGGGCCACTCGCCGGCCACCGAACCCCCCCCCCCGAGAGGGGAACGCCGCCCCGCACCAAACCAACCACAAATACAAATACAAAGTATAAACACCACGCCTCCACAAAAACATTTTAGGGGATAAACGTTTTTATTAGGAATGAATTTTTTTCCTCCCCCCCCCCCTTTTTTTTCTTCTTTATTCTTATTTAGAGACATGGGATTTAACTTCCCGATGGACGGGTGGAAGGGTGGAATGTTTTGTCGCGGGTAACTGCAAAATGTGTATCTAATCGTGTGCCTTAGAAGGGTGGTTTGTGGGAAGGTCTTGAAGAGAGAGAAGGGGGAGGAGGAGGAGGAGGGGGAGGAGGGGGAGGAGGAAAGGTTATTATTATTATTATTATTATTATTATTATTATTATTATTATTATTTTACTCGGGGTAGTTGTGGTTTTTGGAGGGTTGTCGTTCGATTTTGTGTGGGTGGGGTGTGCTATTGGTGGGAGGATTGCTATGATAGGGATTCTGGGATTTGCGCCTACGGGAAACGGAAGGGAAGGTTGTTCGCTGTACAGGTATCGTGAAAGTGAGAAACTAATTCGTGAAAACAAAATAAAGTAAAAAGGTAAAAAGTAAAATTAAAGAGTGTCTAGATACTTGTAGATACATAAATTGCCTACCTACTTACCGCTTCCCCCCCTTCTTCTTCTTCTTCGCTTTGTTCGTGTTAACCTTGAGCACATCCACCCTCCCGCCGCCCGCCAATTCCATACTTTCTTCCCCACCTGTTCCTCCTCCCCCACCCTGCGTAGCGCCACCACCGCCTGCCCTCCCCCTCCCTTTCTTCCCCTTCGGCTTGTACCCACTCCGATCCCAAAGCGGCAACCACCGCTCGGGATCCGGCGTCTTGCTGGTGTCGAATCTGTGTGCCCTGCTCCTCCTATATACAACCCTCACTCCCACATTCCCACTTCGCCCCTCCACCTCCTCCGCGGGACGTTTCCGCGGCTGTGGTCGGGCGACGCCTGCGGCTTCCAGGGCTGCCACGTCGATTGTTGAGATTAGTTTTTCGAGGGGAGTTAGTTTTTGTTGGAGGTGCTGAGGAGGAGGGGGGGGCGCGGAGGAAGAGGGGGTGGAGGCTAGAAGGCCCGCGGTTGCAAAGGGATCACCAGGGGAGTGGGCTAGTAGGATCGTGAAGATCGAGTGTGCCGAGTGTAGGTCTATGTCTGTTGAGGTGGGGTTGTCGAGGTGGGCTTTTGCGGAGGCGTGGAGGAGGGGGTGGTTCTAATCCTACCATTAGTTTGAGTACCGGTGGGTTGGTTAAAGAAGGGATGGAGGGGTATTTACGGGAGTCGGGGAGTTCTTCCAGTGTTCGCTGGCTCTCGAAAGGATGTCTTTGACGTGTTGGCGTCTGCCTTGGTGTTGGTACAGTCCTACGAGTAGGCCGATTACACCTGGGAGGTACTTTTGATCCTCCGTGGTAGTAGATATAACATTCTCTACTGCGGCAATAGCTCCAGTGATATTCCTGCTGCGCATACGCAATTGTGCGAGAGTCAATGAGAGACCGAGGTCACCGGGGCTCTTCTTGACTAGCTTCTCGACTTTGCCCTCGCGGGCGGCGGCCAGGATTACACTTGCCTCGTTGTCGTGGGGGTAATTTTGCAAGTGCGCTAGAGCCTGTTTCTTTGCAGCTTGGACCTTTCCGGCTTCTAGTTCCAGCACTGCATGGTTTCTGTCAAGTATCTTTGACTGGAAGAGGAATGCTTTTGAGGAGACAGATGTGGTAGCTGACTCGGCAGACGTGATGAGTGATAAATGGGGGTTGTAGTCTGGTAGTCGAGAGGTTATGGCGATCTCGTTGTTTGTAGCAACGACTTTGAGTGAAGTGTCGGTAATACTAGCGCAATCCAATCAGCTACCCAGTTCAGACCCTAATACTTGTACGAGTGCAAACCTAGGGACATCCAGCTCCCTCGACCTCTCCAATGCCTCCTCCCACCTCCCCATCTTCGCAAGCACATAAGCCTCTTGAGCCAGAACCGGCGCAACCTCGACCTTCCTCTCCTCCTCGCTAAGGTCCTCCAACAGCAACCCCAACTCCCTCGCCCTCTTCAGTAAAACAAGTGCCTGTCCGAATGCGCACCGGGCAACAGCTCCACATGCAGAATTGAATGCTGTCTCGAACGCATCCAGAGCGCTCCTGTCAACCTTATTGCTATCTCCCCCCGCTGTCGCTGATCCGTTCGCCCAAATCAATTGTGCGTTCGTGGCGCTGATGTTGACACTCATATCGTAGTCTTCGTTTTCCGCTTGGTACCCGCCCCTGGATAGCCCTGCGTATACTCCCGCCGCTTGGTCGAATTTTTCCAGTCTGTATGCCTATCAATTGTATCCCTCCTCCGTCAGTCGTAGAAAAATTCACGGACGGGATTTGGGGGAAGATCATACAGCTTGAGCCTCAACATGCCTCAACCCCCGCTCATCCCTCCCACCGCCCCTAGCGCCCTCCACCGCAGCCGCCAACGCATCCTCCAACCTGCCCAACTTATAAAGGCAATAAGCCCTCTCTAGCACTGCCTCGCCCGCCAATTCCGGCACCGAAAGTACGGAGAACGCGTCCTCGTAGCGGTCGAGGTTTATAAGCGCTACTGCCTTAGTATGCAATGCTCGTTTGTGTGATTTCTCAGACTTGAGGACGTTGTTCGCATGCTTCAAGACAGAAGCGTGGTCAGCGTCGCCGGTTATTGATAGGGTTGATAGGAGGGATTCTAGTGTTTCCGGGGTGTATTGTGACATTTTCGGGTCGGCGGGAAAGTTTATGGGTTGACTTTGATGGTGTCTGGTGGGATGGTGGGATGGAGGGGTGAAGTTGGACACGTGTGGCTGCTGGTTTTGGGTTTGGTTGGTGCGGAAAAACCACACTACCGTATGTACTGTAGGAAGGGATTGCACAATTTGTCACTCGGATATGAGTTCTAGGTTCACAGTTGCCTATGATATCATACTTGTATGGTGGAAGCGATTGCGTTTGAGGTTTGGAGGACATTCTAAAGCTAGGGTAGATCTAATTCCCGGACCAAAAATGCCCGACAGGCTACTAAAAAGAAAAACAGTGAATAAAGTATCATACTCGGGAGGGGGGGAAAAAAAAGCCTATCCCGAGAGCTGCCTTTGAGGGTATGCAACACCCCAACTTCAGCCACCAGTAAACAAGTCTAGTTTATTTAACCGTCAAGAAGGCGATCCCCTCCCGGGTAGTATTTGCAGCGGCTGCCAACTCACGGCTCTCCGTGTCTGTCCATTTGACAGTAAGCTCGTCCCACTTCATGGTCATGTACTGCCTCTTGTGCTCCCTCTGCATATCCTGTAGTCTTCTTAATTCCGTAGGGTCTCCGGTACCGGAGTACACAATGAAAGCAGTGCAAGGTGGCAAGGAGTCGTAGATCTGCTTCAGCTGGGTTGCAACGTCCTTGACTCCCTGGGCAATCACAGTATGGTTCGGCTCGGTGTTTTCAATGAGGATGGGAGGACCGTCCTCTGGTGTGGCTGCCTTGTTCCATCCGCGGAGAGTCTCGAGAGCGTGCATACGGCCCCAGACTAGATCAAGTTTGGGATGCCCGTCACGAGTGCCGGGAGGATCCCCACAGATAGATTTTACAATGCCTGTAGCTACCTCTGCGTCGTCCTTTGCCTGGATCACTCTGGTGGCGCTAGGACTCCACCATTTGTCTGGCGTCCCGTAATCGACGATTCCACCAATGCGGGCTACCGGTCGCACCCTGGATAGTCGTTTGAAAATGCTCTCAGCGGCCGCGTTGCTAGTTCCATATTCGAGCCCTTTCTCTAGTTTGAGCTTTAAGAGGTCTAGACAGGCTTTTGCATCTTCTACCGAGTTATGACCATTTGACCCGCCCTTCTGAATCTCGCGTTTAAGGTGCTTCGTGGAGAGCCATTTCAATGAAGCTCTATATGGGGGTCCGCGGGGGTGGTTGTAAATTACCGAGGTGTCTACGATATGTGGATGGGCTATTCTGATGGTGCTGAGATCGGCGTTGAGAGATTGTCCGACGAGAATTGTATCGTTATTGAGAAGCCCTAAGAGGCGGTTTTGGACATCTTTCAGGCTAGTGGTGACGGGATCGAGCATCGCCTTGGTCACGCCGGAATATCTACTGTTTGTATCAGCTTCATATCTTAATAGGAAGATGAAGGGCAACTTACTGGGTCAAATAATCTACAATAGGATTATCCGGCTTAACCAGAGTATCATAAATCGTCTCCCCATCCCAACCCACGAGACTAATTCTCACTAGTTCCAAACCTTGCTTCGTCCGCACCATTTCGCAGTCCATAGCGTAAATTGTCTTTGCCTCCGTAACGGAACCACCCTCGTTATTCTCCTGACCATTCCCCCTCGAAATATCCGTTTCAACCCACCCAGCTTTAGTGGTTTCTGCCACAAATGGGGTCGTAGCATGAACAGAATGGATCGGATACTCATTCTCAACTAATTCCTCAAAGGGCATAATAAGTCGAGTGACGCCTATCCTCTGACTCGTTGTATGCTTATCAAAATCCTGCGAGGCCTTCCCTTTAGGAATAGGAGTATTTAAGAATCCGGTTATAGAGGAGTACACCCTCCCGTGATCATCATCCCCAGGGGCTTTAACCGGCCAAACATGGGAGAACATATCTGCGAACCCCCTCACACAGGCCTGTAACTGGGTCCTTTTAAGTTCCTGGGGACAAAACTTATTCTTATACTTTCCCCAACCCAGACCCGGCTTTGAACCAGGACTCGACGATTGGGCCGTTTGAACAGACTTGGCCAGATCATTCCTATCAACAACAACCCCCAAATCCTCCTGGCTCTGCTCTCCGCCCATAGCAGCGGCATCAGAGGTAAGATCTAGATCGCCATTGAACATCGCCATCTCCAACCCAGGAACCATGACAACCACAACCCCGCGGATCTCATTCTTATTCTTGACAAGCAGCCACTGGGGCGCAGTCCCATCAGCCAACAGCCACAGAACAAGAGACTGTATATCACTGAGCTTAACAGCGCTTTTTAGTCCGGCAGGCGAGACTTCGAAAGATGGATACTTGTGTTTCGACTTCTTATGTCGTTTAGCTATCTGCCACTCCCCCGCGCCGTCATCTTCCCCCACTTCTCCCATCGAATTAGCTGCCGTGGCGGTGGCAGTTGCGGTGGCTACGGGGTTAGGAGTAAATGGCCCGTATGTACTGGTCAGCTTGAACTCTCCAAACTTGATGGCAGGAAGTGGCGGTGGGGAGGGTGCGTCTCGGGTGTTTGACGATGAGGACGAAGCCTTGGGTGGTGGGAAGGCGTTTCGGTGTTTGCGTTTTCCCATGGCTACTACTGCTCCTCGTGAGATTGACCCCCGGAGCAGGGCTTTGAGTGGGAGGGCTGCCCTTGAGAGTGCGCGGAAAACTGCGCGGAGGGGCGTTAATGGAACTATGGTTGAGGTTCAGGTGGTGAGGCCTAAAAAGAGTGGGTACAGGAGAGGGAGAGGGGATTTGAGAGCAGCGGTTATAGTTTTCTCCGAAGGGTGATAGTTCTGGGTCGTCTGATAGATGAGACGAAGCTTCGTCAGGTTTGCTTCACTGTTTTGTGTATTTAGGTTTTCGGAGGGAAATTTTTTGATTTTGACGTCTGAATGCCAAGATTTACCTACCACACTCGGGACTTGGTAGGGTGCAAAGCGTTCTTAAGGTGTATCATACCGGTATCATACCAAGGCCGTTGCATTGTGAAATGCCTCTCTCTTATCAGGGTATGGGGTTATGCCAAAACGCTAACTTGCAATTATGCAGAGTTCCATTTATATTTAGTGTCAAGCCTTTTTATTACTTTCAGCCAACTCCAAGAAATTCTAAAATATAATTTTCTGATAAACGATACCAAATTGTTCATTTATTAAACTTAAGAACATCATGAAATGGAAAAGACAGCAGATTTAAACCTTAGGATCCTTGAAAGTCCTTGTTCTGGCATATAACACTACTGTATAGTATACCCTTCTACGATTGAGGCATTTCATCATGCAACGTTGACTGCTGTACAGTACAGTACACCTCAAGAACGCTTTGCACCATGTCATACTTGTACTTGTATTTCTGCATCATTACTAAATTTATTGCTCCCGCTCCACACAAACCCTACCATTATGGACATTTATCGTTTCTTCAATTTGTTCTGGAATACAAATACATCACGAAAAGCATCCAGCAATGGTCGAGCATCATTTTTTATTTACTTGTTTTAATTGAATTAAAAATCACACAAAACAATAACACGACAACGTAGCCAAGGAAACGTGAATCGGAATAGCACCCTAAGAAACTAAAGCTTTGTTTTTTTTTGTTTTTTTGTTTTTCTAGGGAAAGAAACGCTACAAGCTGCTTCTCTAGTTAAGAAAGAAGTTTGTCATTTGATACAGCCAACCTATCGCCATTTCCTCCAGCAACTAGTAATCCAGTTCTTCGACTGACTTTTTGCCCTCCCCACCAGCTGCATCTAGGTCCATGTAACTCTTGACACTCCTTCCTAACACCGCCAATTCCGCCTCTCCCCCACCACTAGTACCACTGCTGGTGGACGTGGGTGCGGCGCTAGGGGTTCCCCCAACAGGCCCAGGTGCTCTATTAGCAGGAGCACTGCCGGGTTGTCTCGCGAGTTCCCTCATCTCCCTGTCGCGTCTCTCCCTTTCCCTCTCCCTGTCACCTCTATCCCTTCTCGCA
Organism: Tuber brumale; assembly: GCA_014065205.1. Lineage (NCBI taxonomy): Eukaryota > Fungi > Ascomycota > Pezizomycetes > Pezizales > Tuberaceae > Tuber > Tuber brumale. The sequence goes on from JACCEG010000120.1 coordinate 298,768, forward strand.
ATGTAAGGAGCGAACCTCTCCCGCCCAGTGCCCACGACTATAGGAACCCCTGCAGCGCCCATCGGAGGCACCCTATTCTCTCTCCGGCGCTGTGGACCTACCCCATTTCCACCATCCCTACCTCTACCGGTGTCCGGGAGGCCGGGCCCAGCGGTTGGCATGAGGTGATTCGGCACGTACTTATCCGCACCGTTGCCATGGTGTCCCGCGAAGAATGGCGCATTGAAGTTGAATCCAGGGGGTGGTTGGAAAGTTCCAGGGGGAGGAGCAGGGCCACCGAAAGTGCTCAAAGACATCATCGGTGCGAACCCACGGTTACCGCCGGTCTGAACAGTCTGGAACCCTCCTTGGTTGTTCTGTTCGATCTTGGGGGGATGGACTCTGCACGGATCCAGGACATAGCTGTTGACTAGTTGAGCTTCTGTCTTCAAAAGCTGCAACCATTCGCCATGCTTTTTATCCAAGTGCTTCCTCCAGAACTCCTCGGCTTTGAACAACTTGGTACACCCGGCAACTTTACATCGGTATTTACCTTCATCTTCTTGCTTCATGCTTCGTTGGACCTCGTCCTCGACTGCTTCAGGAACAGGCTTGCCACCAACTTTCCTAAGCCTGTCTTTGTAGTCTTCATCATTTGGTTGTGGGGGGCTGACGAAAAACTCCAGTTTGTCCTGCCAGGCTTTGGTCCAATTAACGGTGCGGTTGTCCGGAGCGAAATCACTGGCCGGGGTAGGGCGGCGCATATGGCCGCCGGGGCATTTCCTGGTGAGTTCAACAATGGAGTCGGATGAGGAAACACAGTAGATACAAAACGAAAAGACCCGACGAAGGTATTCCACCCCCATATCGATGGTCTTCTTGATGATCTTAAGTTCGACCTCACTCTCACCACTCTCCTCCCCTTCCTCCTCACTCCCCATCCTTTTCTCTCGCTCGCCACGGCCCCATTCCTCAACTTTATCTTTGATCATCTCCCAGCCGTCACATTCTACCATTGAATCATCGCCATCGCGATGAAGCTCTGCTTCCAGTTTCCCGATACATTTTTCAACCAATTTGGCTTCTCTCTTCAGATTCTCAGGCAGACTCATGGCTTCGTTTAGAACCTTCTTGGTTCTAGCACTAGTCGGTCCATTATGGATTCCCACATGGCATACAAAGTCGCCGTGTACGTCATCGTGAATGCTCTTCCCATTGAGAAGCTTAACGATTGATTCATCAACTGGCGCAGGCTCAGATGTAGGGTCTGTGGGGGAAAGAAGGATGAAGCCGATACGGTGAAATTTCTTTAAGGGGTTAGGGTCCGAGAGCGAAATATAGTGAAAATTTGAAAGATTTGTAGAGGCAAGCTGTTCGCAATCAGTCACAGCTCAACAAAGAAATGCGAACACCTAGTATTAAAAGTGGATAAGATATTTACCTCTTCTAATTGAGCTCGGCTGACGGTAGGACTGATAGTCTTGATCAACAATACTGGTTTCAGACCACCGTCTTCGACGGTTCTATTGATCTCTTCAATCTCCTCACCAGGCTCAAGACCAGTGTCTTCGGACCTTGGGGCAGTTCCGGTGCCAGTTTCACGGTCAATATTATCTAAAGCCCCACTCTGCATTTGAACTCTCCATCTCTCGAAGGCCCCTCTTCTATAGTCCACTATCTTTGCCTTTGTGACTTCCTTCTCACCGGGAACGTAGCGTTCTTTAAACCATTCATCATTCTTATGTGTGGTCACAAACAGCTTCGCGAGGCGCGCAGTGAGTTCGTCCTTATATTCATCATACTTCTGCTTTACCTCCTCCTTCATATTGGGGCCAGTCCCACCTGGGTTTTCCTGATGGTACCAATCAGAGAAGTAATTAAATGTGACTTGGTAGTCTAGCCTATGAGGATCGAAGTACATGGGAGCGGCAGTCCCATTATGCGGTGGAACGTAGCGATCAATTGCGCCAGGCTTCCCGACCATGGGAAGCTGGGGGACGCCATGCTGAGCGTACTCAAAGCGCGAACGAGAAGGTGAGCGGGAGCGACGGGGTTGGGGGGACCGAGGCACATAACGGTCGATATTCCCACCTATAGGAGGAGATCGCGAACGGCGAGGTGGTAAACGACGCAGGGGGCCTACAGAAATCAACCCTATCAGCGAAACTCCCTCCATAAGGTGTGCGTAGAGAAAACAGAGTGGCCCGAGAAAAATGAGATCACACGATGAGTTAAGCTCCACCCGCCGCTGACCGGGCGCCAAAACAAAATGGAAATAATAAAATCACTCGTGAGAAACAAAGGCAAACCGCAGCTAGCACACGCGCCCAGAATGCGACGCAAACAACCGTTATTGCAAATAAAGGGGGTAGCCTACCAGGACTTCTTCCTCGCCCTCTTCCGTAACCCCATTCAGCGTCACCCAACCGGCCATAATCGCTCTCCAATGTAGCGCGATCCCGACTTCCCCGACTCCTGTCCCTATCCCTGTCACCGCCATTATAGCGGTCGTTTCCAAGGTAAGACATTGTTGTTATGAGAATAAAGTAAAAAGCTCTCGGCTTCCTAGTTGAAGAATAACGAGCGAATCGATGGTGTGGTACTGATTGACCACGGAGGAGCGGAAGGAGAAGGCCCCTCGTGGGGATGTGACGTAGACGTAGGAGAGATTGAATAGGATCTGCTGTTGCGCCGAGACATGACCCAAAGCGTTAAAATAAGGATCAAAAAAGAATAGGGAAGAGAGAAGAGAACAGTTAGGAGTAAGGTTTGGTTTGTTTGGAAGAGGAAAAAAAAGGGGGGGGGGGGAAAAAGGGAAAGGGAAAAAAGAACAAGAGAACGAAGCGACGAAGGAGGACGGTTCAGGTAAAGGAGTAGGAGTACGGTAAGAGGAAGAGTAGAGGAGGGAAAAAAAGGAGGCAACACACAAGAAAAAGGAGAGAGATATGAGCGAAGCGGCTCAGATGGATGAGATGGTTAACGATAGGATTTCCCTGGCCCGTGAGAAGTGATAGCAGCCCCTAGATTAGAGAGGAAGAAAGACGAACAAAAGAGGTTGTGGACGAGTTGTGAGTGTGTAAGTGTGGGTGTGTAGGAAGGTGAGGGATTGAGAGGATGGGCGAGAGTGAGGTGAGTGAGATGTGGAGAGGGGGAAGGAAAAGGAAAGGGCCAGGGCAAGGGGGAAAGGGGGGGAAGCTACTCGAGTAACTTTACAGGGGAAGTCGAAAGCGATGTGAGGAGTGAGTGAGAGAGGGAAGAGCCAAGAGCCAATCCAACCTTGGGTCTCCTCAACCCAAGACACCGAGGAGACACCGAGGAGACACCAAGAAGAAAAGCCGATGGATTCAACAGGGGGGACCTGGGGCGAGTGCTTGGAATTCACTATCGTACCGGCACTGCACGGGGACAGTGCCGCATGTACCGGTACTGTACCGATGCTCGAGTGCTGGCTCTTTTGCTCAGTGCTTTTCTCACGATAATAGGCCAAGACATCCAACGAGGTCTAAGGTGTGGCGCAACACGCCTTCCTAAAAGATGGTGGTTGTTGCCCCAGTCTGGAAACTTCCGCATCAATGCTGTCGTACTGGTGCAAGTATGATACCATACCAGATACGTCATCAACAGACTTCAAATTCAATGATCATAGACTACTGGTAAATTTAAGTCGTCCTATCCGTATCATACCATTCACCTCCTATTCCCTCCTTACCCTCTACCAGGAAGAGAGAAGAAAAAACACCAATCCCCACGATCCATTCCAAGATGTGTTCATTCTCTCACATCCCCTCAATCACCCTCCCAGGCTTCGTCTTCGCAAGCCCCGCAGTGCCTGTCCTCCTACCAACAACCCTGGGCTACCTAGTGTGTATATGGAAGCAGTGGGATCCACTCGCGGCGTGGTTTATGGTACCGTGTTTGGGGTGGTTGGGGTTTTGAATGGATGGGATATTGGTGGGAGAGGGAGCTGGAGGAGGGGGAGAAAGCGGACGAGGAGTAATGCTTATAGAGGACGTAGGGGGGGTGCGGGTGGCGGGGCCGCCCATCGCCCGCCTGGACTTGGCATAGTCCACCATCATAATTATTATGATAATTATTATACCTATAATTCATGGCACCGTATAATCTGGCAAAAGTCGGATTGGAGCTAAAACGAATTAAAATTAAACTGAGGCAAACGAGCCAACAGGAGGGCACGAAGAACGCTAACCCGCCACAGTTTAAACGTATAGAGAGTGACGATTGAACAGGTTTAAGAAGATCCCGACTCGCCACAATCCGACTTCCGCCAGATTACACGGTATTGTTACCCTGGAACTTGACAGGATTCAGTTAACAGTTAACACCGAAGTCGATAACATCTCAAACCATCATCGAAAATCAACATGCCCCAGGGATCCAACCCCAGCCCCTTCCTCTCCATCCCTGGGATCAACCGACAAACTTTCCACGATGCATGACCCCCCCCCGAAAACGCTCCGAACCTATAATACGGCATATTTCGACTAGCTATCTCTCTCTCTCTCATCCGTTCCACGCCACAACAAAAAGAGAAAAATAAAAATAAAGATAGGCTGCCGTTGAAAATTTCATAGGTAAACCAAAGATTACCTCCGTGCGTATTGAATTCATATCATGGGGGCAAACACATACCACCCGCTGTGGTGCCGATGGTGGGTTTAGAAACTTTACAAGTCAGCCGATCGTGCTGGTAGCTTTCCGAGTGATAATGCGTGATATCTCATACTGTTAATTTAGGTTTTTGAAATTTTATATTCCACCACACCACCACACGATGGCCAGATCCATACAGTATACACTGTGACATACCGGTAATGATATATTATCTATTATGGTAGAGCAAATACAGTAGGGTAACATAGGTCACAAAAGGCAAACCCCAATCAAGAAAAGGGAAGGGAAAAGAAGACCAAGTAGATTAACTGCGTCTCCCAAACAGGACAAAACCCCATTCTACGCGGACAGAAAAAGAAAGAAAAGTCCCTATTACACCTAGCAACCAAAAGCCCCTCTCATCACCATAAGTAGCAGCGGTAGCCCGGTTAGTCCACCCGTTGTTGCCATTACTCCGCCAGCACATTCCTAAGCTGCAGTAAGAATTCCGCCTGCAGCTTCAGTATCTCGCTGACTTCCGGCTTTTCCGGCTCGCCAGCGCTACGCCTTAAATGATCCTGCTTCTTTTTCCTCCGACGCTTCTCGGCTTCGATTGGGTCGGCTTGGTCGTCGGATTCGTCCTCGTCGCTGGAGTTGTTGTCGTCGTCGACGTTGTTCAGGTCGTCAAGGTCAGTCTTTCGCTTTGTTAGCCTCGCATTATGTGTGGAAAGCGGGAGGATGTGAGGTACCCCGTTAAGGCCGAAATCAGACGTTGTAAATACGTTGTCGGGAGCGGTGTTGAGCCACCCGTTCATATCACCTCCGCTAGCCATCTTTTGTCTGGTCTTGTCTTCATGCCACTTTCTCCTTTGGGCTTGCCATTTGATCAATCGATCGATCTCTTCTTTGGCTTTATTGCCATCGATATCGCCGCGCAGGACGGCTTCTTCTACAAGGCGATTCATGTCTAGTGGGCCCGACTTAGGGCCGCCACGAAGGAATGACAGAATTCCTTCTAGCCAACCCATGAGCTTCTCGAAAAGTCCATCGTCGTGGATGTGGACCTCGTGGACGAATTTGTAAAAGTTATTCTCGTGGCGAGCGCAAAGGTCGATGAAGGCCTGGACGGTCTGGTTAGGGTCTGAAGACATGTCTATAGATTAAACCGTCAATATATCTCTTTCCGCCCTCGATCTTGGCGTCCAAGCTGGGGGGATGATCTCACCTTGTCTTTGTGCCTTTTCTACAACTTCCACCATATCGTCGGCAAACACGGCAAAGTCTGTTACACTGTTGTATACATTTGCCGATTTGTATACCCTAATCAGCGGCTCGTAAAAGATGGTGAAGAGATCGCGGAAGAGCTGCAGTGTTACTGGCTAAGCCCCCGAGTAATTAGCAGGCGACCAATGCTCCTAAAAGTCATCCTATACACACCTCTCCGATTATAGCTAACATCATGTTCTTGTCTCGCTGTCTGGTGTACAGCTTCAGCAATTGCTTCAGGTAAGCGAACAACTGTCCGCCTGCTCTCATTTCGTCGACCTGCGCCATCTGATATCAGTACGATATCCGAACTTAGCTGTTGCATGTAAAGACCCACATTTTCAACTGCATTGTTCCAACCCACGTAAGCGTTGAATACAGTCTCCACCTGCTTTGGTTCCAGTTCTGGCTCTATCCTTTCCGATCTTAATATAGCGACAATCAGATCAACTTGGTCGAGAACCGCATCCCTTCTAATCTCCTCACGGATCTCTTCATCGATTTCGGTAAACTGCCTCAGCTTGCTACAGAGCACCGGATCGTTGATTTTTACCGTTAAAGAATCTATGCTCTTTTGCAGCTGCCTGATGCCATCGTTTATAGCCAGAGAAAGAATTCGTTGCATTAGTGACCGGGATCCAAACGGTGTTGCCAGAAATAGATCCAGCACTCCGGTCATCACAGCGGCTGGATTGGCAATGCGAATAACATTTTTGAGGATTGTGTAAGGAATTAAGGAGTGGATTCTCTTAGCTTGATGAAACAGCTCGGGCGAATTATCTTCGGCGAGGAAAATGTGATAGATAGTTGCAGCAATCTCTATCCTGAGCCATTCCGCAAACTTCTTATATTGCAATGAGAGATCTTCGAGTTTGTCCTTCTCTCTTATTTCCGCAAAAAGTTTCGTCAATCCATCTTTACAAACGTCAGTACTGGTCCCACAGGATGGATGGTTCATCAATTGGGAAAAAAAGTACTTACTGCTTTCAACAATCTCCCTTCTGAAACTCTCCATGTAAACATCAAGCTCTCGAGCTCTCTGTCTTGCAATCTCATAGAACTTCTGTTGCTCCAAAATTCTAACATGATCCATTTCTCGTCTCCTCGCCTCATCATTAAGCTCTTCTTCATTCAGACCAATAGGGTCTTTCAGCAGAAAATCATTCATCGCCCTAGATTTTGCAACCTGGGTATCGCCAAGTAGAACCCTTAAGAATGCTCTCAGCGATATCCTCTGGTTCTCACGCCAGAGAGTGACTGGCTCATTTATACTGCTAGCCAGAGAGTTTCGAGAGGCGTTGCGACTATGCTTGCTTATGCCCAAAGAAGCGCCTAATGATTGAGACCGTTTGTGGCCATTACCACCCTTCTCGCCATTTGCATTCACAGAGTTGCTAGAAGTTGTCGAAACGGAGTACGTAGAGGACCGGTCATCGGCCGATGACATAGAGAGCAAACCCATAGTCGACGTTTGAGATGTATTGATCTTGCGTGGGAGGGCCGGGAGAACCTTTCCTGGAAGCTCATTCCGAAGCTGTCGCGCCAAAGTCAGCGACCGCACCTCTCAGCGTAGTTGCCTTCTTAGATTCCTTACATTTCGATGGAGGCGGGCGAATGCGCCATACCTTCTGCCAACAATCACATCTGGCTGATCCATTCTCTTCGTGCGAATCAAGAACTCCTAGAAAGGGCGTGGTAAGAGAATATCCGGGAGTGAACCAGCCGTGCCCACTTACTGCATGTGTATGATACCGCACGGTCCTCTTGATACTTGTTTGCCTCACTGAAGCAACATTGACATCCCAGCCATTAACCCAATGCCCCTCCGTCATATTGACTAATATACCGTTCTCATTCGCAGCTCTGTCGGCCCCACCGGCAGCCTCAATTTCATCAAACCCAACACTCTCCTCATAGCCAGATGCCGTAGGGATACCAGAGTTCATCATTAAAGCAACAACCTTTTCACACTTCAGGGCAAGCTTCCTCCGCTTGGTTTCCTCTAAACGGTCCTCGGAGGAGGATATTCGTTTGTTTGCAAAGGATTCGAGAAACTAAAAGTCATAAGCGTTGCCCATGTCAGTCCCGCGAACGGCAAACCCACCACTTGTAGTCTATCCTGCCAGAACTCCTTCTCCCTCGCCTGATCCAGAAACGGGAAATTTCTAACATGGTGAACAAAGATGTATCTTAAAATCGGTAATTCACTATCGACAGGGGCGACCTCTCCTAGGGGTGAGCGGAAAGGCGCTCCGAAACGTTGTAAAGCTGTCGGGGAGTTAAGCTCCGAGATCTCGAACTGAACCTGACGGGAAACAAGCTCCCTCTTAAGATCTGGGAGAAGTCAACACTTACTCAGCTCCCATGGAAAATGTAAAGTGGGGCATTCTCAAGGAGCGAAGATATCTCAACAAACATACAGTGCTCTTGCTTTCCGACCAAGATATTCTCCTTGGAAGAGATGGGCAATGAGGACAAATCTGGTGGAGCCGGGGCAGTCATAACGAGAGAGAAGTCGAAATAAAGCGTGTGCTAAAGAATCTGACCCGAACGATAAAAAAAAAAAAAAAGCCAGGAAGGTGCAGGCAAGTTAGGATGGACTACCGTCTAATTAAATCTATCGTCAGAGACAAGGGTTTCAGAGGAGGAAGGGGTTAGGGGGTAGCTGGAATAACAAATAAGTTACCGGTAGGGTTTGAGAACACTCTTGAGCACGATAACTACGATAGCTGTGGTGGGGCCCAAGGGGGGTGGTTGGAAAGCAGGGTGAGAAATGCAGGGATCGCTACTCACAGAAACAAGAGGGTTCTTCCCTCCGTATCTACGGTAGTATCTAACCGTGCCAAGGTTGTGGCAGAGCCACAACCCACTGTTGCTTTCGCAACCTTGGGCACTCTCTTCCAGAGAGTGCCCGACAGCTCAACGTCAGATTCGGCTCAACGTCACTTTCAGGCTTAACCGAAACCAAAGTCCCACCACATAAAAATAAAAGTTGTAAAAGAGCAGAAAGAAAATGGAAGACTTATTTTCCAAGACTTAAAACAATGTGTGAGAAAGCTGGAAGGACATTTAAAGCATCAGAGGATGTTTGGTGGTGGTTTGTAATTCTTAAATTCACATTGAATCTGATGTTGAGCCGAATCTGACGTTGAGCTGTCGGGCACTCTCTTCCAGAGAGTGCCCAAGGTTGCGAAAGCAACCGAGGGTTGTGGCGGAGCCACAACCTTGGCACGGTTACGGCACAGGGACACAAACGTTCATTCTCTCTTCCCTTTCATCACTTTTGCAGGAGTCAAGAGATTTACTCGTAAGTCCTACGGGGATAGAGTGACACGAATGACGTACTCTCACAAACGCTGCGCCCCCGGACGCGCAACTTAACCGCCAAGCCACACACCAGATTCATCGATTTCAAACCTAGCCAAAGGCCTGACCTTTGGAGAAATTATCCTTCTGCGCTTACCCTTATCTGGGTAAGAGTATAATACTATGCGGAACGGTAGTTGCGACAAAAGCGACCAATGGTATCATATCTTGAGCATTTGCTGGACAGAGAAGCTACAGCACGATACATTACCAGTAAGTCTACAGGCACGCTGTGCGCTTCAGTATTATTATGATCCATCCGAAAATTCGAAGTCCATCCATGATCCCACCCAACACTTCCAACCCCGGGAAATAGTTCCAAGGCCTTTTGTTGGGCGAATAAGATAGTACAGTACAGCACAGTGCCAGCACCGCCTCGGCGTCCGACTACCAATGTTCAAGAAAACTTGCCCCGCCTACCCACCTGGTTCCAGGGATACCGGTAGCCCGGCCCCGACGAGCTTTGCCTGACTGAGACCAATATAGGGTAATCAAATATACGTATGATATTATGATGTAATTATTATCATAATAATAATATTATTATTGTGCCATATATTTGCCCTTCCTTTTTATACCATGCCATACAATGCCAGACATACCGGTAGGTGCACTAGAATTCCTATCATAGCATCAAAACGCCAGCCCTCAAGAGCTAAACTCCCGCGAATCACGAATGGACAGGGTTTTTAGCAGCTGCCGTACGTTCGCCGCAAGTAGATTTTCCTCCCAGCATCATAGGCCCAATTTTTTTCAACGACCTTGATGACATTTATGGTGACCGATAGAAATGGGGCGCGCAAAGGATTCACAGCTCTACCATGCATTCTGAAACCCTTCCCGTTGAAGACGGAAGGAAGGTGCAAGTACTCGTACTGTACAGTACAGTACGCTCTCATACGATTCTAATTAGGATCTGTATTTTTCCTTCCTCCCTCACGTTGTTACTCAATTTTCAACTTTTGGCAAAATAAGGCCCTGTTCGGCATGTCACAAATACCGTGGTATTTCTGTTTATATGGCATACGATATTTTTTCGTGGTATTACACTTTTCTAATTAATTGGGGACGTGTTCGGCTTGCCACAAATACTGTAGTAAGATAATATTATGATGAAAATAAATATTCTTGTCCCTAATGTCAGAGTGATGCTTAGATTCCTGATTACTCTTTTTCTCATTCTCACATATTTCACAAAAAAAACAAGCATACCCAGCTCCACTTTACCTCCCTTGAACAATACAGCACAGAAATCATATAAGGTTGTCCTGGACAAACAACGGCTCAAGAAACCACTGGGGATCCGCCTTCCTCCTCCTTCTCCCCCCTTACCGGTATTATGCACACCATACGGTTTTGTGCTGTGCTGTTCCCGATGGGTTCTCGACGGAGAATTTGGCCAACTTTCCCCGTCTTACGATACCATGCATTCCCGTAATCTCACACCCTTAATTCCCACTTCCACTCCCACGGTTACCGTAGTATCTTGGACGAAAAACTCCAAAATACAAAATACCTGTACGAATTCCACCATCCCTCGCGAGCTCCCATCCCACCCTAGAACCTCAGCGGGCACAAGCACGGCGCCCACGATAAAGTTAGTGGACAACTAATTAGGTTCATCCGCGAGATATTCCCTGGCACTCTTGTAGTGGCTTCAACCCCCATTTGAAATGCTCGATATCCAAGTTAGTCGGTTACCGAAATCCCTCTCCCAAACCTCAGCTGAATCCGCCAAAAACTGTATCATACCCCCCCCCCCCATGTGCCAATCCCTTACTTGCTTACCTACACAGCCCACACACCACACACCACACACATACACAAATGCACCAATGCCTTATATCCGACTCACCATCGGAGCTGCCGCGTAAGCATTCCCACCCCGCCTCTTGGTACCAATCTAACTGACGCTTATTTAGAGTAGGTATTTGAACTGTATGCCATCCCCGATTCAAATCTCACCTTGGAAGGTGACGGCCAGCGACCTTCCTCCCTTTCTTTCTTCCTTTCTTCGTACGCTGCGCGACGGGTGATAAGCCCCATGCGAATACCATACTTTGAGTATTCGTGAGGGAATTTTTTTTTTTGAAAATAGATGACAAACAACAACAGCGCCTCCCCGCTGCGAGTATTGCGAATCATTAGGCTGTGAGGAAGTACCGCTACAGATTTCTTTTTATTCCCTTCCTTTCTATGCCATTATCAGGCGGCTGTCATAATAAAGCTTATTTAAACTTCGCACAGTGATTAACATGGTTCATTATAGTTATAGAAAGGCTCCCGTGAGACATAACTAGGTAAGTTGACGGTTTTTCACTATGGGGTTTAACCGGCGTTGGTAAATTGTGATACTGTAATTAACTTGATTAAATTTTGGAGTAGCAAGCCATCATTCGTCACTCGCATTTTGACGTTTCTAAGTTGTCTAGAATACTCGCACGATATAGGTTACCGGTATGTAAGAACTGGAGTACGATACTTGAACCTCACGATAAGACGTCCAGAATTTCCCTCTTCGGATAAGGGAGGAAATCGCCCAGGAAAAAAGCCGGCTTCCAGCCCTCCGCTAAGACAAATTTTTAATAAAAAGAAAAATACAGCAGGCCTTACCCGGAGAGGCAACTCCAACGTCCTAGCGTGAGGTTCAACTATATACCGGTATTCTAGTTCTCACAGTATGATAGGGAATCGAAGGGTATATACTAGTTCGGCGGTATTCTACTCTCAAAACGTAATATACTGTGAGCCGCCGGAAGGCGATTGCAGGCTCTACCTCTTAATTTCCACAGAGCCTTGTAACGAGGGTGTAAACACTCGGACTTTAGGTACTGTACCCCACACTTCTATTCATTCATCCCTGAAGCTTGAACGTAGACTCCGTGGCCTCCTCATTTCTTAGGCCTACCGGTAACTTTAGCCTTTAAGTAAAATCTATTCCACGCATACCTCAGTGCTTCTATCAGTATTCAGTGAACAGTTCTAAGATACCTAACGCTGACAGCCCTCCGCAGCTGAAAAGTAGGCAAGTTCCTTGCAGAATACAGCCTCCCAAGATTTACGAAACCTAACAAATACGAAGACGCCACAGCCGTGGATATCACGTACCGTATGCTTCGGCACCTGTTAAGTGGGCTAGAATTATCAGAGCCATATACTCGAGTAAACACGGGGATCGTACCTGGATCTTAGGGAAGCAGTCCTTGCAGAGGCAGAGTTCCGAAGGCATGATACTTCACTCCAAGCGCTGAAGGATGTTCAGGCAGTTATTCGCCGCGAATTGCCCGCACATTGCTCACCCATCGAGTGCAATTTGTACCCTTGTTTTGTAATTTCATCCATGCTGTTTATAGGTGGTGATGAAAGCCTTGGAGCAAAAATACCGCTAGAGTACCGTGAGAACCAGTGCTTGCACCGCACGATACCGCCACTCCACTTGACACGTTTCTAGGATACTGTATTATAATATTATCAGAGTTTGTCTCCACAAACACAGCAGGGTATTTCTCGTCAAACGAATGATACCCATGCTCCCTAGCAACCAGACAGCGCGCTCTGTGGCCCATGTCTGATAAAATTGTGTGGATGGAGAACTCGTACTTGTAAACAAAGGGAGCAGAAAGTAAACACACAAGACAGTTCAGCCCTAGCATGGCGTCCTCTTGCCGCTATGCATGGAAGGGGGCAGTTGTACTCGAGTAGAGTAGGCAAGAAGCTGCAACAATTTATCCGGACATACTGTATGATACTCCTATTGCACCCGAACCTGCCACTACACAACCGATTTTTTTGAACAAAAAAACCCTTTAGAGGGGGTCTCCGGTACATTATATAGAATCAATGGTGTCAATATTTTTAATTTTTAATTCTGTGTTGGGGATATGCTCAATAAACCGGAAGCAACATCGTCAGAAATATTTGATGCGGTTCCCTTTCAGGGAAGTATTATAGGAAGCTTGGCATTGTCGAACACACAGGGAAGTCGGTATTGGGCTCCGCACAGTCTCCCCGCACTGGGAGTCTCCCAATGCCAATGCGATTCAGAAAAGAACTTGTTATTGCGCAGCGTGGAGATTCGGTTTTCTCAGCCGTTGTTATTTGCTTGTAAGACATCCTTGGCAGCTTCCGAAACTATGTTTCACAGCGGGCGTATCAGCAAAGCCAGTTGCAGGCAGGGAAAACACAGCTATTCGGTTTCACGATTTGTCACTCGGAGCCAGTTTACGCGTTCGGGGATGTCGTTGTAAGAAGGTTGCCAATAGACTGTTTAGAATGGTTCTTTTGTAGGGAACCGGGGGTGTTACTGTTTGGTTGCGCTACCCACGGCCTTCGGTCGATTATAACGACCTCGCACATACTAGTCTACCCCCAGGCAATACAACAATTAGGGAGAGAACTGGATATGAACTGTCACTTTTTGTCTTGGCCTTTTCCTTTTTTTTTGTTTTGGAATGTTTTGTTGACTCGGTACTCGTACTCGTACTATTCTCATTCTAAACTAAGTGGATTCGGACCCAGCAACCGATTGTAGTGGTGACTTTGAAATGAGATTAGTTGCACGGAGCTCACTAGGGGGCACTTGAATTCTCAAATCTACACCAAGTTTTACTAGCGGGGGAAGCCATGTCTTCGCTTGGTGCAGGGCCACTATGAGGTTTACGGCGGCTTGCGATGCATGGGCTGTGACCGAAAGTGGTCCCCGTCACTGCATTGCTGCAGCTTTCTCCTATCATACAAAACATGCGGCGCTGGTTAACACGGCACCTTGGCGTATCATCCCTAACCCTTCCTTCCATCACGGGTTTCCCTTGTGCCTACACTCTCCTTTTCGATTGTTTTCGTTCTCCTCCCCTTTCCTCCTTTCCTCCTCCCTACACTCGCTCCGATTCTTTTCATCGCACCCCCAGTTACCTCTTTCTGCTGTCTGCTCTTCGCTTCTCAGCCTAACAATCCTCGCTGCTGATTCACTTCTTGCTGCTTTTTCGCTTCTCCGTTTGCTTTCTACACACCCTCCCTTCAGCTGGCCTGTCTTGCAAACAAACTTCCTATTTCACGGAGGTCTCGTTGTCAGCAAGCAACCAACCCCGCCGCTCCCCACAACCTACTATATATATAGGCTTTGTTTGAGCTTTGATATCGTTTTCAAAAAGAGATTCCAGGTTTCTATATTTTCCCCTTGTCTAAAGCTATGTCTCTTCAACAAACCTACTCGAGGTTTCTTGCCTCTCCTTCGGCAGAGGCGCTTTCCGCTTCGCCTGCAATGCATTACATTACCACTCTTATTACACTTAACTCTGCGGAGACGATTATGAAGTACCTCAAACGTGAGCCAAATCTTCTTAAGAAACGTATGGAAAAGGTCCTTTCGGCTGTTGAAACTTCTGATCGCTTGGTTCTTGAGGTCGAGACCGAGTTGGAGTTGGTCAAGAATGGTGGAAACTATCTTCCGGCAATGGATGATAATTTCTTGGCTGATCAGGTTGTCGTATTTCCAATTGTAAGTCGAAACCTCCTGCTCTGTGGGTTTGGCACTAGCTTTCTATCTCCCTATCCATCGTTGCCGTTGCCATTTGGTCTCCCGCGTGTCCGATACAGGACTAACGTTCCGTACCAGGTTCATTTCGTACACTTTGAAAATGGGCTTATCAAACAAATCCGCATTCATTGGGACCAGTCCAACGTTCTCAAACAACTTGGGGTTATCGGTCGTAATGGGAGGAACTGGCCTGTTAAAGACGGTCGTGAGCAATGCAGGCTCATTGCGACCTCGATGTCTGGTATTCCAGCCTCCATACCGTCCTCATCAAATAGCAACGGCAATGGTATTCAGACCACACGGAGCAGAGGTGGTTCAAACAGTAGCAAGATTGATCATCCTACTCGCGATCCCCATGCTAGTCTTGCTCTCTTCACCCCACACGAATCTGATGATGAGCGCGAGACGGTTGATCATCCTAAAGTCTCCCCCCGTAGTTCTGCAAAGCCCCCTTCCCGTGATCTTGGGGAAATCCTTGCCGGAGCGCACTCTCATGATACCGGCCCGCTTCCACCAAAAGCCCGTAGCAGTTTCGCCCCTGGCAGAACATTTGAGATTGGTAATGGCGAATCAGTTGAGAGCTATCCGGTTCAAAAGAAGGCTGGGCGCAAGGTTTCTGTTGACTCGAAAAAGTATGAACACTTTGAGTTTTCCGATGAGCCTGTGGCATCTGCTCCCTCTGCCGGAACACCTTTCTCCAAACGCAGTCAGCATGAGTCTTCTTGGGCATTTGAGGATTTCGTTACCCCAGAGAAGAAACCTCTGAAGATCCGTAAGGACGATGTGAGACACTTTGGGTGGACCGAAGAAGACGGGCAACCGGAAACTCAGCCTATCAGAAACAATAAGAACTTTGGTTCTCGGTCTCGCCAGAATACCGAAACCCACTTCACGATCAAAGATGAAGATACACCGGAGCCACACTCAAAGGTTTCCGCCGCCCCTATTCCAGATAAGCGTGGCAATGTCTCCCAATTTGAAATTGCCGACAATTCTCCTGCAGGAAGTCATGCAGCAAGACAAAAAGAGCCTACTGCTAGCCGAAAGGCTGCTGTGAGACAGATGAATGCTCACTGGGGCGAACACGAGAGCGCCGATGAAGATGATGGTGATTTCTTTGCCGGATTTGGTGGTGAGGCCAAGCCTATGGGAATCAGAATCGCCGGTGACGGAATGGGTATCAGGAAGAGCACTGGGAGGGGCTGGGCATACGATGAGCAAACTTCCGAGAAGCCTCAAGAATCTACTATCAGAATCGCTGGTGATGGTATTGGTACGGCAAAGGCCGTTGGCAGACAGTGGCAATATGATGACCCTGATGCAGAGCGCCGGGGAAGACGATAGTGCTCCAAAGCCAACCGGGACTAGTTTAGGGTGCTGAGGGGTTGAGGCTGTTCTTTCTAATGTCTGTTGAAATGCTTTAACGACCATCGCAGTGTCAAAAATAGCGAGGATATTATTGCCCTGGTGGTTTTCATTTTTCATTTTGTTCACTGGGAGTTTTAATGGCGGTGCTCGACTCTGGGGAGTCTTTTGTTTTCGGGGGACTCCCGGTCATCAATTGCCATTTACACCTGTATTGTTATACCCTTTCCTTGACCCCGTGTTATATCCCCTTTTTCGGTTTTGGATTTTTATTTATTTATTTTTTCTCGGTCCAGAGAGCCAGGCCTGTCGCCCATCAAAAATCAAAAAATTCTCGTTTCACTCATTGTCACAGTATTTTTTTCCCCCCTTTTTATCTTGCCCAGAGAGATTCACCCCTTATAGTTAGTTCAAATGGCGAGGAGTTTCTGTATCGGTAGTTGGGTATGATAGCGCGTCAAAAACAAAAACCACCCCGGGTGTGTACTGTGTACTCGGGGGGTGCCTTAAGTCGGGCGACACCCATACATGGGAACGGGGGTTTTCACCAAGGGAAGCCCGTTTTGTGGCGTTTTTTTGTATGGGAGAAAGAAGTTGGGCGACACCCCAAACAGGCTGTCAACACCCGGCATAGGCTAGTAAATTCTGAGATTTGTGCTACAGCGCCCAACTTACCCATGTACCCTAGTACAGTCGTGTCCGGAAAGTAAAGATACCCCTCCATGGCAACCAGCTCAGCATAATACCTCCCCCAAAAAGTATGGTAACCAGGCAAAATAATAATTGTTAAAAATAAATTGTAAAATTTAATATTATTGGGATATCTATATATAATCAGAAACATAGAGAACAAAAAAAAATGATAAATAAGAAGGGTATATTTTCTATAACAGGAAAATATTTTTAATTTACAGGAATTTTAAGGTAAAAAACAGCTATAATACATTTCACTACCAGAACTTGAATCACAATATATAGAGAATATAATCAAATAGGCTATCAAATCACATTCTAGAATTGCTGTTAAAATTGTTCAGAATGAAAAGTTATGAGATATGTGGTAATCAACTGTCATTTTAACTACAACTACAATTCCAACATTATATTCAATCTTTCTTATATAAAATATGACTTTTTTAAAAAATACAAATAGCCTAAATAAATTTTAGACTTCTATCTAGTTAATAAAGCTTATATTCAGATTGGTTCTATATACCCTATAACCTGAGAATAGTAATTCAAATATAGTCATATTTTATAACAAAGTTGCTGTTAAATAATAAAGAATCTATTTGTATTGAACAATAAGAAAAATATATTTTTGATGGATAATAATAAACTATAGTTCCTACTTTGCATCTATACAAACATGTTAATTTTATTAATCTTTGTAAGTAATGAATCTTCTCTATAATAAATTGTACTCAAACTTTATTAAAATATCATGATTTGCAGAATATTCAGGGTACATCATCTTATATCAAATTGTTTTCTCCCTCTTAGCATTGACCTGTATCTAGTACTCATATTAATTATATTTTAAGATATAAACCTGCAATTGACCTCAAGGTACAGAAGGTTTATAAGAAAATCAAAAAATTGGTTTAAGTAACAAGTATTACATTATATTATTATAAGATTATTGGCTTCTCAGATAAACTGAAACTCTCCCATTCTAACTTGCATTAGTATGAACTATGTATTATACCATTAGATTATTTTTTCATAAATCCAATATGAATTTTAGCTATTTTTGAATTTTCAAATACTTTGAACTCTATAGGTATTGTTTTTTAATACTAACTATTGATATTTATAATCTAAGGAATATTTCTATCCTACCTTCATCTATCTTTCAATTGGACTTCTGCATAAACATTTTCATTGACAAAATCATTGTTACTTGAGATGGTGCTAGGTTGCCAAGGGGTATCATTACTTTTTTTTTTTTTTGAAATACGTTTCGATTTTATACTGACTATCTAGGTTTTTTTGGCAATAATAGCTCATTTATACTAGCATCATACCAGTCCTCCAGCTGACAGCGAACCCAACTTCTAGCACTCCTAAGACACTGGTACTTTAAATCCGAACCCGCGGCCTCATACCCCCGAACAAAAGAAACAAAAACCCCTAAACTACCACCTCACGTCAGATACCCATCCATGTTCTGACCATACCAATCCATCCCTCAACAATCATTTCTTCCCTCTCCCGACGCACTATTTCCACTACCATAAGCTACAAGTCTCCATCCAAAGTCCGGTTCAAATTTCTTCCCTTCCTCAACCTTACCCAAATCCCTCATACCCCTAAACCCCAACCTCTTCTCACTACCCAACGCTACACCGGCATACGACCTAGGCCCCATCAGAACACCCACAGGCATCCTCAGAACCAAACCCGCACCCACTCTTTCCACATCCTCTCTCCCCACTATACTCTTGAACCCACTCGGACCCAGAGACCCATAGCCACTATCACTCCCAAACCTCATCCTCATACTCATGGACCCCAACGGTGTATTGGGAACCTCCACCTTGGCCGGACGCCAAACATTCATCCTCTTCCTCACCGCATCCCGCTCTTCCTCCAACATCCTCCTCCTCCTCTCCTCACCACTCTCTCTTACCTTCCTCTTCACAAGAGTCCAGTCCTCCTCCCGAGAACCCACCCCTCCCTCAGCCTCATCAGCCACCACCGCCACCTCCTTACCTTTTCCCGCCACCTCTACCATCGCCACATCCTCAACCACCACAGCCCCAGCCACCAACTCTACCACAGCTACCGACAGCATCACCACAAACTTCTTCTCCGCCACCACCGCCACCTCCTCTTCTATCTCCAGTGGCACCACATCCATACCGCCAGCAAACTCCATCTTCTCCAATTGTCTTTCCTCCTCCACCACCCTCTCCATCCACAACTTGCAATCTACCTGATTGTGATTTTCACCACAAAATGGGCAGAAAGCCGCCATAATCTTGCTCCGGGTTTTGAGCTCGGCTATTACTTCGTGAAGCCTCCGAGAAGGGACCAAAACATGATGTCATAATTTAGAATTCTCTGACTCGAGAGCCAGAGACTTCTCCACTGATTGTTGTAAGACTGTCGTAAACGTAAGCGAACTCTTGATGGAAGAATGAGATTTCCAAAAGCCCATGGTGTCAAACTAAACAGTAGGTCCTAGGGATGATGGAAATGTATAAAAAATAGATGGAACAGATAAAACTATCCTGTAAAAGAGCTTTAAGTCTGAGTAAAACCTGCTCAGAAATAAAGACTTGAAGCTATCGTGAGGAAGGAATCAAGGATCCAGATTGGCCAAACCCGAAAATATGATAGATCATAAGAGGTGAAATTTCAATCGCTGGGGTTGTAACTGACGTGGCGGATGGGGTATCATTACTTTCCGGACACGACTGTACTGGTACTATTTGTATTGCACACCGCACCCTTTCCCTACGAACGGATTGAGCCAGGCTTCTATACACAGGTGCTACCTGATGCTACCGGCTGGATTGTAACCACTGCTCTTCAACCGCAATATCAGATTAAACCCCTTTCATCGAGATCGTAAAAAAAAAGGGGAGGGGGAGTGGGAATGAGTGATGAGTGGTGAGTGATGAGCAATGATTTTTAAATGCCTTGGCTGTAGGTCATAAGAGACCCCCCCTTCCCCCAAAGGTTTATTCACAAATATGAGCACCGAACTCTACGTCCTTTCCCCATGGTAATGTACATGAAAAGAACTAAATCTATCTTTTTCCAAGCATTCCTCATACTTCTAGGCATATATCAGTCCATCCCGAAGAGCCTATGCCAACCTAAGCCGTCGCCTCCTGCGTCGACGGCGCTGGCGGCGGTGGTGGCGGCGATGTAGGCGGTAGATTTTCTAAAAGCCCCGGCCGGTTCTGCGCCATAACCCGCCCAATATACTCTAAGTCCGAATCCGACAACTGCGGTGGGCCCAGCGCCTTCCTCTCCTTCCTCAGCTTCCGATTGAGTTCTTGCACCGCGGTCAGTATGCGCTCCCCATCCTTGGCCTTCTGCGCCGCGTCCTCGGCCTCCTTCTTTGCGACCCATGCGGGATCATGGCGGGTTCTGAACTTGGAGTACTTATTCCTGAGCTCGTCGATGACCTCCAACGGGAATGGTGGTACAAGCAGCGTGGGGGAGTAGCTAGGCATCTCCACATCCATTATCCGCGTGTCGCCGGGGTGGTCGACGTATTCCGGCTTCTCCTTTGGCGGCCAGGGGATCACGACGCCTTCCATCCCAGGCACGAGGCGTTTCCAGGAGGAGGTTCCGTTCTTGTTGTGCCAGATTGTGGACATTTCGATGTTTGCTATTATGGTATCGCGGAGGGCGCCCGTGGCGGGGTCGGGGAGGGGATAGACGAGGCGGACGTCGTGGTAGCTTATGGGGAGTTCGGAATGGTAGATCCTCTGCTGCTTGGTATCTAATTCAAACACTGCATCTGGGATTTTCATCGGTGCCTAACTCCATCCATCATCCATCCATTCGTTAGTCCTCCCCCCCACCCATCCGAGAGAAAAACTCAAACCAACCATATTAAGCCCCTGAACCATCAGCGTAGCCGTCGCCCTATCCACACTTTTGACAACCCCAATCTTATGCCTGTCCGCCCCGGCTAAGACAACGACCCTATCGCCCGGGACGATGTTCCAATACTTTACCCGCTCCTCCTTCCGGATTGGCAACGGCCGGGCCCGCTCGCCCGCGACCGCGCTCATCTCGTCCGCCTCTGCGGACGTCATCGCTCGCCGCGGCGCCAGCGGCCCCAGCACACGGTCTTCCTTCGCCTCCCGTCGCGACTGCTTCTGGTCTGTGTTCGCGAAGCGCTGGATATGCGTGCGGACCCCCATAGCCTCTTTTATCCGCATGCGCTTGTTGTGCTCCCGCACTCGGGCGAGCCTGCGCGTCGCTTGGTTGCGTGCGCGGATTGCGCGGGAGGTGGCTTTTAGCATTGCTTTGTTTCTTGAGGTAGGCTGTGGTGTTGATCGGATGGGAGGTGGTACTGGTGCTGAGTTTGATGCTGGAAAATTGGATTGGGAGAGTTTGCGGCGGGTAACTTTTGGTGGGGGGGTGCTGCCCTATTACACGTTGTGGGACGTATGGAATGGGGTGAAGGCTTGGCTCTTTTTGTTTCCGGGAGGACGGAGGCTTCCCCGAGTATATTTTACTCTAGGAATTGATGATGCTTTACATTCTACGGTAATTGACGGCGGTATCTTGGGGGGATACATAAGTAGTCACTCGTTCATCAGAGCCCGGCAGGAAAAGGGTTTTGATGCGAGCCTAAAAGACTATTGTAAGCAAATATCCACGGGTAGATTTTATAGATTTTACACGATAGTCAATTGTAGAGGGATAATTGCCCCAATTTCAGTACGGGTATCATAGCTCTCTGGGTCACTCACCATAAATTTAATGCCTATCGAAAATCGGGGAGCCAAGTCAATTCTATCCCTAACCCTTAGCAATAACCGATTAGATCATTAGATTAGATGAAAGATGACAAGATCCCTGAAGCTCTCTGCATTCCCAACCACCAGACAAGCAAGCTATCATATTCATATGATACTTACCCCCCAACGTGTGCACCACCACAAACCCTCAACCTTCATAATCCCGCGAACCTGCCAGCAGCCAGCCAAGCAATGGGTGACCCCCGAGCTGAAGCAGCTCTACTAAAGCACTATCGACTCCAAAACCCCTTCCCCGAAACCTGGGCCGACCCGATCGAAG
Organism: Tuber brumale; assembly: GCA_014065205.1. Lineage (NCBI taxonomy): Eukaryota > Fungi > Ascomycota > Pezizomycetes > Pezizales > Tuberaceae > Tuber > Tuber brumale. The sequence goes on from JACCEG010000120.1 coordinate 320,663, forward strand.
AGGCTCAAATCGTCCAGCGGCAGCAATCCCGTGCGTCGACCTCCCGCTACTCCATCCTCCAAGAGGAGGGGGCATCCGCGTCTCTGAGGGGCCTCGTAGGCGGTGATGTGTATTCTGCCGGGGTGGTACCCGAAGACGAACCGGACCCGCTGGGAACGACGGGCTCGGTCGTGCGCGTGCTTGGGAAGAAGGGGTCGCCGGTGAGGGATAATGTGCGATTACGTTAGTTTCTCTTTGCTCCTTTTGCTGGTTGGTCTCTAATGATGGCGATGTATGATAGGTAATCGCTACCTCGTATCATCAAAGACGTTCTCGCCGACTGCTTTCCTGCGTGACGTTCACGCTAATACCCCGTCCCCGGCTTTGCAGCAAGGTCTCAATTATCTGAGCACTTCCATTGCGCAGAAGTCGGGTTCCCTGAAGCTTTTAGTCGAGTCGAATTTTGATCGCTTCGTTGCCGCGAAGGGCACTATCGAGGGTGTTTACAGGGAGATGAAGGAGAACTCATTCCTGGACAAGGACAGGGAGAATGAATGGGGCGTTGGGAAGATCAGGGGTCATCTGAACGACGCTGGGACGAAGGCAGATGAGGTATTCGGTCCGGCGATGAGAGGCCGGGGAAGAGAGGAGGGGTTGAGGTTGGCTCTGGTTGTGCTGGAGAAGCATAGAGCCATGCTTGAGATGCCGGGTAATTTGTCGGAATGCATTAAACGGAAGGATTATGAATCTTTGATAGAGGAGTACCAAAAAGCCCGGAGCTTCCTCGAGGGGTCTAGGAAACTTTTCCCCACCGGCAATATAGCGCCTGCTAAGGAAGACCATATACATCAATTGGTCATCGCGGAGACTATCTGGGCGGAGGTCACGATCGTGATTAAGGACTTCAAGAGAGACACGTGGAAGCGGCTGGCTGAGTGCCCGACCGAAGGAAATTTACATATGGAGCTTATCGGTATTCTATTAGAGTTGGGTGTTGATGATAACCCTGTCTGGCTTTGGCTTCTTAGCCGCTATGACTATCTCAAGAACAGAATTGCGACTCTTTTCGAGAGGTCAAGGGTGGAGATAGAAGGTTTGTTACTATACTCCATACATAAGGAAATAATTCTAAAAAATTTGACTCTTTCAAGTTCTTCGTCGCAAGGTTGCGGAAGCTCCACCACCGTCGCCAAAGTCTGTTGCGCATCACCTTCGGTCGCCTTCCCGCCGGGCTCATGTTGATTCTTCAAAATCCCTAGACACCCACCTAATAACATCCTTCTGGGAGCTAGTATACTCTTCCCTATCGGCCCTCCTGTCACCTTCATCCGGGCTTGTAGGGGAACTTTTATCATTTCAAAAGACTGCGCAATCCTTCATTGACGGTGACAACCTTCTTCCCGTCGGCATCGATGACCAATCCCGCAAGCACCATCGCCTTGAGCCCGATGATGCCAGAAAACTTCAGGAAGGTATCTGCGAATTGGCCATAATGATTAGAGATTGCCTTGTTAAATTTTACACGGAACCACCCGTAGAGGACATCAGCGCCATGTATTCCCCAACTCCACAAACTCCCTCGTCTGCAATCGCCCCCGGGCAGGATCCTAACTTCCCACCGCTGGGTCCTGCCGTACCGGGGGCACAGGCTCAAAAGGACGAGGATGAGGCTTACGCCTTTGTGCCTCTGGGGACAAACAGTTTGAGTGGAGTGCACTACATGAGCAAGATACTAGTGCTCACGGGAAATGCATCTGTGGCGATATGTGAGATGGTTGGTCGTTTGGGACGAACCGACCTTGCCGAGCGATTCCGAGCGATGGTTTCCGGGAGTCGGGAACGGGCGGTCGTGGCGGTGTGTGCGGCTTGGTTGAAAGACGCTGGGAATTGCAAGTTCTTGGAAGATTGGACAAGAGCAGGTGATAATAGGGATGTTACAAGAATGCCTGGACTTTTTGGGGCATTCGAGAGGGAGGTCATCAGCGGTATGCAAGCTATCGTATACTTGGATAAGGTTGTGAGGAGCGATAGTAGTGTTATCGTACGTGCATCAGTTTCCCGCCCTCCCCGTATTGTTTGTTGACACGATTTCTGCAGCCTCCGCCGTCTGCCAAGCTTCTCTCACACGTTCGTGCGCAATTTGTGAGATCGCTCTATAAGTCGCTTCAGGGCATGGTTGAGAACGCCAAAACGCCTCTTGATTTGGATGCCTGGGAAGGGGATCAGACAGATCTTGCGAGCCCCGTCACTAGTGTTGCGCCGAGGAATTTGACGGCGTATTCTGTTGACTCGAAGGATAAAAATGTCCGGATCTTGTTGACGTTAAGCAATCTCCAATTACTCAGGAACGACGTGGTGCCTGAATTAATAGGCGTTTTTGAAAATGCGTTTTCGGTCAAGTTGACTGATGAGAGCAAGGTACTGTGCATCTCCTTATTAAAACCATGAAGTGTAGCGCTAAAAGGCACCCATACAGACAATCCGAGATGCCCAATCCCAAATCGACGCCCAGCTCTTTGAAGAATACACCAAACCTCTCGTGTCCTCCCTCTCAGACACCATCCGCCTCGGCGTCCTCTCCCCCTCCTGGCCCCCTCCGCCGGGGAAACTCGCAACCTCTGTGCGCCCATACATCTACACAGCCCTGCTATCACTAGTCCTCGTCCACTCGCAGATCACCACCACAGCGCCGTCACTAACACACCCCATCCTCTCGTACCTTCTTGAGGCCATATCCGGAGAACTCCTAGAAGCCTTTAAGCAGCGCCGCAAGTTCTCCCTTGGCGAACTCCTCCAGGCCGCGCTGGACGTGGAGTTTGTCAATCAGACGCTGAGTCAGTACAATACGCCGCGCGCGTCGGAGCTCCAGCAGGGGGTTTATGTCGAGCTGGACCGTGGAAGCGATGCGGAGGCTAGATTGGGGCTGAGGGAGGGATTGGGCGGGATGAAGAAGATTTTGGGAGAGTTGAGGGGGGGGTCGAGGGCTGAGTTGTGGGTTTCCTCTCCTGTTCCCATGTTTATTCGATCTGTGAAGATGGGGTGACTAATTCTTGGTGGTGTAGTCTGTGTTTTAGAGCGAAGAAGAGCTCGTCGAAGAAGACACAGGTGGCGGCGGCTGTGGCGGCGACTGCCGAGGGGTAGAGGTGGGCCTGGTATGGTGTTTTGTCGTGGATTTGCTATGATACTCCTGGTAAAATGTTTGGCGTTTGGGGATGTTGTGTCGTAAACAAATATGTTTTTTATTTTATTTTTACATTAAATTTTGCAGGTTAAGTATTACATAATATGATATCTAAGTCTGTAATTCATGTGAATACTTTTTTTCCTTTTCTCCTTTTCCCCTTTCCTTTCCTTTCCTTTCCTTTTTTTTTTTTTTTTTGCAGAGATGCTCTGGGCCATTGGTGATGCTCTTTCTCTCACTCAATCGCCTCGTCATTACAAGGCTCAAGAACAACACCATGAGTTATTCACGATATTCGCCGCACCCCCGGCACTACCGTATATACAGGGCGGATGCACCACAGCAGACAGCCAGCCAGCTTCACCAAAAATGATTCAGCATGATTCGCGTCAACAATTCCTCCGAGGACTGCAGTAACTTATGGATGAAGGAAGGAAGGAAGGGAGGAGTGGCGCTACCATAGTTAGTGAGCCGATTATGGGATAGGAGTGTGGCTAAAGTAGTGGATATTGGATCATTGATCCAAGTCAGAGTCCGTCCGTTCGTTCTCTTGACCCGCCCGAACCTGGAAAGTTGGAAGTAATGCCCCGAACTACTACCGGTAGTAGATTACCGGTACCATAAGCGGCGAGTGTCGTACCTTATTACATTAAGTAACTTTTACTTTGCTGCCGGATGCTTACCAATTCGTTGGTTATCATACCGATATCTGACTGACGGTCTTTGGAAGCACAGTGCAGTGTTCGAACAGTACTGTACATCTATGATCGGTGACTCTCTCCTCCCCCCCCCCCTTCAAATCTTATCTTTCTTTCCACTGCCAAACCTACCTATTATACCTACCTACCTACCTACCTACCTACCTACCTACCTACGTTTCCTCACCCTCCCCGAATATTCCGGGTACGATTTTCTCCTTTACACGCAAAGTGATTTCACCACCACCAGATATTACCGATCAGCGCTTATAATTTTTCTTCCCCACCCCTCCCGAGGACTTAGGATATCCGCTCTTATAATGCGCTCAACACTTAACAATAGGAAAAAAAAAAAAGAAGAAAAAAGCATGTCCGCCCCCACGGTAGTATTACGTGAGATATTTAGCCAGCCAGCAACAGTTGGTCAATCCCTTTTTTTTCGAAACCTATCCATACATGATGCAGGGCAGGATGGACGTACGGACAACTCGAGGAAACCCTCCCTTATGATGATAACCTATGGGAAAATGTGAGGGAGACTAAAAGATCTTAGTTAGCCACAACAAGATTGTAGTTGTAGTAGTAGTAGTAGTAGTAGTTAGCGTACGGAAGATGAGATTTTCTAATGATGCGAGGTGATATTAATATAGAAGGCCCCCCACCCACACATATACTCCCCTATCATACATAAGTGATGAGGTTCGCGATCAGCGGGGTAGCAAGAGAGGAAGAAGAAAAGAAAAAAAGAAAAGGGAGGGAGGGAGGTATAATAATGCAAACTCCCTATCATAGCATGGATATCGTCGAGACAGAACTCCTTATACCTACCAACCCCAGCCGGTCCCAAAGTATCACGGCCCTGTACGATTTTTGCGATAGCTGCGATAGATAGGACATAAACCCAAGCCATGATGATACCCCCCCCCCCCTTCCCCCTAGTCAATGATCAAAAAATTCAGGTAAATAATTCGCAACAGCGACGAATACGCCGGCTACCCCCCTATCCTACGAGTTTACTATTATATAACCGGTAATTTAATCCATTCGCCAAGCCCGCCCGAGCCGTGCTCCGGCCGTCCGTTTACTTTCGTTCATAACGGTAATAGCACAGTACCGGTATCATACTGTAACCCCGGGTGAAAACAATACGGCACAATACGTACGCAGATGAGTGCACCGTACATACGTTTGAGGGAGGTGAGGTGGGAGGGGCTTCCCGAAGTTATTGAGGGGGTAAAATGGTAGATGGAGTATATTATGTAGAAGGGTGGTGGTGGTGGTAGAGAGGAGGAGGAATTTGAATTCTCAAGGTTTTTAAGTGGCTCAGTGACCTGGCCTGGCGAGTTTCATCAAATCGTAATAATAATAATAATTATCTGTTTAGTGGAAGTTATGTATGATAATATGATAGTAGTCATGAGGGGGAGAGGGGGGGGGGGTTATGATACGACAACCAACAAACCAACCAAACCAACAAAAAGTTAGAGGGGGAAGGACCGCAGTCAGTCAAAGGAAAGTTGAGGAACTTATTACGAAACATACAGTAACAGGGAAGGGAAAGGAAAGGAAAGGAAATGCTTGACAAATGCTGCACGACACAACACAACAATACACCCACAACCCATATTCGCTATGATATTAGAATACATTACATTTAACCACCATGTCCCTTGTTCCAAACGAAACCACATCATGAAAAAAAAAAAAAAACCCCTTTCCGAGTGACGCGCTATGACCACCCACTGCACAACCACTCACTCGCAAACAGTGTAACAGAAGTATGATAATTATGAATAAACTACTACACACACACACAAACAAAAAACTAAAAATATAAAAAAAACTCCTATCATAGCCTAAAACATGGCCTCCCAGCCGCCCTCCCGCCCACCGTATCGCGAACTCTAAACCTACGAGTCGGCCAAACCTGCCGCCTGCTCGTCCGTCCCCGACACGCCGGTAAAAACAGAAGCAAATATGATAGTTATTATATTATCATACATACCGGTACATGTCACAAGTTCGAACGCAGATCACCCACTCACTCCACTCCACTCCACTCCACCCCACTCCACTCCTCTAACCGAGCCGCCGTTCAAACCTGACAAAAAAAAAGTCCGCCTTAGACTTTTAAATATCATGCATGAGTCAAGAGCCCCGCAAACCAGATACTCTCCCTCTCTCCCTCTCCCTCTCTCTCTCCACACACAGATATAAAGTGAGGGAAGGAGGTGACGAGCTTTTTTCCCGGTGCTATCCGTGAGACAAAAACTTCTCACCCATTCACACAACCACCACCCCCCACACATACACACCTGCGGCCAATTCACCCCCCCATACGGGGTTAAGCGGTTAACCGACCCATCATTTGTTGCTGCTACGAGTACCGGTACTGTATGATACTGTTACTTGTATTAAATTTATACTTTTTAAACAGAGCGCTAAAAAAACTTGAGTTTATGATAGGCGAGTGTGGGGGGGGGGGGGATCATAAATGGCGAAAATCCCCCCCCTCCCTCGTTTCTCGGTTTTGTCTATAATAATAAAGATTTCCTTCTTCCTTTTTTAGGTAAAAAAGGTATGATACCGTTATCATAGGTAGGCAGGCCTCGTAAATTAAAAAAAAATTAAAAAAGTGAAAAAAAAGTAATTGGGTTATTCATAGTGCCTGACTGATTGACTGACTGACTGACTGACTGACTGACTGACCTATAATATTATGATACTCATAAATTCCTAGATTGTGTGATATTACTAGTACTAGTATTAGTACATACAAGTATAATAATAATAAATATCATATGAATAGTAGAGGAGAGAGAGGAGAGAGAGGAGAGAGAGAGAGAGAGAGAGAGAAGAAAAAAAATCCAGGGACAAATAACCGCATCCATTGACAAGACAAGACAAGACAAGACAAGATAGAATCTGGGAAATCTCCATCTTAGATTATTACTGTAATTCGGTCCAACAGCCTAGAATTTATTCATTCATATGGCGGCTCATAAAGCGGTATATTGTGCTATATATATATATATATAAAACTTGATTCAGAATTCCTCCCGGATTTTCAAAAAAAAAAAAAAAAAAAAAGTTAGACAAAGTTTACACACACATAAAGCCCCCCCCCAAAAGCTGCAACTGCAAAAGAAAAAAACACCCATCATTTTTTTTGGTCAGCAAAAAAATTCATGACCAGTCGAATATTCATGTTGCTATCATAGTATAATAATAATAATACTGAGGCGGTGCTCGTAATAGTGTGTTCAAAAGACAACCAACCAAAATTTGGTAACATTTTGTTTGGATCCGGGTAGGCCCGAGTTACAATAAAAAAAAATAAAAAAAAATAAAAAAATAAAAAAACATTTCCTCAGGAACAATTATTTAGTCAAGAGATAAATGGGTGTTTCTTTTGTTTTTTTCCCCCCCAAAGTAGTCTTTTTAATTCTACGGTACGGAAACGTCGGGGCGATCCAGGTAGGAGAAGAAGGGACTTATCGATTCGTGCCTGCCTTCTTCTGCAGGGGGGAGGAGGTAATGAATGGTACTGTAGGAGTTGAAGACAGACAGACAGACAGACAGACATGTATGCACATTTCACTATCAATCAACACCCCGCGACATCACACGGTGCAGTACGACTTGACACCGCCCACACGGAACGGGATTCACACCCCCAGCATTCGCATAAAGCAAGGCAAAACCCTCTCTCTCCAGTACCGGTACTCGAGTACGGTAGCGGTACAGTATCATACCATACGGTACTCAACTCTTCAGACATCCAAAATTCCGAGTGATGCGCCATGAAAGGTCCTTGCATCGCCTCACCCCCTTTGTTATTTTCCCCCTGGTCGGCGAAAGCCAAAAGCAGCGACCTCTGTCACACACACACACACACCTTCCTTCCTTCCTTTTTTTTCTTCTTTTCTCCCCTTCCCATCCCAACCCGCCAGTTCCAGTCAATTCCCTCCCCCCACCCCCTGAGGTACGGTTACCGAGACTCTGGTACCGAAGCCTGCTGCAGCACTGCAGAGAGGTTAGTGGGAATTATAAGTTGCTCGAGGTACGGTACAAGTACAAGTACTACGGTTACCACATCGCAACTCCCGGGGAGAGTAGAGAAGGTATAGGATGATACGGTGCGGCAGACAGGCAGGTCAAGTGCCGACGATGAAGCAGGAGAGAGAGGACCACAACGACGACGATGAGGAGAGAGAGAGAGAGAAAAAAAAGGAGAGTTTTATTTGTGAAAGGGCGGCAGGCAGGTAGGCAAGAGAGGGATGAGGTAACTTAGACTAACCTAAACTTGAAATAGAGGGGATAAGGCGTGGGGGGAGGAAAAGATAAGCAAGGGCCCTGCAGGTGGGGTTTTTGTTTAGGATGGAATGGGGAGAGTTAGGGTCTTTTGAAAAAAGTGAATCGCAGGATCGGAAGTTTGAGAAGGGGGTTTTTTTTTTTTGTTCCTATGATAACTTGTCACTTGGGGAATTGAATTGGATGGGTAAAAAAAAATAAAAAAATAAAAAAAAATAGAGAGAGAATCAATGTGCCTATTTTCCGTCTTTGCCACTACCGATCAGCGAACAAGGTCTCGCGAATCTGGCCAATCGTACCTTTTTTTTACTCTGGAGTTTTTGCGGTTCCAATATCCATTCAACCATCCATAACCCATTACCCGTTCGCATTTCACTCATGCAAACAAACCACCGGAGCATATTCAATCACATTCACCACGGCCCACGACAAAAAAAACACCTTTCCTGCAGATCAGGTCATCAACCCCAGTCAGTTTCCCCCGCGACAACAACAACAACTCTATCTCTGATATCCAAGTGATGGCAAAAGGACCCTTTCACCCGTACCTATGCCTCATACCCTATCAATTCCCCCCCCCCCCCATTTCCCCCAACGATATACGGTACGCCCCCTCCCTGATCCACCGCTTCCGTCTCACGAACCCGTCGTCTATCTATCCTCCTCCGGAAGGTGCGGGAATCACAGCAGAGTAGGGCACGTGCGACGGGAAGAGCATCGCATCATATGATGGCTATTCTCCGATGGCTTTTTTTTTTTTGGTCGCCGACGTGGAAGTGGTGACGGATATGGTTCCATTGGCCCAAAAAGCTCTCGATGTGGGAATGTTTATCAGAGAGAGTGTGTGTGTGAGTCCGGATGGGCTGAACGGCAGTGTTCATTCGGGAAACATTTTTTCAGGTATCCTTTCTTCCTTGCCATGTTTCCGTGCACCATCATTGTGACCCGCCCTGGAGGAAGAGATGCAGTATGATGCGTGTGATGCTTGTAGATGGGGAAGAAGGGGAAAGTATTACAGGTACTCGAGTACAATGCTAGGGGTAGGCTCCCGTTGAGAGTAACGGTATGATTGATTGATGGCAGATGGATGGAGGATGGCTTCAGCCCTCGTACTTGTATCCGTAGCACAACTCGATCGTGCTATCATACCGGTACACAATAAACTCGGCTCCTCCGGGGGGGGGGGGTTGGCTATCATGGCGCCTGGCGTATATAATTACCGGTATCATACGGCAACAACCTTAACTTCCACCACGCCTAACCAAACATAACCTAAAATAGACGAAGAAAAAGAGGGAAAAGAAAAGCAACAAACACCCGGAACGAGCTGGCTTTTTTTCATTCTTTCTTGGAGGCTTTCTGCCTTCTTTCTAACTGCCTTACTTTGCCTGCCTGCCTTGCAATTCCCACGGTCCAAGAAAAGCCACTCCCAAAAAAGGAAAACAGAGACAAAAGATACGGCAACTTACCCAGCCATTGATTGCTTTCCCTTCCTTTCCTTTTTCCTCCTTTTTTTCCCACCCTCGCAGTTGAAACAACGGGAGTAAGTTACAAGTAGCTGAGTCAAAAAAAACAAAAGAGGCACATAACGCGGATGCCTGCAGACCGACCGAGTTCGTCCTGTAACCAATCTGGAAAAGGGGAGGAGCGAGGGGAATGAAGGATAAGGCCAAGTGCCGACGACAAGCGACAGACGGAGAATATAACAAGTTACCGTAATACGGTACCTGTATTGTGGACGGAAGGAGAGAAAGGAGTCCAACCCCACCGAACGAACCTTTGTCATGAATTGTAATACGAAGCCATCCCGAGATTCCCCCTTCTGTAAATTCCATCCTTTTAGGAATGACAATAATGACAATAATGATAGGTAACTCCTGCTCGCGATGTTATATCCCACAAGTATGGTACGGTGCCGTACTGTGCTTGTATTCTCTGGAATGAGAAGAAATCCATGTGTTTACCGGCATTGCGCGATCAATCGCAGGATCCGTCCGTAACCTCGGCGATTGTATCATTCATTGGATGGAGGATCTTCTTCTTCCCATCCTTATCAATCGCATCGGTTCATTGTGAACCCCCCCCAATTCAAACCCCTTTCCACCTTTCTCATGGAGTAGAGTTAGGGTAGGAATATTGCCATGTCTTGCCATCGTGCCAAGCTGAGTAATTGATCAACGGTTGCTGACTGCTAACCCTTGCACACAACTCAAGTCACCTTCACCGCGGATAGGTGGAAGTGGCTAGGAGGGAGGGGTGGTGACCGACCCTGCATGGGAAGCATAACATATATCATACCGGGAACAAGGCGAGCGAAGCAATGAAGCAATGAAGCAGCAGCAATGGACCGAAAAAGTTATCCTATAGTGCAGCGTGCAATAACAAATTGAGTTGGGTGATGCTCCACTCCGCTCCTTCTCCTCGTCGTCGTTTGGTCAAGGGCCAACTGCGCCCCAACCGTAGCGTGGATCGGGGTTGGTACTCGAGTATAATTACCGGTACCGGTGCCACCACGCCCCTGGAACCAACGCGTATTGCACTGCACTGGACGAACGCAACACAACGCAACGCAACGTTCGTTCGCCTTGGTCAACGTTGCATTTTTATGATGCTGTAATGAGGAAGTGGATGAGTGAGTGAGAGTGGGCACGCGTGATCCGGCGTAGTAACGGTTGGAATGTTCAAGTATGTATGATATGGGGGATAACACCCCCGATAGGGAGGGGAATAGCCGATGCTCCGTACCGTAGGGTACAGGTATCGGATTTTTTTTTCTTTTTTTTTTCCCCTCTCTTTTCTTTCTTCTCCCCCCCCCTCCCCCGGACTCCGGACGTTCGTTGATGCCGTGCTTGTAGAAGGGACTCTAGAGTTGGATCGGGTTCTGGTTTTGGAGCTGCGATGTTGTGTGGGCGAGTGTGTTGTGTTTTGGGATGGGGGGGTTGCTAATACCGCTTTTGGATGGCTGCGTTACTGAGGAAACCCACGTCCTTGTATCATACTATTACAGTACGAGTACAAGTACTCTAGAATGCAAGCATGAAAATTTCGTTTCCGCCCACCAATGTTCTCAGGTATACTCAGTGCCCAGCACTCGAGGAGGTAGTGCTCCATGAATGGTTTCCCAATTATTGGTACGGGTACCAATCGACTGGACAGCTGTTTGCTTTTTGGGGGATTATAGTATCATACCTCCCTTCTTCATGCATATTGAACTGTACTAGTACTCGTACTCGAGTATATGATATAGGTACTTGCTTTACTAGGATATTGGTTGTTTTGGTTCGGGGAGAAGTGGAGCGCTCCCCCCCCCCAATTTTTGCTTTTCCCCTTGTCCAACAAACGATGGACGTCAGGTACGGTTCACTACTGTCTATACCGTTATACCGTACGTTATTGATTGTAACTGGCACAATAATAGCCAGATCACATCCCGTTACAAGCAAAGCAAGGGCCACGGGAAACCTTGCGGCACAGTACTCGAGTACTAGTTAGCACACTACCGGCGCAGTACTCGAGTACCGCACAGCACAGGGGGGGAAAGTATCCCCAGCGAAACTAGCAATGTTCAACCTGGCTGGTCTGGCAAAGGGGAAAAAATGAATGGAAAATTGTCACTGTACCCACTCATCCCTACCATCGCCCCCTTGCCATCTCGCCCCAATAAAGTGGCTTTGCTTCCCTCTTAATCTCTCTCGCTCCCGCAAAAGAGCATGATAGCTTACGGTAACATGGCGCTGGGCCTGTTACCGTACCCTATCTGCCATTTCCTTGTCCTGGCCTCCCCCTTCTCCTCCACACTTTTCCTTTGTTGACTGCATAGGGATACATATGAATAGCTGGATTTATTATCATCGGAGGATCTGAATGCGTCTGGGTTGTGATTTGATACTCGTGCCGCACTGTGCCGTACTCCATTCATATCTGCCGTTCGTTACCGTTCGCTCCTTGATCTTGGTTCTACAGTGCCCTACCGGCGTATTGCCTACCGTATCTCCCTTTTTCCCCTTCTCACCCACTCACTTGACGTGAGAGGCACTGTTCTGTCCTGTGTGCTCGTGCTCACTCGATTGAGCTGGCGGCTGCATAGAAAACCTGTCCTATCAGGGAATAGAGACAAACAGGCAACGTCTTCCTAATTCCTTTATCATTGTTCACTCTTATACAATTCACCGCGACACCCCCCCTGCTTTGCATACCATAGGCATAGCCTAGTGTTCACTTTCTCTCCATTCAAACCTCTGCTCCTCCCCCGTGCCCTCCCCTCTCTGTTGATCTTATATGCCACGGTGTCGGGTGAATTCAGGTTTTCAAGTTTTCGGGACACGAGACCAGGGGCCCAGTCAGTCTTTTGGATTGGTTTGCTGACGACTGAGCGGAAAAGTAAGTGCGCGGCCTGGAGAGTTTTTTTTTTTTTTCTCCTCCCCTTGTCCTTCACGGACTCTATTTTTGCTCCCTTTTTTTGTGCTAACTCAAGACAAACCTTAGGCAGGCAAGAGACAAGACGGACAGATAGGAAGATAGACAGCATCCACCAATTGGGGAGTCTCTCCTTCACCCAGAATCGTAATTTTTTTCTCTTTCCCGCAGTGTTTCTTTCATACCTCAATTACGGACGTCTCGTGTTTTGGCTGCCCGTGAGCCATTTGCAGGCTGTAATTTGGTTTCATCAAAGCGTCACGGGGGGACACTAGTAAGGTTGGGGGTGGTCGGTGGGGAGAAAAGGAAAAAAATAAAATAAAAAAACCCAGGACCCAAAGAATCGTCAGAACAGGGCGCATTTTACAGTAGGCAGGAGAGAGATCCAGGAGATCCCAAAGAGAGGGAAATAAAAAATAAAAAAAATAGGTTCATACGGGGGACCCCCCACGTATCGGCATTCAACTGGTTCGAGTTTTTATTTTGGAGTTAGGCCTTTTTGGAGTGGGATCCAGGGTATCGGGAAGCATCCGTGCGGGTTTCAGGCCTCTTTTTCTTGCTCGGAGCATCACACATAGCAGGCAAGACCCAGAGCCAAGGGGTCGAAGGGGAGGGAAAGGTGGATGGCGCCGTGTGGTACCCATTCTTATAATTCCGGACCCGCTCCCACTGCCCATTCTTACTCCTTCATCGTGGATAACTTCAACCCCCTCTCGTTTGGCGTTAAGAAGCCTTCGCGACGAAAAGATTCGACAGCATCAGGTGTGAGGCTGTTGGGACGGGCCGACATTTCGACATCGTCGTCGTCGTCGTCGTCATCACCAAGGAAGCTTCTCGCTTTCTTCCATTCTTCCTCATCTTCCAACCAAGCTGCCAACATGGCAATCTATTCAACGGGCCCATATTCGGCCTTCTCTGACTCTTCAGCTTCATCACTTGTAACTAGGCCAACTGATAAGTCCTTCCTCAAAAGGTTATTCAATAGAGGTAAGCCCAGAGCGGCAACCATCCCAGCTTCGCACTCAACCTTCGAACTGTCCGAGAAATATGCACGACATGAAAATAAGTTCTTTGCTCTACCACCCTCCCCACATACCCACCCTCTTCTCTCAAAGCCGTATGCACGAGATGAGCTACGACCTCGAAGCTCGACAAATTACTCACACCTCCATGGGAGCGTAGTGACCGGCAGAGGTGGTTTCATCCATTCTCGCAAGGCTGCAGCTGTGAGGCCTGCAGGCCGGTCAGTAGATAGCGGAGTGAGCCCTGAGAGGGAGAGGGAAGTGAATGCGAGGGGCATTCGGGAGCGGGAAAAGGCTGCAAGGGAGGCTGCAGTGGAAGGCAAATACGTTCAGGAGTGGGGCTTTTTCATCAAGTGTTATGCGGAGGGACGATTCAATGTATCGAATCCTCCAGACCCACCGCCACGGAGACCTGACTTCAATCACCTTACTGCTCCACTACCACCGAATGAGAAGCAAAGACTTGAGGTATGCATGCTTGGTCGGCTGCAGTAGTGGTTTGATGACTAACACTTGATAGGCTGTCAATGCCTGCAACGTCTCATTACCCCCAGATGCAAATGGCAAATACCACCGCCTTGTTCTTCTTGCCAGGAGAGTTTTGAATGTAAGGATGGCTTCGATAAGCTTGATCGATGAAACCGTTGAGATCTTCAAAGCCGAGCACGCGCTCAACAGGAAATTCGTTGGCCGAAGTGAGAGCATTGGCGCTCACGTGTTGTTGTCAAATGAGCCGATGGTTGTACTGGATGTTACAAAGGTGTGTAACAATCAAAGTCATGTGCAGGCCGACGCTAATAATTCCACAGGACTGGCGATTAAAGGGGAACCCACTAGTTAAGAGTGCACCATATATTCGATTTTACGCTGGTGCCCCAATTATCACTTTTGACGGGCGAACCATTGGAGCCTTTTCGGTATTCGATGATACACCACGGGATTTCTTCGGCGTTGGTGAGAGGCGGAAGTTGATGGATTTCGCTAGACTTGCCATGACCGAGATCGAGAATGTTATGGAGGAGCGTGATATGCTTAGTCGACGGACTCTCACACCCATCATTGATCTACGAGTATTACATGAGAAAGATAAACAATCACTTGTGGGTGATTGGCCTAAGACTTCAAGGGATGGGACTCCTGTGTCCCCAAAGTCTTCTCCTCCCAAGCTTGCCCAGAACCCAGCGAGCTCAGGAACAGCTCGAAAGCGTGATGCCCCGACACCAGTAAACCGACCAGCAGCCATTCGCCCTGGGGGAAGGCTCCCAACTATCAACATCCCAGTAGAGCCCGAGGATGCTAGAAATAGCAGGACTTCTGCCAAGATTTCTGATATGCCTACTCCACCGCACACTCCCAGCAGACCTTTCTCCTTCACCACCAACAACTCGCGTCCTTTGAGCCTTACCGCTCCTCCAGGTTCGGCTGATGGGGATTCCTCTCCAGATTCCTCGGGAGGGGGGTCTACTGACCGCCGGGCGCGTTACAAGCAGCGAAAACCTCCTCCAATCCGGACACCTGGGCCACGGGAGGTTCCACTTCATATACCGTTTTCCTCTGGGCCAATTACATCTTTGGCTGAGTCTTCTTTTGCTACTTCCATCATTGCCCGATCATTGGACTACGATTTTGTCTATCTTCTTCGGGTGTCTCCCGTCACTTCACAAGAGCCCAGGATCCTTCCGTTCGAGCAGGAGTACGCTGGTGATAACTTCCACACCAAAGTTCTTGTCGCACATGGACTTCCTAACCCTCTTCCTGTCTTTGACGCGAATCTGCATTTGCGAGCGCTTCGAAGTGTAGGAGGACTTGTTTACCAAAACCCCGCCAAATCTCAAGATGAGGACGATGTTGGATTCAGTTCGGGCATATTGCTGCCTCTATTGAGAGATGGGATTGACAATGGCCCGGATGAGGGCTACCCTTCAGCCACCACTACGGTTGGGGGAGGATTCCAACAAAGCGAGACAACCTGCACGGGTGGAATAGTATTGGCAGCATTCACCCGCAAGGATGAAGGAGACCACCGGCCACCTTTCACAGCGGATGAAGTCCGATGTCTTCGGGAATTTGGAGAAGCAATGAAGGATATTCTCCTTCGGGTCGATCGAAAGTTTTAAACCTATTTGTTTACCTGAGCGAATTTTATCCGATTCAGAGACATGTACACAATACCGTTATCATTTCCCTTTGTTTATTGATTTTGTCGGAATTCCTGGAGTTTGGGGGAGAATTGTGTTTTCTTTTTTGATTTGATTTGATGCTTTTCTTGTATAATCTTTCCTAACCCTCTGGCTGAGTGCATCTTCGTTTATCATACATACTATTTATTTCTTTTTGGGGTCCTTTTTTTTTGGTGGGACGGAAAAAGGAAGGGGATTGGGGGGGGGGGTCTCATACATGCTTTGGGTTTCTTTTGTTGATATCTCGCATCTATCTATCTGTCTGTCTACCCGGTCTGGGACAATGGGGGAGATTATTCTTTTTGTTTGGTGCACTGGGGCCCCATCTCCACCTGTCTTAACATTTTACCTTTTTTGGCGGGGAAAATGGATAGGGCACTTGTGGCTATCTTGGAGTTTTTTTTTATTTTTTTATTTAGCTTGTCTGTAAATTTTTTTTTCGGGTCCTATGGGATTGGGGATGGATGGGTTGGTGCTGGTACAATAAAGCAAAGCACACTCGTTTTGGCGAATGGGTAATATATCGCCACACCATTATTGTATTATTATGATCGTGAGGTGAGGGGCTTTTTTGAAAAAGGAAAAAAAAAAAAAAAAGAAGAGAACTGTGCGCATTGACCTCTCAAGCAAGGAAGGAGGGCAGGAACAGAATATAAGAGGGGGAGGTAAGGTCAACAGGCAGAAAGTTTGAAGAGAGAAGGAAAAAAAGTGAAACCCATAAGAGGGGGGAAAGAAGAAGAAATTAATCAGAACCCGAAGATTTCCCTCCCATTGTCCTCCTTCCTTCCCTCCAGACATCAGCGCATTACCCCCTCCCCCCAACACCAGACCGCTCAAACAAATTGTCTCAACTTTGTAATCTCATCCAACAACTCCTGCAAGTCATCATCGCTCTTCTTCCCCTCAATACTGGGAATGAGCACCTTGGCCTCATCAGCAGAATCGCAGCAAAGCGTGCCCAACTGACTCTTCTCGAAGGCGACGAGGTCGGTCTGCAGCGCTAGGATGCGCTCAACAGCCTGCACGCTCTCCCGCTGCTTGAAGCGAGAGAAGACTTCGAGATATTGTTGTGTCTTTGTGACTACCCTTTATATAAAATAAAATAAAATAAAATAAACTCCCAGCATTAGCTTTTGCCCGTCCGTTAGCGCGCGCACACACGCGCGCGCGGGGGGGGGGGGGAAGGGGAGGTTGCACACGTACTCGTTATCGGGGACTTTGAATTTCCCTTGCTCGCGCCTGTGATTGAAGACAGCTGTCAGGACCTCCTTCGTCTCGCTGAGCGTCAGGCTGGAGACGTTCTGGAATTCGCCAAGTTTCAGTTCTGTGCCGGCTTCTTCGTCGCCGTGGATTTGCTCCTTCGCGCGGGTAAGGGGTGTGTGGGTTGTCATCTTTTTTTTTTGTGATTTTTGTGCTTTTGGTTGTGGTTGTGGTTGTGGTTGTGGTTGTGGTTGTTGAGCTTTGTATCGTGCTGTTGCTGTGGTTTATTTTATGCCGGTGGTGGCTTGTTGTCTACCCGTATAATAGGTAAGTAGGGTAGGTAAGGGTTGTGGTATGTACCGGTAAGTGTGTACTCGAGTACTGTACTGTGCACCAAGGGTTCGTTCGTTGGGGCGGCGATACTGCCTGCCCCCTTCTCACAAACGCAACTTTCCTTTCCAGCTCGCAAGATCGATTGCCGGAATCACCCACCACCACCACCCAAGGAGAGAGAAAAGGAAAGGGGAAAAATTAGTAAAGAATAAAATAAAATAAAAAATGGTCATCCTCTCCCTCCTCATCCTCAATAAAGCCGGCGGCTTAATCTTCCAACGCGACTTCAACGAGGGCCTCAAGAAGCTGTCGTCGAATGACTACCTCGTCCTCGCCGGAACGTTCCACGGCGTTCATGCCATAACGTCGCGTATCTCGCCCGTTCGGGATTCGGGTGGGGGGCTGGAGGTTCTGGAGAGTGATCGGTTTAGGATGCAGTGTTTTCAGACTCTTACCGGTATGTTTGTTACTGCTGCTGCTGCTGCTGCTGCTCCTCCCCTCGGAGAAGAGGGGCTAATATTTGGAGGGGTATTTATCTTTTCAGGAACAAAGTTCTTAATCTTTGCGGAACCGAATCAGCCGAATATCGATGTTGTGGTCAAGAGGGTTTACGAACTCTACGCCGACTACGTTATGAAGAATCCCTTTTATCAGATTGAGATGCCTATTCGGTGTGAAGCTTTTGAGAGGAATTTGGTGGCTTATATTAAGCCCAAGTAGTAGGGTTACCGTGCTATACTGTATGGCCTGGGAGGGATTGGATGGGTGAAAATAGAATGGCAGCGGGATGGTCAAGGGAGGGATGCCTTTGATAATACGGGTTTTCAAGAGGGAGTGGGAGCATTTTTGCTCCTTGTCATTTTCTTCACGGGCGTTTTAGATTTCACTTCACGTATACCATGATAATGAACGGTCTGCTTTGAGTGTTTCCTTTTTTCTCGAGGAACTCATTATATATAAGTGTTGTACAGTCGTTCGCATTATTACTACCCTCCGTGCCGGTCCGCTCGTCATCGAGATGACAGCGTGAGCGATTCCCTTTTGGCTTCCGAGATGAAGGAGAAAAAAAGGACTTCTGACCTCCGTTTGCCTTTTTTCCCTTTTTTTGGTGTCCATTTTGCCGGATCCTTTTATTTTTTTGGATCTTCCTTTAGCGCTACCCTGTACCGAGTATGTATGATGCCTTCCGTTTCTTCGAACGATTTGGCTCTTGTACCGGACACTTTCCTGTGTCTGCAAATGAAGTTGAGATGAGGGGGAAAAAGAAAAGAAAAGGAAGTGTTAAAGATAAAGGTAAGAAAGGGAAGAGGGAAGAAAAAAGAGGGAGATATAAGAGGGCTGTCGGCGAAAAGGGATAGTAATAGAACTAGATACTTTGGTGAGAAAAGGGTCTAAAAAAAATACCAACCCCTCCCCACACCCCCGTATGCAATGCTGTGATGTGAGCATACACCTGAAGGCGAAAGCTTGGTGGAAACCGTATCGCAAAAAAGATATTTAGACAACCTCGCCCGAGAAAAGGAAATTGGCTGAATAAGAAAAAGGAAGAACATAGGGACCAACCATCCCGTCTCCGGAACCGTAGATAAAAGATAACGTTGAAGAAGAAAAAACACCGGTCATTCACAACGCCATTCCGTACCATCTGACCTGAAACAAAGGGAAGTAAAACAAAATCAAGCTCAATCCTAGAGGCGACCCTTCGTGAACGGTAGGAAAAAAAAATTAGCAAGATAGGGGAAAATGGGAGTAAAGGTCAACGATCGATCTTGGGAGGATCTCCGAGGGCCCCTCCGAGCTCGCTATTCCCTTCAGAGCCCTCACCCCTTTCGCTTTTGCTCCTCTTCATCTCAGGAGCTGCTCCTCTCCTGACTCGACTAAACATTTCTGATATACTCTTGCTCTTGCTCGGTCTCTTTCCGCCAGCTGTAGAAAGTTCATCATCAGCATCCGCATCCTCTGGCCTGAGGTGTTGATTCTGTTGCTTTTCTTGCTTCTCCTTCTTTTTCTCCCACGATGTTCTCTTGGTCTTGGTCTTAGACTCCGGAGAGGAAGGAGAACTACTCATCATCATCGATGGGCCAAATGGTTCCCTAGTCTTTGTGGGAGAAGGCGGGTTAATCCATGAGAAATTTTTGGGCGGCGGTTTCTTGGCCAACTCTTCGGGCGGGCTACGGTTTCCTTGAGGAGAAGACACCTTAGGTAACATGTTTAGTCTTTCCATAGAGGGTGGAGGTGTTTTAGGCCGCGCGGGCACGGAGGCAATCGATAACGGAGACCTGGGGCGATCAGTAGTGGGGGCGGAAAATATTGGCGTAGAAGCAATAGAGGGCGGAAGCGGAGTCATTTCCGGCGGCGATGGAAGCGGCGGAGGGATATTATCCAACATTCCAGCACTTATGTGCGTCGACAACGGAGAGGGCATCCGTTCAATGGAGCTCGAGTGCAGCCTGGGTGGTGCGGTTTCATGGTGCGCAAAGCCCGTTGCCTGTGGAGCATTTGAGGATGTGGTAGAGGGTGGTGTGCTAGACCTCGGGGTGGAGTTCTTCCCGATATACAACTTCTCCCACTCATTCGTCGTGGAACGTGATATCATAATAGGCTCGGTACCGCTTGCCACAGACGCAGTTTCATCTTCATCCATAGAAGAGAATTGTTCAGAAAAGCGGGGCCCCGCTCTCTGGCTGGACATAAATCTCTCGACCCCCGGGGATATTCGCCCGGATTCCTCCCCGGATCTGGATGGCTTCTGGGCGCTGGGTGATTCTTTCCTATCAGCAAGCATTGGTCGCTCTGTATCGAGCGGCTTCCAATTGCAGTTCCTCTCCAAAACATCTGTTAACTTTACTGGTGTTGCAGGTTTCTCTATTAGCTCATTGAAGTGGTGAGGGTCACTGAGGTCCTTGAGGTATCCTGTTACTGCAACAATTGGCGTGTTCGAGTTGGGGTTCTTGCTTGAGCGAATCATCCTCGCCACATCCTCGCCATTGATCTGAGGGAGTTTGAATTCCATAAGAATAATATCAACTATAAATTTGTCAGTAATAGTGTCGCTTAGGAGGCTGGGAAGCGCAACATTTTACTTCGCCCATGGCATAGCGCATGGCTTCTGCACCGTTGTCAACACAGATGGCCCTACATCCCAACCCGCCCAATAGCCTCTCCATAACCAATTTGGAGACTGGATGATCCTCACACACTACTGGGATTAGTAAGATTCGAGACGAGTTAGAGTGTAAATACATACCTAAAACATCCAAATGCCGGAACATCGGACTACCTTCAGACAAACTGATGTTAGACATCCTCCTAGAGCTTTGCCGTCGCCGCTGCACCCGCAAGAGAGCACTACTTTTAAAATCTTCGTTATCGGAAGACGAGGGCGAAATGTCAAAAACTTGGCTCCTTCGTTTCTGGTGTTTAAAGCTCTCCAACAAACACCCTGGTTCGCTATCTGTGGATCCGATAGTGAGTGACCTTACGCGGGGGTTAGCACTTCGTCGGTGAAGAGGATGCTTTGATGGAGAGGGTTGTGATCCAGCACTCCCCAGTGGCAACTTGTCGTGGGTGGATTTCGTAGGAGACGTAGAAGTAGATATCGGGGCTGGCACTTTTGGTTGGGTCTTCACAGGCGAGGATGCAGTAGAGGAGTTTTGGACCGATTTCGCGGTGGTGGACAAACGTGGGATATCGACAAAAGGACCCGGTTGTGGAGCCATTGTAGGTTGCTGGCCTGTAGAAGGCTGGCTACCAGAATTTTGAGAAACACTAGACGATGCGCTAGCACTAGAAGCTTTCCTTCTATCACTAATCCCTGTCGCTGTGAATGACATTAAGAGTGGTGACGAAGGTTGCGAGGTACGAGCAGGGGAGGAGTTGGAGTGGTGCAAGTTTGATGGAGAAACAGGGCGTTTTCCACCATTCTTGGAAGGATTGGATAGAGTCCTGGATAATGATTTGGAGGAGAGGATAGGACTACCCTCTGCCGAAGGCGATGAGGGGTTAGATGTAGTGAGAGCCGGTGTGGACTTGAGTGCCTCTGTTCGAAGTTTTTGGATGACATCCTTATTGGCTTTCTCTAAAACGGGTAAATTTTTGAATGCAAAGGTGCCAAAATCATCTTGAGCATTGGGTTCACTAAGTCGTCTATTCCTTCCTTCACGGACATGAGGAGGAATCGAAAGAGGCATGAGCCCCCGCTTGTTAGAATTGACCTCTCTTCTCGTGCGGGATACTGCATCATGTGGGCGCTCCGGCAAATCTGCACCAGGTGTTAAGACCTGAGGCGAGGTAGACTGGTCTTCAAATTCCTCCACAAACGGCTGCAAGGTTGCGCCTCTAGAATCAAAATATTCCGTATCTTCGGGATTTTGGGGCGTCGGTACGAATGATGGCTGCTCTTCAAGCAAAGTCTCCCAATTGAGACTTGCAAACCACGGATGCTTTTTAACCTCCCCCGCGCCATTCACACCCAGCCGCTGGTTAGGGTCGGTACACATGAGCCGGTTCATTAAATGCTTTGCCTCGTCTGAGACGTCGTCATCCGCTGGATCTGGCCAGTCAATCCTCCGGTTCAATATGTTCTCAAACACCTTGTCATGAGTATCCGCATGAAAGGGCGGATATCCGTACAGAAATTCAAACAGAATGCAACCGAGGGACCACCAATCACTCATCTCATCCTGTCCACTACCCTTGATAGTTTCCGGGGCTAGATAGTCAGGGGTGCCAACAAACTTTCGGTTATTATCCTCGGGGTCAAAGAGGGCGAGTTGAGGAGGCATCATCGGTTGGGGAGGGTGCTGGATCTGGCTCTGGGCTGGGCTGGGATATGAAGTCATATGTTGGAGGCATAGACCATTGCTGAAGTCGCTCGAGGTACTGCTCTCACTCTGGACATCTTCGTCTCCTGTAGGGGTTTTCCGATTGTTGAAGAGGGTGCTGTGCATATGGGGATCATTGAGGCTGAAGCTGCCCAGCATAGAGATCAGATGATCGCTCCCACTGGTATCACTTCTCGGGTTAGATGATCTTCTCAAAGAGTTCTCTCGGCTAAGAGTATTCTCGCGACTGAGATTGAAGTATGATGGAGTAACCAATTGGACATTGGCATCCGGTGTTACAAGAGGGGTAGAAGAGGGCGAGCTATTGGGAGGGAAGTCAAAAGAAGTGGACCTCGAGGATGCCACTGACCTCGACCTGGCGAAAGGGCCTTGTTTCAACAGATCGGGGGTACTCTCAGAAGACTGAGTCTGGGCCCGCTTCTGTCTTCCCAACAATCCCATCCGGGATAGCCCAAAATCGGTGAGCTTGAGGTGCCCTTTCTGATCAATCAAAAGATTATCAGGCTTCAAGTCGCGGTGAACTATTCCTCGACTATGAAGATGCTCTACCCCAAGAACTACTTCGGCAAGATATTTTTGAGCCCAGTCTTCGGGAAGACCAGATAACACCTTGATAAGCGCAGCGCAATCACCTCCATTCAGATACTCCATCACCAAATAAAGATAATCCTTGCTCGCAAATGTCCAGAATAACTTGGCAACAAAGTCGCTTTCTCCCTGCACCATCATTATAGCTCTCTCTGCCCTGACGTTTGTAACCTGATTCTTCGCAATCATGTCTGCCTTTTTTAACACTTTGATTGCAAAATAATCACCCGTGGACTTCTTTTTAGATAAATAAACACTACCAAAAGCACCCTTGCTGATGGGTTTGATGATCTCAAAATCTTTGATAGAGGGAGGCACAGCACGATTTTGCTGTGTGGGGTTTACGCCGGAGAGCCGCGGGGAAACTGGCGGCTTGCCAAACTGATCTGATGAGGTCACCGAGGACTGCCGCTTATGATGAAAGGCATCAAGAGCAGGAGAAAAATCCCCGGTAGAAAGCAAAGGGGAGGTTATTGGTGTGGGCATACTGTCATACAAGACAGACCGGGGCTTTTGAATTCTAAGTGGAGACGATGAAGGTGCAATCCTGGCGGGCGATGCCTGGCGCCGTGGGGAGTTACCGCCCGTCATAGGGTGATAGTTTTGCCTTCTCTTATCTCTGGCAGCGTATATCCTACTCGCTGTCAGTTCATGGTCAGAGACGGGGCTCTCTGTCTGCGGATGCCCCATAGCAGCGGCAAGCGATGATCTGCCACTTGTATCACTATCCGCCCCCTCATTCTCAAAATGCATGCTGGTATGATGCCCTGCCTTTTGCCGTCTACTATTCACCCTCTTCAAGCTTTGCTGGGATTTGGGCGTAGAACATTCCATTGGGCTCGTAGAACCCGACTCCGCAGGTGAAGAGTGCCTTCTCAGACGTCCCCGTGGGGGGCCAAGAGAGCTATTATTTCTCTGCAAGGTTGGTCCGAACGAGGCTGCAAAAAAGGGGGTATCATCTTCAATGTCTGAACCATCACTATACTCCTCGTCCAAAACATCACTTGCCAACTCAGAAGCCTTTCGTAATGCCTCGTCGATGCAATCTTGGACAAGCATACTAAATTCCAGCCGTATACGTTCGGAGTATTCGATGGTGTTCCGGTGACGGAATACAGCTTCTACCTTTGCCTTAGCAACAGCCTCTGAATCCTGACATAGTAACGCCAATCCCTTCTCTTCGTCTAATGTATTCGTGGTGGGTGATGACCATTGAAGGACCTGATTGATACGTGCTTCTGATTGCGGGGATTGTGTACGGAAGGTTCCTAATTCAACGGCTCCAAAGGACTCCTTAATAGCCGGCGTACTGACCTCCATTGCAGTATCACACAAATCAAGTAGCAACTCCACAATTCGTACTAATGGCCGTCGTGCGGGGAATGAGCGAGAACGGCCTAGTCCTCCAGCAGAGGAGTCGCGAGGCCTTGAAGGTGGTGTTGCCGGAGAAGCAGTGCCGGAAGATGGAGTTGACGACGAAGGGCCTATGGGTAACCCCCGGTATTCGATTGGCGAAGACGCAACGCTGATCTCACCGGAAACTGGTCGAGAAGAACGTCGCTCCATTGCATCTAGAATTTTGACAATTGCATGTCTATGCATGCCCAAGTTCTCCTGACATAGTTGAACATCGCTTTCTGCCTTGTGTTCCAACATGCAAAGCTCCGAATGCTTCTCAAACCACCAAGGCTGGATTTGTCGCTCACAGATCCGACAAAGCACGGGCATTGGCGGAGGATTGTTGGCTGGGTCTACGGCACCTTGTTCTGCCAAACTGGTCAGGTAACGAGCCAGCATCCCAGCACCAACACCAAGTGACTCGACCAGAACTGGGGGGAGGTCGATAGTAATTTCGTTAGGTTCCACAAAGGGTCTAATCACCCACATTGTCTAAAGGGAGTCAATGATAAAGTCCAAACATCCAAATTCTGCTATGTGGTACTCACATGACTAGCTTCGCCAGATGTTTTGTCGTAGATCAAAATGCCTTGACCCTCTAAGGTCAATATATTCTCTTCTTCTTTCACTCCTTCCATTGGGAATGCCTCTTCCTCAGATGCCAAAGCCGCAGCCGCAGCAGGGTCCCTAGCCAATTTGGACTTGGGTCCCACAAGCACGGAAAAGCGAACCTTAAAGCTCCTAGAGTCATCATTTTGCATAGTTTCAACGGCATTCTTGAACGCGTCCCTATCATCTAGAAGGATATCTGCGATGGGTCTATCTTGAACCGATTCACGGGCGGTCCTAAGCTCCGTGTCAGCAATTGGGTGCCGTGAACACCCTTGATAACGGCAACATTAAACTTACCCGATAACATCTTCCCACGAAGGACTAACCCATCGCACATTGCCATCCAAATTTAGATCCAGAATAACATTGAAGCTATCTTCCGCTGCCTCCTTCAAATCCTCCTTCTCAGCCTTAATAGCCATGCTGGGTGTTCTCTCCATAGGTCTTCGCATAGATAAGTCATTGTTTGCCGGGGGTGCGAGGGTTGCATTTCCAACCGCACGGGGTCCTGCTTCTGATGCCATTTTCTGTTTTTTTTAAAAAAGAAAGTTCACAAAGAGTAGCCTGAAGATCTAGGGAAGCTCAGGTCTCGGGCCTCGTGGTTTTTGTTTGTGTTGGAGGGGTAAGGGGGGTATCTCTGCTTCGTTTGTGCCGCTTCGAAAAATTAAGGTGGTCTCTATCCCGAGATCTAGAATTCCGACACCAGGACGGTTTGTCGTATCCGAGAGATCGATTTCTTTGGTTTGTTATAGGGTCCGGCTAGGACGAGTATTGCAAGACGGCCATTGCTGCAAGAGTAGTAACCTTGGGAAAACAAATAAATAAATAATAAACCCCCGACGTCGTTTGGCAGTTGGGTTAGAGGTTGGGTCGCCGCTGATGTCAAGAATGCGGGAAGTGGATGAAGAAAGGGAGAGGGAGAGAGGGTAGGGTTGGGTGGAGCGACGAGCGGTCTCACGAAGGCGTGTGTATGGCAGTATGGCAGTCTATGGATGTATGTATGTGTGTATGTATCATATGTATGCCGGCCTGTTATGTGTGTACGAGTAGTATGGTGGATAGGTGGGGGGGGGGGAACCGGGCGGAGTGCACACAGGAGTAAGTTAAGAGCAAAAGAAAAAAAAGGAAAAAAAGTGCGGTCGGTTACAAGGAAATACAGTCAGTGGTGTTGTGTAAAGGCGATAATTCGGTGAGACCACAGTTTTGAGTGAATGGTGGTGATCTGCCGGCTTTTGCTGTGGCCAAAATTCTGGCTCAGCCGACAGAAAGGAAAAAAAATTACTGCGGAAAATTCGACGAGGGATAGGGATGCAAAGGCGGAGGGGGGGAGAGGAGGAACTTGAGGAATGAAAGAAACGAGTGAGAAGGTGAATGTATTGGTACCGGTGTCTGGAGGGAGGGGGTGGAAGCACTGTGAAGAGAGAACGCGCGGGAGAGAGAGGAATCGCCGGACTGCGGGACCATAGAAAGAAAGCGAGAAAGTAGAACAAGATGCAGCCTCTCCACCCTCTCTCCGCGGGCAAGGCAGAAGGGGAAGGTAACAAAATATTAGTACAATATCCAAGGAGCGTTACTGGCCCGCGTAATTCCCGATGTTCTTTTCTCCCGTTCCACAGGGATGCGGTGCTATCGGTACCATAGACTTTTGCGCCCATATCCTCATGGGAGTCGTGCCCATAGCCTTCAATAACGGTGCCATGGATACCGCAAGATGGCCCCCCCATCCGGCCTCCCACCTTTCCCTCTATGTTTGTTTTGGAATTGTTATTATTATTTACATGGTTAGAAACGATTTGGATGGCTGGCTGAGTGGGCTTCAGAACTGACAAGGTCTGTTATCCGTATCGCTGCCCCTACACTAAGTCCCCGTCACTGCCGTCGTATGGAGTGCCGTATCATGCCCATTCAACATACATAAAGAAAGAAGAGGCTGCAGTACCGTACTCGAGCAGAGGCCATAGACTCTTTCCCCAAATTCAATGGAAGCCAATTGATCCGCCAGTCATACTCGCCCTTGGTGTCCGTGCAAAATGTATGGGTAATCCCATACAAACCCGAGATGTTACCCTATTGTGGGTCGTCCCGACAAGCTCTGCCAGTGCCCTTCCGGTCTGATTTGTGTTCCATTTAGCCCACTGGAGAATTCTGGAACAGGACTTCACCGTTTACACGAGTAGCATACCGGTATGGGGGAAAGACGGGTTTAGAGGAGAGGGGTTTGTACTAGAATAGGCTAGGCTTGCAGTTTGCAGTTGCAGAACAGGAACCCGTCCAAGGGTCGTTGCCAGCACAACCAATCAGCTTCCATTTCGGAACCCCCCTCCCCGAAAAACCTATACTCGAGTATTTTGGATAAATAAATGGATGACCTCCATCGCTCATGCAGCTCGTAAAATTTCCTCTCTTAAGAAATGCTGCTCGAGTACGGTAACTACTGTGTAAAAGCAATACCACCTTTATTGGTCTCCCTTTGATTCTTATGCTCCAATAATATCATCATGTCTCCGCCATGCCACCATAAGCTTGCATAATAATTATGTTATTATCATTTTTTTGTTTTTTGTTTTACCTCTTTCTATTTCTCCTGGTGGTCCAAACTTAAATCCTTCTGGCTGGGCTGTTATTGTGGTATTTGCTTTTCTTCCAATGTCGATGTTCTGGGTGGCCCACACACCCCCTCACACCCCCCCCACCTGCGTAACTTTCCATAAAAAGACACTAGGGAATGGATCACGTTCGTCCGTCTGATTGGAGCCAGATTTTATGGTAAAACTAACGCTCACGGTAGGGCCGGTACTTTGGTGCCGGGCAGAAATGTGTGACAAAATGGCCATGATGGGTGGCATGGATGGTGGAAACGCCCTTTCGTTCCTCACTGCTCGATGCTCTCTTATCCTATGGTCATGTGAGGTTCACTCGCAGGTTTTTTTTTTTTTTTTTGACTCTGCTCTCTCCCGGTATCATACAGTAAATGATCCTTACGGTATTGGTTCGTTGCCACACCGCCGCCACCCACCCAAATCATGCTATTGCTCCCATCTTGTTGGTGACTGGGCTTCGGCTATCGGAACTCCAGCCAAGGGTGACTGTTGAGATTCAGTGCTTTATCATCGTCGGAGCACGTCGCAGGCCACCACCGTCGTTGGTGAACAACGAAGGTCTGTGTGCGTGGAGGACACCGTAGCCACGCCGTCCGAGCTCTGAGGCTTCTTTAAGTGACGTACAAGCTTCCCCTCCTTGAGCTCCCGATACCGATACCGGTACCAAGTAGCTGGAATGACGGAAGCTCTGCTCGCTCCGGGGGAACACATGGGAATCGCGGATGGACTACTAAAGAGGTTCAGAACAGCCTGATCCTAACGAGACAGACAAAGGATCTTGAACCCTCCCTCTCTTTACATTAGGTCGACTGCCGATAGTCTACGTACAGGAACACTCGCTTGAGTGCACACGCTCATACCATACCGGTATTGTGGAGCGTTCCCTATGCACACATACACGAGACGGGCTAACGGTAGATGAACTCTCCGTGACCACGACACCTTCAAAATAGTTCATTCCCGCATGCCAATCCACTCACGGGAAATATGAAGAGACGTGTGCAACTGAATAATTTCACAGCCAGCACAAATCTGCCTAGCCATCCTAGGCCAGAAGCTTGCATTGTCCCCAGGGATACCGTACAAGGAAAAAGTAAATCAAGAAAGAATCACCCTAGTTCCACACCGTTGCTCGTACTAGTAAGTTATTCCACTCTTTTTTTTTACCGGATCCAAAAGGAATGTGTTTTGATCCCACTTCTCAGTCGAGCAGCGTTGGGTTTGGCCAGGCTGTGGTGTGCTGCTTTTGAAATTCTGCGAGAAATCGATCGGAAACTTTGAGCTTCGTGGCTCGGGCACCGTTCAACTGGATTGAACTACTCGAGTACTCAAGCGGGTGTCGGGCTGGGAACTTGCCTCTCTCCCCCTCCCCCGCGCGCTCTATATTCAAAGATCTAAACCCTTGGTGAAACATCAGGGGCAAGCCGTATCCTCCCTTTTTTTCTTACTTGCAATGCATACTTTTGCCCCTTAGTTCGCTTTATATTGGTCTCTTACTCAGCATCAAAATGATGCTTCCATATATCACTGGGTGCAACGTACCTTATTTAAGACATCTAGTTACATAATGGAGCTTCCACCCAACCTTATCTCCCGATCCTTCTGATCCCTGTCTTGCCAGTCTTGCCAGTCTTACTCGAATAGTTTCCGATTTTTACAGACACACCCGAGTGCACGAGCTTATCATTGCATGAGACAAACATTGATAACAGCCCTGGTAATGTACTGGTACCTTTTTGAGTACCTCAGTCTCAGGGCCGACCTGTATTGGTTTACAGTGCTCGAGTAACTTGCTCGAGCAATAGATTGGCGGATAAAAATTTGCCGCATCAGACGGCAAGGACAAGGCCCGTAGGCTATGTACTCGAGTATGTAACTTATGTATGTATGTATGTATGTATGTCAGCAATGAGCATCAATCATATGTTGGGATGGGTGATGCCCGTTGACTCCAAAGATAAATAGAGGGGCTGCTTTATTTATTTATTTATTTATTTATTTATTATTGTATGACCCTGTTGCTCTCGACTACTTGAGCAGCGGCAGTATCGTGTTTGGCTCACTGTTCTCCGCTACTGACCCAGTGTAATCACGAGTACTGTACTGTACATCGCCTCCACGAGTATAGTACTGGTACTGGCACGATATGGTACGGTACTACCGGTATCATTGCTGCGAGTGAAAGGTAGGTCATTGTGGACAGGTGGGGGGATTGGGCGAACATTGCTGTTACGTTTTTTTTTTCCCCCCTGACAGGTGTGAAAGGAACAAAAACGGGTCCAAGAGGAATTTGCGATACCGGAATGGCCTCAACGGTTCATGGGTATGGTATCATACTCGTACAGTCCTTTTTGGAGGGGTCGGAACAGCACAAGAAAAGAAGGGCTGACAGATCTCGTGATCGACGGGGACTTTAGGGGCTTTTGCATTCCTACTTGAGTAACGGCATTTCCATAAACGAGGCAAAAGAGACACGGGTATCCTCGAAGTCAGATCCACACACTGAACCTTTTTTTTCTTTCGCGATCTCTTGGTCCCTGAGCTGAGAAGCCCAAGCCACTCCGGTCTCAACCTGAATACTCGAGCACACGTGCATGATACTGATAACGGACCAAAAGACCTCTTAGCTAAAGGCAAAAGGGTGGGAAAGGGCGTTTAGTTTATCACTTACCACGGGGTGTTCCTATACTAACGCTGTGCTCAGATACCCATGGTTGATTCTATTCACTTCAAACCATCAAAGAATTGATAGCTATCGCTTCCAAAAAATAATGGTACGTTTCCCTAAATATGCACACCGGCGTCTAGATCCCGGAAGGAAAGAGAAATGATAGCTAATCCAAAAGCCTTAAGAAGGCTAGTGAATCGGCAGAGCGTCATATTCGCTGATCTTTCATTTAGGCCCTGAATATGGCTGCCTCATATCGTCATGGGGAATGACGATGGAAGATTAGACCTTCAAAGCACGATCCACCCATTTGCGCAGCGGCTAGGAAGCTCTCATAGCTTTTTCTTTTTTTCCAACCAGAAAAATGACCGACACCCACTGGCCCTTGCTTTAGGGAATTTAGCTGAAGCATTGATCGGCTCTGGAGCCCGTTGGGACGGAGTTGCAGCCTCGTACTCATAGCGTCTCTTACGCCTCAAAGGCCATCATCATTGCCCTCCCTGCTCCACCTCCACCATCATAACAGCCCATGATCTCAAAAGAGATTAGGGTGTGGTCGGAGCTGCTCGAGGATGATAACTCGACTACGGTACTCGAGTACAGTCACACCCCGCTGTCCCGGATCTCGATAATCCGGATACCTCGCTGTCTCGTATAAATCTCTGTGAACTCTGAATTTCTTTCCACCAAAGCCTGACCCGTTGTCCCGGATCCCTCGCTGTGCCGGACGGATTCTTCAGATTTTGGCTGTCTGGGATAGCGAGGTGCGACTGTACACCGGGCTTCCCTTTTATTTTACCCCGCAATATCGGCTCCGCCAATGACGCCACAGCACTACCTTTCTATCATAATATCTATCTTTTTCTCACGCCCTTTTTTCCCTTTCTCCCCACAGACATGTGTGCGCGAAGCAGAAGGGGGGCCGTCTAATATTCTGATAGGACGAATTTTTTATTATTTTCAACTCTTTCCACGCACACCCTTCTGCCCTCTTATCGATTAGTTATGAAATTCAGACGCTACGGTGTCCATAGGCTCATGCAGCAGCCATCCTTTTCTTTTCTTTTCTTTTCTTTTAACCCCTTCCATTCCCAGTCCAGTCAAGTCCTCGGACGTCAGATGGATGTGGTAAAACCTGGCTTGGAGTCGATCCCCGAGCTTTTGATGTTCTGATGCTATTCTGGACATCTGCTTGAGTGATGGGCTCGTCCACCCTTCTTCCATCCATCGTCAACACAACAGGGTACTGGGTGATAACCGTAGGCGCCCCACGGCACTCCGCCTTCCATTCTTCACCTTCTTCTACCCTTTCTTCTCTTGGGCGAACATATGCCAAAAGGGCCTTTCTAAAAAAAAAAACTCGGACATTCAACCGAATCGCAGGCCAATCCAGCTCTGATAACGACAAATTTCACAGCCGTCACTCAAGGACGTTTTCATACGTTGCAAGTACCGTCTTGCCTTTCGCAGAAAGAACCCGAGTACCGCCCCCGGTCATTCTCACTGGCAATTTATCCACTCTTATGGCTACAGCTCCCATCCATCCACCCATGCCCACACCAGTATCCTATAAGGCACGAGGTTGAACTGCTATCTATCATGCGCGTATATGTGCATATATATGTACGTGGATATAATATTATGTATATATATATAAAGAGGCCTTTATCTAAATTATCACCCTCTCGGCTCCCAAGGAAAAGCTAAAAACAAAAACAAAAACCAGAAACAAAAAAAAAAGCATCAAGCAAAAGCAAAAGCAAAAACTGACGCGCCCACGCACACAAGCAAGCATTATGGTGGGGAAGGGGGTGGTTTTGCCTAAATCCACTGTGAAACAGAAAAGAAAACAAAAAGAAAGAAAGAAGGAAGGGGAAAAAAAGAAAAAACGATAACGGGAGGCACAAGTAGCCGGTATCATAGCCCTCACACGATAACTGTACTCGAGTAAAGACAGAGAATCCCTCAGGCAACATGAGTCAGCTACAGCAGTGTGTGTAAGACGAACACAGTGTGTACGGTAAAAACACAAGGGTTGGCAAGGGACATGGATAAATGAATGAATGAATGAATGAATGAATGAATGAATGAATTAATAAATAAATAAATAAACTTGACCCCCGGAATTTTCCTTTACAGTTTTGCTACCGTATCATGATAACCTAAGCCATGCGCACGAGATATTTCCGTGAGAAGTTTTTCACCACACAGTTACGAGCTCTGCAACGTTACTCGTGGAAGTGTGGAAAGAAAAGGAAAAAAAGAAAAAAGAAAAAACTATTTATTCTCGTCACGAAACGAGCATGATAGCGGTTGGTGGAAATGATCTTTTGCTTGAGGAAGGAATGAATGGTGTTGCATGTGCTAATTGACGTTACAAGTACCAAGTTATGCAAGCAACCAATTTTGCTGGGGCGCTTATTTCCCAGCGAACTGTGGTGGTGGTGGTGGTGAGAGACTCAAGTTTTACTTTTTTACTTTTTACTTTTTTTTTTACTTTTTATTTATTTTTCATTTTTTTTTTTTTGTTCACGGTGGTAGTGAATTGTGTATGATGTTGTTGCTCTACATTCTATTCTATGCTGTACTCGAGTAACTGTACTGTACTGTACTGTACCTTACTTCGACATGTGAATGTGAATGTGAATCTGAATCTGAATATGAATGTGAATTGGGGACGTATATAATAGAGTACGGTATGGTACCGGTAAACTTGAGCGGTTTTGCATTGGTATGATATGATAATAACTTGCTCTAGAATTTACTTCGAAGTATATCATACTTTCCAAGAGGTAACCAGGTACGAAAGAACGAACATGACTTAGACTATGCTTTTTTATGAGAAACTCGATCAGCCTTTACAGTACCGGTATCAAGGTAAGGGAAATTCTCCTTCCCCCCCCCCCCCNTTTTTCCACCTTAGCGTGGTGTACTAGTACGAGTACGTACCCGTAGCAGTTTTTTTTTTTTTTTTGTTGCATAGGGTTCTTTCTCTTCCTCTTCTTCGATAGACTATGGTGTTGTAGTCTACCGGTACAGTAGTCTATATAGTCTAATGAGTGGTCTTTGGTTTCTAATTGTAGAGTACTCGAGTACTCGAGTATTGGGATTGGTAGACTAAAAAAGGGTGTGGTGTTCTGTCGAATGTGATATCATAGTACCGTATAATATAATAGGAGACTAACCGGTATGATAAGGGAGAAGAAAACTTGCGCTTACGCTGTGGCGTTTCTTGCCTCGTACGTAGAGTACCGGTATGGTATGGTAGAGGGGTGGGTTTCGTAGGGTTGGTGTGGGGTGGGTGCGAGTTACTAGTACCGTACCCGCCTGCAGATCACTGCTCAAGTATCAGCAGCATAGACCAGAGCACAATCCACTTCCGGGCACATAGACCCGAGAGAAGTACCGGTATACTAGCACTGCAAGGTACAGTACTAGTACTGTACACCCTTACCCCTCCCCCTCCCCCTTCCCCTCCCCCTCCCCCGCCATCATGTCCGCACACTCATCATACAACATCAGACAAGTAGGCTATAGTACAGTACGGGCAAGTTCGCAACCGAGTGACACAAAATGACCCCACCGCAGCGCCAAGCCACCCCGCGAATCCCCGTTATCGACCGCAACATCCCCCACCACCCATTCTTCCTTTCATCATCATCACTTTAAAAAAAAAAACAAAAAAAAAAAACTGAAATGAAATTCCTGAAACCGCCCGCCTGGTCCGTTCGCGCTCTCCTCCCTACGGCAACGACGGGGAAAACTGTACGACGGACCACGATCGAGCACTTGCACCGTCTTTCCGCCCTTCCCGTGGGTGGTGCGGGCGATGGGGCGGCGGACCTGCGCGATCACTTGCACTTCGTGCGCGCCCTTGCGGCCATGGATACGGAGGGGGTGGAACCGCTGAGGGGGATACGGGATGAGGTTGGTGATGGGGAGGAGGGGGTTGTTCGTTTGCGGGATTTGCAGGCGGGGGGGGAGGGGGAAGGGGGGAAGGAGGGGGAGGTGAAGTGGGATGTTATGCGCTTGGCAGCGAGGAAGGAAGGGGGGTTCTTTGTTGTTGATGGCGTGAGGGAGGGGATTTGAGTGCTGTGAGTACGGTATTACAAGTGTTTTCTTCTTCCTCATATCTCGTCAGGGGGTTTTTTTTTTGGTCGATCGTTTTTATTGCGCAGTATGCGTTTTTGACTTTCCCATGACCCCCCCGTTTTTCCCATTTACTGACGCCGTTTTATGAAGAAAATAAAAGGGGAAAAGGCGCAAAAACTTTAGTAAAATAAAGATATGCCTTGAGCTACCCTTCTAAACTACGATTCCTCTTGGTGTAATAGAATAACTCTATCAGGGCAAGAATAAAAACGGTCGTGAAATAGTAATGTGTTTCTCATTCATATATAGGGTTTTCAGGCAGTCCTATGCGAAAGTCAGTTCCAGAAAGTCTCATGAGATTAGATCGAGTGACCCACCGCGGAATTTGTTCCACTTGTTCTGGCAGCTCCATTGATTGTAGTCAAAGCTCTCCTTGCGATCAAAAGGGCACATGCACCTTGAAGTATCATGGCTTTCGTCATCTAGCGGGCATCGGCCCCTAAACATCCGGCTGTTAGATCTGCTGTGTGGGTTGCGAGAGAAAGGGGAGGGTATCTGAGGCAAGGGAATGGTACCATGGAACGTGTTTGTAGCCAACGTCTCCGAAAAAGTGGATCTGATCCCTGGGGAGGAACAGGGCAGCAGCTATAGAGTGAACAGGTGCATCGCCCCATCTTTCGTAGTAGAACCCCCCTTTGTTATCAAGGAATTCAAAGTACTTCTGGTATGCTTCCCCACGCCAGAAATTGAGGTCTGCAATCTCGAAATTGGACCAGAAATGGCAAAGGTTGTAGTCGGTTTCTTGAATTCTAGTGGGGTGTTAGTGGCATGTGGTGGTGGCATGTGGAAGAGGTAGAGAGCGGTCAGGGGGGTGTCACCCTTTATCGGGATCAGTTGCTATGAAACCCAATGAATTGTTTCTTGCGATATGCTTCGGGTGCAGCTTGGCGAATTCCTGAGTTGTCTTCCACAGTGTCTCAATTGTCGGGCGATACTCCGGTAACGCAATCACAAATGAATATCTCTTCTTATTTTCGCGCATAAATGTGAACGGATCATAGGTCATATCGCAGTAGAACCCGATGCTTGGTTCCACACGCCAATACCTGCGGACACCCGTCCGTAAGCAAAAAGGTGAAATGGGAAACCATATGCCGACCGGTGTGGGCATAGACCCACGCGCGTCGGAATGTAACTCACCAGTCATACTTGGCTATAAGCTTGTCTCTGAAGAAAAAACCAGAGTTGTAGCGACACATATGTCGATAAGTCCGAGAATCGCCATATATCACATTCTCCTTTGACATTCTTGAAATGACTTCCTGGAACTTATCTTCAGAGATCCAATCCGGCATGCTCCACTGTTTTTTGGGAATCAACCCATACTCTGTCGTTCCTGATGCCATCCGAGTGGTATGATTTTTAAACCCTTCGGTAAAGGGCTCATCGTTAAGGAAGGTCCAAGGGTACTGGTAATGACGGTTAAATCGATCCTCGATCTGTTTCATAGAGCCTAGGGCATCTTTGAGCTCTGAATTTCTGCGCCAAAAATCAATGGAAAAATCAGCTGAGAGTGGACTATGCAATGGTGATTTTCGGAGATAGAGTACCGAACAAGCATTACTAAGGTAGCCTTCTCTTTGCCTATCTGTCTCGTATCCTTGGCCGGTTTCGACTTTGGTGGTCTTCCAACAGGTGCCAGTTTTACATGGGAAGCCGATCCGGGTGCAGAATAGGCGCCATTGGACTGCCAGTAAATGGTCAGGAGCACACCAAAGATAAACACGAAAGCTACAAGCCTTAAGAGCCTCGCTGTGGTCTGACCTTTCTTGCGTGATCTGAAGCCCGGAAGTCCACCTCGAGCGCTTCGTTGGGATTTGTATTTTTCGAATGGATCATCCGAGCCCTTAGAACTGTTCCAGTAGTCTGCAGAGTTATACGACATCTTCTACCGTCTTCGCGGGTTAGGTGGGGTGATGACAAGCTAGCTGAGAGTCGTCAAGGAATAGGGATCTAGTGGACTACCGGTATTGAATATCGGCGGCAGCCGCTCACCAGGGATCGATCTCAGAGGAGTTTTTCAGAGAAGCGGGCGGCGGAATTACGGATTAAGACAGATACAGGGGGAGAGAGAGGGGAACAATTGATAGTATCAAGACTCATTCGAAAACACCAGCTTGATTGACGGAGAGATCATTAGGTCGTGAGAGAGTTGAGAGATTGTGGAGGTCTTATTCTGAGCCTTTCGTCCGCTCTTGGCAGGGGCTCTGGTTGGCGGGTGATGAAAAACTCGGGCCGCTAGACATTTTGCACCGGGACTAGCCATTTGCGGAGATTCACAGCTCGACACTGCTGGGCTGAGAGAAATTTCGGGAAGCTGTGGGAATCGTGAGAACAACTGCCCGAGTATCTCTTTCTATAATGAAAGTATAAAGCCTGCAAATTGATAGCTTGTGATGTTTTATGCCATGAAGTGGTAAGATCCAAAAGTTACTTGACGCCTTGTATAATATGGGCGTGCCATACAAAAGACACATTGCAGCCACCTTTGTTCTATGTTATTAGTGGTTTCTTAATCCCATAAACCTTCTACCGGTATTATATTCCGCTCTCTGCCTGTTTTCCTGTTTGATTTGGGCTAAAGTGGAGCGCCCGTATTCGTTGGGAATGGAAAATGATTGATAGACTGGGCTTGGTTTTGGTGCAAAACAGCCATTAACTTAGCTCGAGTTTTTTGTCCTAGTACTTTAAGACTGTATTGTGGCCCCACGAACACTCTTAAATAGCATGCACAGTCAACCAGGAATTGAAACAAAACTGCTTCAAGTCTTCGGCACCGGCGCCGTATAAACATATACCAGGTTCATTGCAGCGAATAGTCATTTCCTCTCTAATCGGCAAACTGCCGGTAGGATAACCTTATTTATTATACTATGGGATTTACTACCCGAGTACAAGTACAGTACGGCACTGCTAATATAAAATGGAGCTTTAATCCCTTGTTCCTTCAAACCCCCGCCCCCTGCAATCTTGCCT
The DNA here is from genome assembly GCA_014065205.1 of Tuber brumale. NCBI lineage: Eukaryota > Fungi > Ascomycota > Pezizomycetes > Pezizales > Tuberaceae > Tuber > Tuber brumale. The sequence goes on from JACCEG010000120.1 coordinate 357,824, forward strand.
CAAAACCAAGCCAGGTTACGGCACGTTCGAAAAGGGTACACTATCTACGATAAGATTTTGCTCATACCGGGAACCTTGGATGCTGATGCAAGTGCTAGTCCGGTAGGAATCGGGTATGATGCCTTGGCGTCTGAAGAAACCTAAAGAAGGGTCTACAGTACATAGGACTCCTGTTCGAGGGGATAACTTGAAGAATACATCTGGGTAGACGAAACAGCGCCAGACTTCGCAGACTGCGGGGGACCGGGCCACCATCAGCCAAACCAGACGCCCAATAACCACCTGAAAGCAATCCTTAGCGCATACACGTACACCGCATACCACACAGCACCACCATCACTATCCACCAGCGCGGCATTTTCCAGCATGAGAATCACCTGGTTTGCTTCAGATTTATCATCAGAAGTTTCCGAACAAATCATACAGGAGCACTCCGCCATCGCTTTGACTGAGTAAGCTCCAAGTTACGGTAGCCCGGGGTGCTCTCCACCCCAGCCAAAAAAAAAGCGCTAGCCTTAATTTTGCAACGGCTCATACCGCCCTTACTCACTCCTCCTACCGGTAGATACTCTCCATGTTGATAGGACGCTTATTCATCTCGGCATGCGGACTCCCCCCCCTTCCATAATGGCCATCATTACCTATCACTCGTCCAATCGCCCAGTTCGATCACCCTACGCGATATTCAAGTCTTGTTTTACTACAGTATGCCCACTTCTACCTCTCCTTCTCTTTTTCAAGACTGAGGTGACATATTTCATTATATTTCGGCTTCAAAACACCGCTATGGAAAAAAGCCAAAATGCATTCATAAATACCGAGATCCCCGTCATGGTCGGGAATACAACGGTCGATCGGTGGAATTAGTCGAGTATCACCGATCCAGCCTGGCTAACTCATTATGCTAGTATCGACCATTGATCGGCAGACGACGGGAATTATTACCAAGTCTTTGCGTATAACAATATCAGCTTCGACAGGTTTCGACAGGTTTCCAACTTTTATTTTATTTCTTGCCCCCTCCCCCCTTCTCAAGCTTTCTTAGCTGCGCGCATTTGCAGCTTGTGCTTCTGCGCAGTTACTGCAATGTGTGCAAAGTGCAGACCCAACGGCGATCCATTCTGTCCATCCAGGAAATCTGGGGGGCATGAGATGGAGTTGGTGATCGTTGGGATTAATTGAATGGAGGTGGGGGGAAAAGGAAATACTCATGCGTGATGTAATACGGTATTGCATACCCCTCCCTCTTGCTGTCTTGGCTTTTTGGTAATGATAACTTGACAACAGTGATGATTCACTACCAAGCTTTCTCTCGCGATCCAAGCCCTCCTGCATGCGTGGTACACACAGCACGGTATCTGGGACCGGGACAGGTCATTGGATTCCGGACTCAACTGATGGTCGCTTGCAGCGTCCGGTGCCGGTAGGGCTTTGACAACAACCTGTGCACCCTCGCCCCCGTGGGGCGTTGGGTACCAGTGGTGTGTGTGTTTTCCGGAGTTGCCATTCTTGGTCCGTTTTGTTGGCCTCCCCGATCGTCGTTGCAGATACCTTTTTCAATCGAGAGAAGATCTCATTGAACGGGTCACGATCTCCACTCATCTCTGTATTTGATTTGAACTCTGCAATTAGCACAAGGCTCGGCTCCAAAAACCCACAGAAACCCACAGCACAGCACGGGGGAAACAGAATTATTATTTTTCACAGGGCGGGCATAACTCAGCGTAATGCTAGGACCGAACTACCCCATTAACTGGTTAAACTGGAAATGGCGCTAGAGCAGTCGGATACTCGGATGGGGGAGTTAATCCGTAAGCACCGGGATATTGGTCAATCTGCCCTAGCTAAATTTACCCATTCTGGCGAATAAAAAAAATCGCAGGGCGTTCATTATCTCAATTTTTTTCTAACTTATACTCGTATCAACCTGGCTTCGAGCTAGCAAAACAAACAACACCTGCCCAGCGCATCCCCGCAGTACCTCTGGTATGACACCAATCGCGTAATCTGCAGCAAAAGCCGATTTGGGGCAGGGCCGCCAAACCCCAACATACGAAAATAATGACAAAATGAAATATATCTGAGTAGGGTGCGGCCCAACAGACGAGCGAGATTTGCAAGAAAGCTGCTCGCTAGAATCAGATTCTGACGGTCATTTGCCTCAAGGCTTTGTTCCTAGCAAGGTTTTTACTCGTTCCAGGGACAGAGTTTCCTGCGGAGGTTTACTCTCACGCGCCTATTGAGCCACGCTTTATTTGGCTGCGCCAGTGCCACTTCCGGTTTAACCAGCTTATGCGGTATCATACACTCCCGCTGTACCAGTACGCATGGGCTACGGCGTCTGTACTCTACTGGTACAGCACACGAGTACTCGTACAGAGAGAAAAAAGAGAATTATGAAAATTTATCATGCAGCCTTGCCCCTAGTAGGTTTACCCCCTACCTCTCCCTGCTCTTCCCTCTTCACCATTATCCCAGCTCCAACACCCTTCAAGATCCGCTCGACCCCAGTGCCAGTCTTCATGCTAACCCCGTCGCCAAACACCTCCCAGCACAGCGGCACCAAATCCTGCACATCCTGCTTCCCTTGCTGCTGGGAGAGCAGCCCCTCCATGGCCTCGCACACCACCCCCTCGACAACTTGCAGTGGCCCCCTCCACCGATTACCGAGCAAATCCTGCTTGTTGAGGACAATTCCCAAGTAGCGTACTTGGCACTCTCTGCTCTTCGCGTACTTTAGTGCATAAATCAGTTCCTCCAAAGATTTCATGATGACTCCTGGGTCTCCTCTGCTGACGTCTATGAAGAAGAGTAGAGCGATGGGGGGCAGAGGTGTCAAGCGCGGGAATTGAAGGCGGAAGTTGCGGCGGTCGCTGCTGGCTATCTCTATGAAGTTTATGATTTGGTCGGAGAGGGGGATCTCTTGGACTGTTGGTTATTTTTTGTGTTCTGTCAGTTTATTATTCTAGTGTACCGGCAGTGTGGTAGGCTAGTGGGCCGCCGGGTTGGGTTGGGTTGGGTTGGTATAATACCGTCATAGTCCTCTGTAGGCTGCGTCTCTTGAAATTTCCCTGTCTTTATCCTGCATAGAAACGTGGACTTTCCGGCTCCGCTGAGACCCAGGATGAGGCAGCGGGACGCTGTTGGTGGTGTTGGTGGTGTTGCTGTTGGTATAGAGGTGTTTGCGCTTACGCAATCGCCCCTACCTGAATCTCTGCAGCAGGGGCAGGTGAAGTACTTGAAGAGCTTCATATTTGGAGTTGATGCCTATAGCCGGGGAGCAGACGATGGCTGGGTGCACTGATCCTGGAGAACAGCCCGCGTTTTTGCTGGACGAATAAGTAGGGTGTGCTCTGAACGGCGAAGATGGGGAATGTTTGCTTGCGGCCTATCTGTGCTTACGAATCTGCTCGCCCAGCGAGAATAGAATGGCGAGAATCGGTGCCCCTTGAATCCCATAGTTTAGAAACGATTTCAAATAACATGTCAACCAAACACCCTTAGTGTGGGAGTGTCCGCGCCTGTTGACTGCCCCACTGCTAGTATTTGTCGCGAGTGATGGAACGTGCTTACTATGCTAAAAGAGCCCAAGTTTCTCTGCAATCTAACTCATAGTTTATGAAGAACTGGAGCAGATACCGACTCCACTAGTGCCCTCCCAACTTCCATAAACTATTATATAGGTAGAGAAGCATTGTCTTGCACTGAGGTCATAAAAATTTGCATAAATCCCATTGCGAATACTGTATCATGTCGTACTCAAGTACTCGAGAATATAGAGAGTAGTATGATATGGCAAGACTATCTTTATATTCTGCAGTAATATTATGGCACTCTGGGGGAGGAGGGGAGGGGAGGGTCAAGTTCTATTGTGTGAGATCTACTACTTCCACTCGTTGTGCTCACCGCAAAGTCAACCCCCCCCCCGAAGGGTGATAGTCCTGATACTCGAACCTTGAGTCCAAAACCGAAGGAATCCATGGGTTGATGAAACATAAGTCTCTTCTCGCCCCTGCGGCAGCTTTACTTCACTGCTAGGTTATGCTTTTTTGCTTTGGTGATTTGTTTTGATCATGTACGGATTTCGAAGCGTTTTGAACTCTAAGAAACTCTCTAGTGTGTTTCTAGCACCGCGTTGCACAAGATATCACTCGTGTTAACGTACGTGGATCTTCCATTGTCCAGAAAAAAAAACCCCCCCCCCCGCAAGACACGGTGTGTGAGAATGCCCGATCTGATCCATCGATATCTTAGCTGCTCTAAATTGCCTGACCATCGTGTCAAGGCCGTTTCTTACGTGGGTTCTACTCCAAGATGTTCTAAAGGGTTAGGGTTGGGGTTTTTGCTCGTAGAGGGCGTTCGTTGGTCGGTTGTAGGGGTGGTAGATCTGTGGTAGGAACTGAGATATCCACAGAGCAGGAACTGTCTTGTTGAACTAAGAAACGTGTCGTATGGCGGGAAGAGAACTCTGCTTCCCAAACATTTCGCCAGTGACATCCAGAGAGAGATCATGAGCCTCAACAGCCAAGGTCTCGAAATGCTTATCTAATCTCATCACACGGAAGAGGCTAACCAAGCCGGTAGCATAGTCATGCTCGAGTGGCTCACAGCCTGCCCCCTCCTCTGGCCTCTTTAACCCCATCCCACTTAACCTTCACTTCACACTTCACGTGCCCTCCCTCTAGCGACCTGTCTCCAGCATACCACCGGCCTTTTTTCTCTTTTTCTCTTTTACTTCTTTCTTATTATTCCCCCTGTCTCGTCGTCGAAACATAAGGGTCCTTTGTTACAGGTGAAGTGCATATCCGACTATTTTTGCGGGGTGCGCCGCCTTCGACTCGCTTGCCGTAGTGGTTGCAACTCTCGCCTGATCGTTGCCCCAATTAGTCACTATGTCGAATACCTGCCCCTCCTGTGGGAGTTCGAACCCCACCGACTTCGATGATTCCACTGGGAGGCTTGTCTGCACGAATTGTGGCCACGTCGTTAACGACTCCTTTATCGTTTCCGAAATTTCTTTTGGGGAGACTAGCAGTGGGGCTGCCAGAGTTCAGGGGAGTTATGTTGCCGAAGGGCAGACTCATGCTGGTGGGGGTGGGGGAAGGTTTAGGAGTGGGAATAGTCTTGAGAGTCGGGAACAAATAATTCAAAATGGTGAGTTTGTTTTTTTAACTTCTGTTGCACTTCGCTACTTTGCTCCTGACCTGGCGGGAGTTTATAGGACGCCGCAAAATTGTTGAACTCGCCGGTGCTGTCAATTGTCCCGAGCATTTTGCGGATCACGCCCAACGATGGTTCACCCTATCTGTCACGCACAACTTCAATAGAGGTCGTAAAACACAATTCGTCATCGCCTGTTGTCTGTACATTGTATGCCGTCTCGAAAAGAGCTCTCACATGCTCATTGACTTCTCGGACATACTCAATGCAGGTTTTCCGCTTGGAGATCGACGGGCTTCTTTCGGCTAATAGCGTTCCAGGTCAATGTCTTCTCACTCGGCCACACCTATCTTCAACTCGTTCAAATCCTTGAGGTCCGATTACCACACATAGATCCTACGGTCTACGTCTACCGTTTCGCGAAGCACCTCGACTTCGGTAGCGAACAGACTAAGGTCGCTAACGATGCCCTTCGTATCATCCAGCGTATGTCACGCGATTGGATGGTTCAGGGCCGTCGACCATCGGGTATTTGCGGCGCTGCATTGATCCTCGCAGCTCGCATGAACAATTTCCGCCGTTCTGTTAGGGAGGTAGTTTACGTTGTTAAAGTAGCGGACTTAACTATCCAGAAGCGGCTGGACGAATTCAAAGATACCAAGAGCGGAGACTTGACAGTTGAAGAATTTAGAAATATATGGCTGGAGCAAGCGCACGACCCACCCAGCTATGGACCGAAAGCCTCGAAGAGACGCAAGAGGGTAAGGGACGTTAATGATGATGGAGAAGTTGTCGAGGATCCCCAGGATATCACTATTGTCACTACTCTCGTGGCTCCAAGCCCCCCCCCCAGCACTCTTCCCAGCGCCGCTCCCAGCGCTCCCAGCACTCTTCCTAGCGCCACTCCCAGTGCCCCCCCCAGTGCTCCTCTCAGCGCCCCTCCCAGCGCCCCTCCCAGCGCCACCGCAACTCCAGTTATGCTCCTCGATAGATCCCTTAGATTAGATGCAGACGGCTTCGTAATCCCAGAACTCCCCATCCCCTCACCACTCCCCACATCTTCACTCCCCGGAACACCAATCGATACCACAGACCCCGCTACACCGCAAGGCACTGGGAAGGCCCAAGAAGACCAACACTCTGCCATCGCCGAGGAAGTAATCGAATCCGAGATCGCCTCCCTACTAGATGGCTCCGCGGCGGTGATCATGGAAGAGCTCCGAGAGGCCGACCGCCAAGCGCGTGAAGAACGCGCCGTCTCCACCATATCAGACGACCCAGACAATCTCGACGACGTCGACGACGACTTTGAAGTCCAGAACGCCCTACTCACCGAAGAGGAGCGCGATCTGAAGGAGCAGATCTGGGTGGAGTTTAACAAGGACTATTTGCGCGAGCAAGAATGCAAGTTTTTCCCTTCTTTTTTTTTTCTTTTAAAAAAAAAACAATAAAGTATAATAAAATATAAAGAAAACCCTTATATGAGCACCATGGCATGGCTAACGTGGATGCTATAGTGAAACGCCTAAAGAAGGAAACGGACCTCCGCAACGGCATCATCAAAACTGCCAGGAAGCGCAAGAGGAATAAACCCCGCGACAGCAACAGCGAGGACATGGCCGCTACACCTGCTGACAGTGCGAAGAATATGCTCATGCGCAGGAGTTATTCCAAGAAGATTAATTATAAAGCTATCGAGGGGCTTTTCGAGGATGATTAAGAGAGGGGGGTTGTAGATAATTTCTTTCTTCTTTGCCCTTTGGGGCTTCTAATTGAGTTTGTCGGCGCGCATATATCTAGATGGGTGCATTATAGAGATTGGGCGCTTGCTACTATTATTAGTGGAGAATTAGTGCATGATGGTAGTGGTGGAGGTGTTTGTGTTCATATGGGATCACTCGGGAAGGAGGCTTCCCCGGTATGTGCTGTACAGTAATTGTAGTTTTTCTGGTTTGGCGTGTATTTAATTTTACTCTTTGGGGCCCTGCTTGGCACGACGGAAAAATGGTATTTTTCTGAAGTATTTCAACATTGAACTTCTTTGGCTATGGCTCGATGTACTGCACTTCGTCGTACTCGGGTACTGTACTGTGCAGGCTCCTAATCAATCCTTGTTTCATCACAACTGTCGGTAATGTAGCTATGTGTATATGGATTTTTTCTGTGCTCTCTGGTCAAAAGGATTCGAGTTTTAAGCAGAAGTCATGTTTTCAGGGAAAATGGCGCTTTTTTATATGGTGGTGGTGTGCCAAACAGGGCCTTATTTTGGGCTGATGGGTTTGTTTTTTTTACCCCTTTTTTATTTTATCGGGGCCACTAAGGGCTGCTCAATTTCACATCTTTCGCATCCTACTCGTGTCTCCGGACCAAGAATTGGCACCCATTTGTCTTTTCTGTGGGCCTGTATCATACTATACTCGCAAGTTGCCGGTACCCGAGTTGTAGCTCTCCCAGAAAGGGTACCAATCCTTGGCACGGAGGCACAGGTATTATGGGTATTATATGGGGAAGATGCCCGGGGTGCAGGTACAGCAGGGAAATTAATTGGCGGGAAATGCAGATCTATTAAGCGCTTCTATGAAGAAACAGTTCATCAATGGGACCTCTGTTGTTTTGCTACTATAGGTTTAGGGTGCGTCAAGAGGACAGTCCCAAGTTTAGTTACAAGCACGCTTCCCAAAGACTCTCAGGCGCTTCACTCCTCCATCAGGAATAATAACCATTTTAACATGAGTAAACACTTTTCCGTTAACGTTCTGGAGGAGGGTAGACGGGAATGCATGTTCCTTATCCGCCTCACAAGCGTGTGCAGGAACGATAAGTTCCCACTCATTGGCATCGCTGGCAACATGTTGCTCGGGGGAATTGATAGCATAGATTTCAACGGCTTGAGGGTAGTTTCCACGGAAGTGGAGGGTATCAACTATAACCTCACCAATGTATCCCGGAGCTCCCTTTGCGGTGAGACCTATTAGCATAGCTAAGAAGTTTCTGCTGGAATAAGGGAATGACGTACGAGTTTGACAACCACCCAGTCTACATGTCCCGGTTCACGACTCCGCTTGGTCTCCCAACCATTTCCCGCGTCCTCACCTCTTCCGGGAAGCAACAGATTGTCCTTTTTTGTTCCAAAATTTTGCTCACTGCAGGAGATTGCGAGACCACCGGAGGAGACGTGAGCAAGGTCAATGATCGCGTCAGGATCGCTGGGGAAGACAGGGACTGCAGTTCCAAGCAAGCGGAAGCGGGCAATTCCTAACGGCGTATTAGTACTACTGGCGTTTGTTGTGGTGTAATCTATTAAGAACATACCTCCATCTGGGAACATATTGAGGCGGACATGAGAATAGGCTTTGGTAGTGGGAGTGCTAAGCTTCCAGATGTGTCTCTGAGAAGGGCCACATTCCTGCATTGGGAGAATTTCTTCCCACTTCAAGGAGTTGGGTGTTAGATTGAACTGTTTTGGTGGAGTAATCCACTCACTACTGTGCTTGCGTCTGGGTGGCTGCCATCAAGGAAGGTGCCCTCAACGGTGACTGCCGGAGCGTAGTTTCCTTTGAAGAAAGCTGTGTCGACCTCGAAACCATGGACTCTACCACTGGCAACTCCAAGCTATCGGTGGTTAGTACCATAATGTTTTTTTGTTGTGAATCTTTCTTTACACCGGTATGATACCTACTTTAATGATGACCCAATCGGCAGGGGCTTTGTTGTGTCTTCTCGTCTCCCATCTTGAATTGACAGCATATTAGCATTGCAGAATCTCTAAGAGGGAGGGGAACAAACCCGTCGTACCAAGCGCCCGTAGGTACAAACACGCCGGGCCTGCTAATCGGAGGAGCTGGGTTGATTAAGTTCTCAGCAGCAGCAAACCATTGGTCACTGAATTCGAGGACTTGGCCACCAAGAGCAGAGCTAATGAGATCTGTAATATTCCGGGTCAATACCGAGCCCTTTGTAGGTGTGTTGGTAGGCTTACCAATGCAGGAGGACATAAAAGCCTCTTGAGCTTCGGATTCGACAATGCGGTGAGCTGTGTTGGAAGACATGGTATTAATTTCTTGAAGACCTAGCTGTTGTAAGTTTGGGGAATGAGCGGGGTGAGGATAGCAGTAGACAGATAAAGATGTATGATATGTGGGTTATAGCAGGGAAAGGGAGGATGAGGTGAGGGAGCCTCAGGGAGGACGAGGGAGGGCAAACTACCTGTAGTCATCCATCCCCCCGCCCGCAATCCCAGGAAAATCAAGGGCATTGATGGAGTAAGCCCATAGCTCTGGTTGGCCCGGTACGATAGATAAATTAAGGCCTAAGTTATCTGGGGAAACCGGTGCACTCCGGAGCTCCCCTTTCGGGAAGGACCTGTGGTGAGAACCGTTGCATGCACCGTAGGCTAGCCTTACTTGAGGGACTAAATAGTGCCGGGGGTTCATTGAGTTAAAATACCGGTATGCTGCTCCTCATGGGGCATATAATAACCAAGCTCCAGGTGTAATAGAATATAGCGCTCCCCCCCCCCTTTTTTTAGTAGTTTCTGTCAATTTGTGGTCACTCTCGACTGGGAAACCTGACCATGGACTTATTTTTATTTTGTATCATGTCGGCCAGGTCGCTCCTATTTCTCAGAGCTCTTCCGGCATCCCTCAATTTTTTTTCAACGTCGGGAGGCTTTTTACCGGTACCGGTATTGTAAGTTTATCATTCTGGGTTGGTCGTAAAGGCTCAAGTAAATGGGGATCCCTGCGATTTGACTGGTTGATAGAATTCTATGGGGATCTGCTCGAGTAACTTACAGCATCTCTCACAAGTTCTAGGGATGCCGGTGCTCGTGGTTTTCTGACGTTTGTGAACACGACTGCTATTGCATACCACCAAAATCTTGAGGCTCCGGCCGATTTTTCGCCAATATGCAATAGCAGTTGTGTTCACAAACGTCAGAAAATTACGAGTAACTTACCGGGTATCTGGGGTAAGTCTGCCGAACATCCTCCGGTTGGATCCATGCCTTCTTGACCGTTGAGGGAACGATATTTGCTCCACTAAGCCAAGAGTTCGACAGACTTTTTTCCTTCACCAAAAATTAGTGAAAAAATCCGGTTACACTCATGGTAATTTCGACGAATGAGCAAAAGTTCGACAGACTAAAGTTCACACCCTAAGTACTCGTACAGTCTTCAGGTATTTTGGCAGGCAAGAGAATGAATTGGCTGGAGCGCGGTGACGGAGGGATAGGTGCCGGTGCCGGCTACTTGGTCCCTGTTCGTCGGCCAAAGTTTTTTTCGCTGTTATCCCCCATTTGATGACTGCTGCCGGTACTCGTATCATACTCGAGTACCGTATAGTACTTGTCATGTTGAAGAGTTTTTTAAAAGGACCGATATTGCATACCACCAAACTTTGGCCCCCTTCGCTTGGATCCGGATAGTATACAATGCACCTCTTTTTGAAAACGCTTCGACACTGCGAGTACTGGTGCCGGTAATTTACTCGATAGTCTAAGTACTCGAGTACTCGTGTACCCGTATCGCGCTAAGCTCAAAGATCTGGAGTTACCCGGCTTCATGGAATCTTTGGGGGGTTTTTTTTGAGGCCCCACCCTCACCAGTCCATATTCGCAATTGTATGACTCCAACCCTCGTGTTCATCTACTTTCCACGTCAATGAAAATCCACAAAACTCGCACCACATTTAAATTCATAAACCGGAATCATAGTCCATTGCATAAAAAATATTACTGTCTGACGAATCCTATTCAACAAGACAAACATGCCCTCGAATCCTTCCAACGGCTTCCAAGCCATTATTCTCTGTGGCCCAGGGACCTCCCTCTATCCTTTTACGGGCGCTGAGGACCTCCCAAAAGCTCTTCTACCGGTAGCAAATAAGCCTATGCTTTATTATCCTATCGAATGGTGTGATAGGGCTGGCTTTGATAGTACGTTTTGACTCCTCCTATTTCTCACACTTGCTAATTATCCGCCATAGCAATCTTAATTCTCACCTTAACTGAGCACCAACCTGCAATTCAATCTTATCTCCGCTCTCACCGTGCCCAAAAGTCCTCGGTTGAGATCCGGGTTGAATCACCCTCGTCACTGAATGACAATCTTGGCACTGCCGACGTAATAAGGATAGCACACAAGAAGGGCTGGATCCATGGTGACTTTGCAGTATTGCCCTGTGATTTGGTCACCACCATGGATTCTCAGGAGGTTATGGAAATGTGGATGGTTGAGCAAGCAGGCTTTGATTCAGATATGGGGAGACGCCCAAGGCTGAGCAAGAAGGCTGGTGATGCCGATGATGGACGGCGTGGAGGATTGGGTATTTGGTATGAGACTAGAGGCGAGGGTGCAACCAAGGGAATGGGTATGTTTTCTCTTTTGAAAATGGGCTTTTTGAAATCTCGAATTGTGTTTTCTAGAAGCCACTTGGGCTAAAATTTTTGCCTCAAGAAACCGATTTCATTGCGGTTGTGCCACGCCCTACGGAGAACCAATCGGCCTCCAAGTGTCGCTCGAAAGGGGCCGTTTCCAGCTTGCTATTTAATACGCCAACACATATGCTCAAAGGGGACGATGTATCCCCCGAGTTTCCCATCCGCCGTTCTCTCTTAGAGAAACATCCAAAACTACAACTCTACACAACACGCCGTGACAGTGGAATCTATTTTTTTCCCTACTGGGTTTTAAAATTTATCGAGGAGAACCCGAAAATGGCGTCCCTCCGTGAGGACGTAGTGCCTTGGTTGGCTAAGTGCTGTTGGCAAAATCGAAGGCTTGCGGATAAACTTGGTCTCCTTGACATTCTGGTTGGGAGTGAGGAGGAGGACGATTTGGAGGAGATAGATGTCGGAGAACGCTACGACGTCGGTTCAATGAGCACTAACCGGGCTCGCAAGCTAGAAAAGCCTAAGAACGAGCCCGCTGTAGAACCTGGATCCGAGGCAAGCAGAGCTATAAAGGCTCGTATGTTAGCTAAGGCAGAGGTGCCAATTCCAGAAGTCACAGCATACCTACCGAGTCAATCAAAATTGTTCATTCGCCGTGTGGACACTACTCACCTTTACTTATTCACTTGCCTTTATTTGGCCAAATCAGATCCTCAGACCGCAACTACTCAGGTCAAAATTGACCCCTCAGCCTCAATCGATCCCAAAGCCATTGTTAGCGCTTTTGACTGTTTGATTGCAGACAAGGTGTCGATAGGCGAAAAAGCCAATATTAAGCGTTCAGTTCTTGGTAGCGGCGTGAGTATTGGAAGGGGTGCGAGGTTGATAGGATGTGTTTTAATGGATGGAGCTTCTGTCGCCGAAGGGGCAAAGCTTGAAGGATGCACGGTTGGAAGAAAGGCGATCGTCGGTGTAAAGGCTAATCTAAAGGACTGCGAGATTGCAGAAAATTTTGTGGTCGAGGAAGGAAGTTAGTAACCAATCATGATCCCCATCTCGGAGTCTGCGCACTTGCTAATACCGAATCACAGCCGAGGCCAAGAACGAGAGATTCGTTCTCTTTACTGGGTTGGACGCCAACGCTTCTGACGCTTCAGGCCAAGACTCCGATGGGAACTGTGAGGATAGCGATCACTCGAAAGCCGCCGAAAATGATAGCGAGGTGGAATCAGCGTCCGAAAATCTAACCCCTAAGTCTGTCACTAAAAGTGGGGTAAACCTTGCCGTTTATCCTTCTCCCGCGAAGGATCTTCCTCCCCCTTACTCTTTGAAAGCACCCACCGTCATGCCTTCCGAGTCTAAGGTCACCAACGCGCCGCAGGGCGCACCTGCAAAAGACGTTGCGTCTGGGAGCTGACGTTTACAGGTCTGGTGGGTTGTTGGTGGGGTCTTTGGAGTTTTCCTGGGCCTATTTTTGCTGCGGCCGAGAAGTGGGGTATGAACTGAGTGTATAATAAAGTCATTTCCGGGAACGTTATTTTGGGGGTCATGCGTTCGGGACGGATAGAAATTAGATTGGGGGTTGTTGCTCTTTTATGACAAGGAAGGGTTAAACATTCAGTTTTTTTCTTTCCTTTTTTTTTTTTTGTTGGCTCGTGGCCCATACCTATGCTGTGCGAAGACTCTGTACTCGAGTATAGTATATGTCGAAATTGTGGGATATTCTCTCGTGATGGAGCGCAGAATATTGGGGGAGCAAGTGATTATCCATGATTGTATGTTGTGAGTTTTTGATAGGGTATCGAAGCAGAGGAGGTAGGAGCATATACAGCAGCACCCGCGGAGTTCTCATGTCCTTCCAAGTTCTACTAGCCCCCAGAAACGCTTCGCTTGCCCCCTCTTTAGGCTATGCAGTAAAACGGTGGGATAAAAGGTTACCGCGTCCCTAGAGGCATGTCCGAAAACAGTTATTTACGAGACTCTTGCTATTCTGTTGCTGTTGCTAATAGGTATCGCTCTCGAGGCGTCAGGAGGGGTACGAGAACTTTACGGACGTGAGTGTACGAGTACTGTACGCTTCGGTGAGATATCTGATAGCTTTGTCCTGCATTCTGCACTGAAGGAAAGGCGATGGTTTCCGTGGGTCTACAACGCAACCAGAAGCTATCCGACCACAAGCTATTCTCCGTCCGGCAAAAATTTTGGCCATCGTGACGTGCGTCTCAAAATTCGGGAGAAATGGTCTGAGTTTTTGGAGCCCGGGTGAATTAACAAATTGGAAAATTCTCGGAACAATTATGATAACATTTTTTGTATGGGCCCTCTTTCATTCAATTCTAGACGGCGCTCAAAGCTGGATTCCCAAGCTCTTTTTGCAGAGGTAATTCCCTAGCGCGGGGAGGGGGGGGGTTCTCGGGTCTGTAGATGGTATGTGTGAATGGTAAGATGTGATTGCTATCGTAGATCCTTGGCTATTACTTGGGTGTATAATTTGGGAATTTGTGAGGGGTTTGACGTACGGTAGTGGACTCGAATTGCTTGTATGATAATAATTATTGCTTTCTTTTCTTTTCCTTTACTGTATTGGTGGGGTTTGTTGTGTTACCGGGGCCGTTGGGTGGTAGAGGGCTGCGGTCTGGGTTGTGCCAAAGAGCCCTGGGGGACTTCATTAATTAGCGAGTGCACAAGGGATCTATATAATCCTTAGTCCGAACCCAGGATTCTTACCGCTTATCAACTGCTTAGTTGATTAGGTGGATTGACGTTTTTTTTCGTTGCAAGTAGGGTGGTATGATATGGGTATATTGTGTATCGTATGATAATGATATTATGATGGAACTATCTAACCTATTGGCCTGCCAGGCCTACTACCTGGAGCTCCTTGAACGGAGGTCATTACATGGTATGAAAAGCTGTATAGTCTATTACTTGTAGCGCTCATATACACTTACCCATCGAGGATAAAGGGTTTTACTGCCGTGGTAGTTGTGGTAAATAGTTATCGTGCAGTGTCATACTGATATTGCGGGCTGGAATATTTGGTAAGAAGGGTTGCGGGTTCACTGGTGAGAGAGGGTAAACAGTTATAGTATTTCATAATAATATCCACTTTCTCCTCTTTCTTCCTCCTCTCTTTACAGCTACCTCATCTCCCCCCATATTGCCTTTCTCCACATCTCTCTTATCCAATGCCTATAAGCTAATACCCATTCCAATCTCTCTTGAGACAGATCTTCATCCAAATAAACCCTTTTCTGTGCCAATCACTTCTTCAGATGCCTTTCTGCAAGTCTCCTCCTCACTGTACTAGTAGAGACATTGGGAACAACTCTTTTAGCAATCTCAGAATAGCTAGTATTGTGATTGCTGAGAGCTTCCTCCACCATGGAATCATCCTGCAACTTGGTAGTTTTAGGATGTCTTCCTCTTCCCTTTCTCTCCTTGCCCTCTTGATTTCCTCTTAAGACTGTATCCCTAACAGTGCTAAGAGGAATGTCAAGATAGCGAGAAATTTGGCGATAGCCCATTTGAGGTTCATGTAACCCAAGAATTCTCCCCCTGGTAAACTCAGAGAGGTGCTTGGAGGGAATAGGCTTTTTGGCATGACTGCGAAGAATAGGAGGCATAGTTTCTTAGGATAAAAGAATTAGGAAAATTGGTTGGATTTTGGTTGATGTAGAGGAATTTCTTTATGTGACGTTCCGAGTGAGGGGTCATAAGGAGGAGTGATGGGTGCGTTGCCATGGCCGTTCAGTGTACGGTTAATTTTGTCAACGGACAATACTGCTCTTCCCCCCATACAGGCTCTAAACGGCGGCGATGCAACTTACCTGAGTGGTCTCCCTGCCCCCATGTAGAACTAACGGCCACTATGATCTCGCTGTGCCCTTCCCGCACCACACCGCTACTCCCCCCCCGATACGGGATCGCCTTCAAAAACCGGAACAGGGGCCCTTCCAGCCACAACAATGACATCACATCCACACTTATGCTACCTTGGCAACGACGTCAACAACCATTCCATTTGAATGGTAGAGATAAAGGTCGTGCTCATTCATTCCCCATGTTTGCTTCGAAACTCCTCGATCCCAGGATGAACCCACCAAAATGCTCTGGTTCCATTCTTCTCCCCCCCGTGACCGCGACGCGGACACGCGCCCCCTCTTGGCAGACTACGATGCCGCGACGACCCTCCAACACAAAGCTGCAGCGAAGCTGCACACATACCAGATGCTCCGTGCCATATTTAAGGGTTACTATCCCAGTACTGAGCAGCTGGTAGTCCACTTGAGGACCCTCCTGTCCGCGGATGTGCTGCACCCGACGAACCCACAGTTGAGCGCTGAGGGGCGTAGGCTCGTGCGACATATGCGGAGGTTGATTGAAGAATTCATAGAGTTCCTCAGGGATAAGAATTCGGAGGACCAGATTCAGGAGTTTTTGTGGTGCGTTACGAGGGCTCGGGCTGGGCTTGATGTTGGCGATATAATGCAGAGGGCAAGGGGAGGTGCTGATGTTAGTGTTGGTGGGTTTCCCTTCCTCCCTCAGGGTTGGTTTTGGTTTTTTTTGGTATGATAGGGAGGCTAATAGGGTTCGTCTGTCATAGCTTATGACTCACTGCATACCGTTTTCGACTTACTCCTGGCAAACAGTGACTTCCGGAAGTTGCTGGCAGACTTAACGACCATTACTCGACAGGTTTTCGCTGATACGGCTGCTACGTCTGCACATGTTGCCCAGACGGTAGCAGAGACGGTAGAACCGAGCGACGCGGAGCTTGCCGCGATTAGCTCCAAGGCGCCAGCACCCGAAAATGAGGACTTTGTAGAAGTTCCTGCAAAAGAGGTTGGCGAAGCCATTGCCAAAGGCGCCGTTGAGACCGCTACCCAAGCAGTCAGCAGCGCTGACCGGGAATTGAACAAGGCCGGAAGAAAAGATGCCCTGGTTGAGAGGATGAAAATGGTGGTTATGAGACTTCGACAGAACACGGATTATACACAATCTGTGTCGTTTCTATCGGTACTTTTGAAGAGGTATGCCAGGACTTACTCGAGGGCTTTGGATGCTACAACTACCGCAGTCGTGGAGGATATCGAACCGAACCCAGCACTGGATGGGGCCATCAAATCCTTCGTGGCCTTTGTCAAGTCTTTTGGAGACAAAGCGGAATGGGACGAACTCGAGGTGAAATGGGACAGGGTGATGGGCCATGTTCATAGAGACCCCGAGTTCGAGAACGCCATGGAGGACGTCGGAAACTCTGTTCAAGCATTGCTCACAGACCCAGACTTCATCGCCTGCGCCGACGCAAAGCTCGCCGCCATCCGCGAGAGAATCCGGGGAGTTAGCACCGAAGGCACACTCCGAGACGATGTCGGCGAGGCCTTCGGTCAGGCGCAGCGAGTCTTCACCTCAATCCTTAACGACAGGGCCATCTCCAACCTCCTCCGCACCTCAGCCACGATCGCAAACACCCTATTCCCCTCCGCAACCTACCCCACAAACCCGGAACTAATAACTGACTTCTTCAACGTCTTCTTCCCCCTTGCCATCTGGTCAATCCAATACATCCCGATCCCCCGCCTAACCATCTCAACCCCATCTGTAGATCTCCTGCTAGAAAGCCTAATCCTAGAACCGGGAGAGACAATAAACGATACTTCCTTCCTCCCTTTCCGCATGCGCATAGAAACCCAAAACGCCCTAGAAATCCGTAAGGGTCGTCTCAGAGCCTGTTCGTCAATATCCTCCCTCGCGACGATAAAGCTCGACGGGATATCCCTCCGCGCGGAGGACGTAGGATACTGGCTTCGTGCACACCGCGGCCTGATCATACCGGGATTCACAGACGCAGGCCTAGCCAGCTTCTCGATCGACAACCGAGGGATAGACCTCCACCTCGATGTGGAAATCGCCAAAGACCGCATATCAAGCATCCTCTCGCTCCGTGGTGTGCACGTCCAAATACACAACCTGAACTACACCCTCCGACAATCACGGTTCTCGTTCCTGTCCTGGCTCTTCAAACCCCTCTTGAGGCGCCTCGTGCGGAGAGCGCTCGAGCACGCGATTGCGGAGAACGTTAAAGCTGCACTCGAGTTTGCGGATCGGGAGATATTGTTTGCGAGGGAGAGATTGAGGGCTACGAGGATTGCCCAGCCGAGGGATCTGGAGACTTTTGTTAGGGCGGTTATGGCTAGGTTGCGCCCGGCGCCGGATCCCGATGTTGAGGTTGGTGTTGGAGTGTTACCGGGGAGGGGTGAGAAGAAGGTTTTCCAGGGAAGGAGGACCCCAGGCAGTCTTGTCCATCTCTGGGAGGGAGAGGGGGAGAGGGCGGGGGAGATTGTGGATGAAGGGGCAGCTGGAGGGTGGAGGAATGAGGTTTTTGATGTGCATGTTAAGAGTTTGGGGTGATGAGTTTATGGATGTGGTGTATGTTGGGTTGGGGTCTCGTTTTGGTGGTACCATACCATTGCGGGTGATGTGGTTATGTTTCTGTGTCGTAGCTAGCATTCATGGTTTTAGCTTTCGTGGTTAATATTTTTCTTTTTCTTCATGATACAAAAGTAATAAAAGCGTATCATATTATGGAGTTTATTTTGGCGAACGCACGAATTTCGTATAATCTCAAAACTAAGCTCCAATGCAATTGGTCCGTAATGTTGAGACTGCTATATTATATTGTTCTAGACACCATATTGAAAAGTGGGCAAAGAGCACCACGCCCGTCCAACCACCCACGGAAACTACCCCACCATTAAAAGCCCCCAGCCGGGTACCCTACAAGCGCTGTCCACCATCCATCCATCCAACTCACCAATCAAGTACCGTACTATGGGAGACTACCCCGGCGAAGTTATTGACGGGAATGCCCCTCCTTCACGGACCGCAGAGACGCAACAACGCCCCAAAATTCGTCGGCGAAATCAGCCGTGATATATCATACCCATAACCATATACCCCCCCCCCCACCCCACGGTAGATAGACAAATAGTCTCCAGAGCTAACCAGTCATATCCCATACCCGCTCCAGCGGGATATATATCTACCTACATATGTACCCAAGCCAAATATCAGATAAAACCATTCACTCCCCACTCCTGCAGTGGTGGTCGTCCCAGCGATGGGGGCTGGGCTGGTTGGTGACTTTGTATGAAGGCCGGAAAGAAAAAAGAAAAAAATCCCCCCCTATACGAGTGCGTTTTTGCATGTGCAGCCGCCAAACTGGCTGTCCAGTTGCCCACCGAGTACCGTAAGTATGATATAGGCAGAGAAGTGGTGATTTCACTCACCGACACCGCACTAGTTAGGCCCAAATCAAATCACGCGATATCACTCACACCCCTTGGTATATATCTCCTATTTGGATAACCGTTATTGCCATCCAGTCCCAACACGAGTTTTTGTCGAAGAGATGCCTGTCTATTTGCCGTGGTATCATATGAAGAAGAATACACGAGAGCGGGGATCCGCAAAATAAGTATATGGCAAAAAAAAAAAACCTCCCACATAAGCCCACGAACCCCTGCCACCGGTTACCGTACAGTACTTCTTACCTTACTGTGTGAGTACTGTGCTGGCACTCGTACATCACCTCCGAGGCGTCCCCATCCCTTCCCTTCCCTATGTCACCAGGGAGAGAGAGAAAAGTATCACAAGATCGACGACGCTTAGGCAGTACCGGTAGGCACCGAGTTTGATTTGGTGAGAGTATCTTGGGGTGTTATGGTTGGCATCGATAAAAAGAGTTTTTTTTCTACCGTAACTATATATTTGGCTCAGTTTGGGTGTTTGCCGATTGATCAGTTGGGGTCTCTTTTACTAACGAATCACACAGATGGCCGATATTATATAATACAATAGTGGCACTGTTTTCTGAGGGAGGGCCGCGCTGGGGTTCCGGCCCATGGTTAGCAGTATTGTAGGTTGCTGTAAATATTATTTCCTTCGGAGAGTTCTATTATATATGATATAGCGAGTCATAAGACTTCAAATACCCCTAGACCTTGTACATCTTGTTTTTCAACCCGGATTATGGGATTTCCGACGTTGCGGATCCAGTAGCGATTTGAAGTCCCCTTATCCCACTGATATTATGGCCCCTGTGTTGGAATCGTGGGGATACTTCTAATGCTCGGAACCCCAACCGCAAACTTCTGGACAAGATAAGAGAAAAAGTCTCCGGAAAGGGTTCTATGATACCGTAAAAGCTCCCCTAATCCGCTATTAGTTTGTCAGTGAAAATCATCCCGTCATCCCACGATAGGTTTTAGTTTGATAGGTTAAGAGAATTGCGAATACCGGTGAATGAGATACAACACAGTCAGTTGGCTGACCGAATACCATGTTAGGAAAACGCTAATCCTTCCCTGGGGTAATATATTTTGATAAACTACGGTACTCGAGTATCATACAAGTACTAGGCCGAAAGTTAATGAACAGTTATTTTAGGTTAACCCGCAAAATTATCCCTGTCTTGTGCGAAAACATATAGCCTGTGCCTTGTACAAGGTCCGGCAAGAAGTTATGGAACAGTTATTTGAGGTTAACCAGCCAAATACATCCTTGTCTGTTCCGGTTAATGGGTCCCAACCCTTGTACAAGTACAAGTGCTAGACTAAAAGTTAATGGATAGTTAAGTTAGGTTAACCTGCAAAATAATCCCTGACATGTGCGAAAATATATCCCCTGGGCCGCTGAGACATTCCAACCCCATTTAAAATGTTAAACACTACTTGACCATTCATAAAGTATTCGGATGCCTTGGCGCCAAGCTAACCAGCCAGCGCCTAAACATGGAATCTTGGCGTATTGGCATCCGAATACTTTATGAATGGTCAAGTAGCCTATTTAAGTAATCGTGATAGGAGGAACCTTGTTGGTCTCTGGAGGGAGTAACCGTGCTCAGAATACAGTGAAATCTGTAATGCTCAGTACGGCCATGATAAAAACAGCAGGGTCTGCGTAGGTTCGCTCCCGGTTGCCAAAATAGGCTGGTGTTCAATATTTCAAATGAGGCTGGAATGTCTCAGCGGCTGAGGGGATAGCCAGTGCCTTGCAATCCCTCACCGGAGTTTTTGTCTCAGAATCCGGAGAATAGAGCTTGAGGAGATAGTGGATTGTAAGGGTTTTTACAAGTATGGCGCTTCTATTTTAGACCCTGGCCTAAGCCACCCCCGATCGTGATGCCTAAGCGCTGGAACCAGGTAGCACAACGCATCGCAAGTTTGTATTAATTGATGCTCATCGACACGATTCTGAGAAAACCCACCTCCTACAGCCATGAAATCCTTACTACCAATTTTTCTGGTCCTTCCTTCACTGTTCGCCCTCCCTCAACAACTTCCTCTTCGTTCCTTGGAGAAAACATCGAACAATACGTATTGCTCCACTACCCCTGAGTCACCTTATTACTATCAGGCTCAAGGTGCCGCTTCGATAGCGATCAACGTGTTAGGCGACAAACCATGCGTTCAATCGAGTCTCTCGCAGTGCACGTCCCTTGTCAAGTGGGGAACTGCTGAAATCGGGATTTGTGGCGAGCGCGGATACGAGATACTGTGCACCAAGGTTGGAGAATACGTGGAGCGCATCATGGAGGAATGCAAGGAGTGGAAGAAATGCAAGGAGTGGGACGAAACCAGATTTGTGGCGGAAGGGGTCTGGGCTACGAACGGAAAGCCAGGAGATGAGGATTTCAGAGGGGTGTTTCTTCACCACACCTAGGATTCTTGGGTTGGTGTTTGCAGTTTCTGTATTCGTGCTTGGAAAGCTGTGGCAGGGTTGGCTCGGTGGAAGTATTGGAGGCTCTTTCTATTTGTTTGTTTAGCGGAGTACGCGTCGGGTATGCATCGGTACTGGCCTGTACACGATAGTTGTCTTTGAATTTGTCCCACCTTTTGTCATTTCCTAGGTGCTAGGAATGAATAGTACCAGTTGAAAGTGGTGACATTGGCCAAAGGATGAGCATTATGATACTTGGACTCCCTCCGCTCTTGAGCGGGCATGGGAGAATTGTGACCATTGGGGATGCTTGCCCTAACCTTTATCAACTTCAAAATTGAGGCGGGGGCCAACGAGGAGTGATTTAACCTGCGAACTTAGAAACTCGGTCCCTTGAGGGAGCTCAAACAGGAAGGCACTTGCCATTTTTTAAAACCTCGAGTTCAGGTCATACAATACGGTACGGGTACTGGACTTGAGTGCCCGTAAAAACTGGCCTCAAGCCAGTCGTTGGAGTTGCCCCTCCTAGTAAGGTGCGGCGTAAATTTCTTTTTATTTGTCTCAGCGGAGAGTTGAAAAACCAGTCTTCTTCCCTGTGAATTTCTCCCCCTAATCCAAGGGAGGGAATTCTGGACGACTAGCGTGGGGGCTAACTATCCCGGTTTTTACGGTATTGGCAATATCCCGGTATAATATTTCAGGATCGTAGCCGTTTCGGGGCCGATCATTGCTTCATCGCCGAAATATACAAGTAGTACGGTACTGGTACCCCAACCACATACAAGAGCTAACTTTCTCGCAGAAAAAGCGGAGAATCAAGAATTCCAACCTCGATGGCCACCGGCAAGGAGCCCCAACAAATCTGTTTCAGCATGAGTACTGGTGGGGGCAGTTTCACGGTACATGTACGTATTTGTATATCGATACTGGTATTGCGGAGATACAGGTACCATTCTGTGAGGCACAAGTATGATATAACGGACTCAAAGTACTTGCTTGGTATGTTTTGGGGGGCGGTCCGTTATATACTCTCAACAATAAATAATGGACATTTATTTTGGTCATATTCCCTAAGCAGACTTAGCAAGACTATACGGTAGGCCGTGCGAAGGCCTAGACGATGTTTTCCTCTTGTGTTTCGGGCTCGGTACTCTGTGGGTGTTTGTGTTGGTTTGGTTAAGGGAGGTGTGGACATTAGAGAAGGGGAGACTATTGGAGTATGTATAGTCTGGAAAAGCTTAGAGAGAGTGTCAGAGGTTGATTGGACGGGAGGTTTTGAATTAGAGGTATTTCAGAAGAGTAATAGGGAGGTAGGGGGGTTGATATATAGTTCTCGATTATCTACTGCATCAAGAGGTTTGTTTGCTTGGGTGACTGGCACGCGCGATCACGTCCAGTGACACACCTCTCGGCAATCCCTAGTTTGGAAACCTTATGATCCCTTTATTAGGTCATTTGATTTTCAGAGCCACGCAGCTCGTCTGAGTCATACCCGCGCTTGAGCAGTACGTGGAATGGGGAGATTTTGGTGAGGTATCATTTTTCTGTTTACTAGGATTTGGAGTCAGGGTCAGGGAGACATTTCTTTTTGGTACTTTCTAATGGTCGTAGCTTAACTATCTGACAGGATGCCATAGTATTGAGCCATTCCAGCTCTCCAAGACTCTCCCGGTGTATCATAGATTTTGGCGGCATCCGCTCAAGTTACGGTTCGAGTGATCAGTAGTGTTTCGAGTGCGAGTTAAGGTATCATACTTGTAGTATATGCTTTGAGCCCATGCGAGCGTTGGCTTCTGCTAGCGGAGATTGTGTTTTGCCTCTTTTGGAATTCCGTCTCCATTTTTTTTTCCACCGGAATCAATGCACTGCTCGTAATATGGAAGACCTATAGGTTCCAGTAGATTGACGGGAATATGCAATTCGGAGATGTACTCTGATATATA
The DNA here is from genome assembly GCA_014065205.1 of Tuber brumale. NCBI lineage: Eukaryota > Fungi > Ascomycota > Pezizomycetes > Pezizales > Tuberaceae > Tuber > Tuber brumale. The sequence continues at coordinate 381,041 of JACCEG010000120.1, forward strand.
GCTAGTATATATCTTGGGAACAACGGTATTGAGATCCCCACTCCTTTCTACGTGTTTATCTAGGGCCAAGATGAGGAGCTTATTGTGCGAGGTGATGCTATATCGAGAGTTCCCCCGTTTGGATGGATGATCTAACGCCGACACGACGGTCTACTTGTAAATATTGTGTGTTTGGAGCTCAGATGTTTATCTCGTATTGCCAACTGGTCCGCCGAGCATGGATTGCGTGTTATGTATCACACAGGAATATAAATTAGATTAAGAGCAATCCAAGACCGTGCTCCCAGATCACCTTGCTTGCTGTATATTGGGTAGATATCTGACTCCTGTAGCTTTTATGAAGAATTAAAGATGCATAAACTAGTACTTGTAGACATTGAATCCCAATCTCCTCCAGTTACCTACGCAGACGGCGGGTAGTGCATGGTCTGGGCCCCCCCCCGGACCGTTACGCACCGGCAGTAGCAGGCTGGGTAGCAGGATGGGGAATATGCGGAAATTGTAGCTACGCCCTGCGGGGCTGTCCAGAAAAGTGTCTGGAGTTTTCTGGTAGCTTGTAGACTAAGTCTGGCGTCGTGAGCGTTGATAAACGATGTCTAAGCTTGACACATTGCTTGCAAATGTTTACCAATTGCCATGCCTGTCGGGCTGGAGCTCTGGCGTCAGGACAACAAGCTAGGAAAGTGTATGACATCGGGCACGGGGTTTTGGGTCTAAATATCGAGAAATAGAGAAGTGATCGCCCAGTATTTGCTCCCCAGGAGGGTGTGGTAGAATCCTAGTGTCGATCATCCAAATGCGGGGGAAGTGCGACGGTAGTTGAGTTATGACACCACACCCGAATGAGCTTTGGTCCAACGTCTACCGTACCATTCTGGGCAATGGCCGTGGATTAGAGCTATGATAGAAGCATCCTTCAAGCAGTTATTGTGCATTCTTGGGGACTGAAAAGAAGAAAAAGTGCGAATAGAAAAAAACTGGACCAATATAATTAGTAAAGCTTTGTTTGTAGATAAAAGGAAGCTAGAAAGAAAATGGAAGGGAAATGAAACAATTTGTGTCCACAGGATGAAAGTAGCACAGTCCTTCGGCTAACTCTCCCTCACTTATTCACAAATCAGTTGTACTTATTTTCATAAGTTGAAAGTCCGTGTTTGTTGTCCTTATTCTGCTTAGCTACAGGAAAGAAGAAAGTAAAAAATCTCTTCTCTGTCTCTCAGTTCCTTGTTCCAACAAAACCCTCAGTAAACTAGTCAACTTCAGGACCCTTCAGAAACCTAACTGAAAACAAGATGAAACCCTGAACACATCATCCAGGAATTTCGAAAAACAACAGAGCCTCATTTTCATTATTACAGGACTCGCTATGATGACCTCCGCAGTGGGTTGAGCCAACAAGTGCACCAGCAAACCCTGGGTATGATGCTAGTCAATGCCCATCGGAGGTCCGTGTTCCCTTGAACCTGCAAGCCTCCGCAGTTCGATTGCCCAAACCGACCGCCAAGGCTCGTCATAAGTCATCTGAATTATCAGTTGTCCTACCCCTGGTACTATACTCCGACAGAAGGTTTGGCAGACTGGGTGGGTTGGTCTTAATAATAATTATTAGGATAGATAGAGCGGGCCGATGGGTTAGTGTGTCACTGCAACGGTCTGATATGTAAACTCGTGGCTCTTGGAGGTAGGTAAACGGGGAACTGGTGATGTTTCTTCTTCTTTGACACTCCGAGTGCCCCTTTCCCCACCCTGGATAATCATGGGAGTTTGAGGAAAGTGGGCAAAATGTTTCGACCATCAATCAATAATTTTCCACCCCACTGGCGGGCCTGGGCTGGGCTCTGCACACTTCTCTTGTGCCATGAACAATCATTTCGAGTGATATTTCGGGGTGGGGGGGGGGGCATTGGTATGATATTAGAAGTTCTCCGGGTTTCATGTTTGTTGTTCCTATCCACCGCAGTAGGGCCGGTAACATGTTTGTTTTGCGCGTGCGGCCCTCAGTCCGGAGAGCCGGTACTCATGTGTGCGTCTTTCTGCGGACAACTTGTAGCCTCCGGAGTGTTGGCCTCGGGATATATAGTCTCCTTCATCGTGCTGCCCCACCTTCCACATAAATCCTCCCTCTTCTCCACCGCAATCGTTTCTCTTCAGTTACCCAACCCCCGCTCAACAGAGGAGATTTTGAGATCACCCACTGGTTCACCAACTGACCCTTACTTAGTTTTCATACCCTGGTAGTTTTCTGTGACAAACATGCGTTACGTCAAACCCTTTCTTGCCGTACTTTTCGTACTGGCTGCCGGTTCTACCGCCCAGTCCATCGTTGAGGTCCTTTTAAATACGCCTGAGGCTAGCAATTTTACCTTTCTCGTCTCCAAGTATTCCGATTTCACTGCTTCGCTCTCTGTTACTTCGAATATCACTGTTCTTGCTCCCAATGACAAAGCTTTGGCTAGTACCATGAAAATGTTGTCTACTGAAACCGGAAACCACACCGAACATATAAAGAGTTTGCTGGCCTATCATGTCCTTAATGGAACGTATAGGACAGCAGATTTTGGAGATAAGCCGGGGTTTTTGCCCACTCTTTTGACCAATAAGGAGTGGGCCAACATCACTGCTGGGGAGTCACAAGTGGTCAAGGGAATTCTAATGGGAGATCATGCTGCCCTATATTCCGGTCTCAACAAAGCTTCTATGGTTTCTAGAGCAGTGAGTTCTTTATTTTTTTCTTTTATCATGAATTTTTCAGTTTATTTTCTCCTTGTTTTAACCCCTCTCGTAAACACAACCCCTTCTCCTGTGGCCCCTCTACTACCCACTGATTTGGTTCAGAAATACCGGGGGCTGGTGCCTTCCATTGCCCGTGTTGAAGCAATCGCTCTAAATTTTGATGCCTGTAGTCAATGCACTTTACTCACATTTCGCATTTCAGGACATCAAATTCACCAGTGGTGTTGTTCACATTATCGATAATGTTCTTACCCTTCCAATGAACGTTTCAACCACTGCTATTGCCTTGAATCTCACCGCCGTAGCCGGTGCATTGACTAAGGCCAATCTCGTTGACACACTCGACACACTTTCCGGTGTCACCATCTTTGTTCCTAGCAACGCCGCGTTCCAGGCAATTGGTAATCTGGCGGGAGGTCTTAGCAGTGAGCAATTGGCCAGCATCTTAAAGTAGGGTCTCATCTTTGAATTTTCCTGTTGACCGGCTAATCCGAGGGTCCTATGTAGTTACCATGTCGTTCCTGCCAGAGCCTTCACTGTGGATCTCAAAAACGGCCAAAAGTTGAGGACTGCTCAGAGCGGGGAGATAACAATACAAATTAATAACGGCGACGTGTATGCCAATGGAGCAAAGGTCATAGTCTCGGACGTTATCACCAATAATGGTGTCATCCATGTCATTGACGGGTATAGTTGTCAGCCCGAGCTTTTTGTTTATGGGAAGCTAATGTTTAAAGTGTCTTGAACCCCAGTGCTACTGATGACCAACCGGACACTAGTGCTTCCACCCAGGCACCTGCTTTCCCTTCGGCGACTGGATCATCTGATGTTCCATTTACTTCGTTGGTCCCTACACTAACAAGCTCTGGAATGGCCACCTCTTCTCCAACTACCACCCCTAACGCAGCAGATTCTATTACGGGTAATGTTGTTGTAGCCGTCGTGGGAGCAGCACTTGTGGTTGTTGCTGGTATGGTGGTCTAAGCGGGGTTTCGATTTCCTAGAGATATCGAAGGTCTACAAAGGGGAATGGTTTAGGAAAATGCCCTCTAGACATATACGCTTTTTCTGTTTTTCTGTTTTCTTTTCGCCGGATAGTAAAGGAGTTGATGGGACGTAATTGTAAATGCTCGATGAATCACATTACATTTGATAATGGGAACCAAAATTTCAAGCATCGAGATATTTTTTCTGTTATGATTTATCGGGGTTGTTTGAGAGAACCGATGGAGATGAGTGGCCGGCTGCGATTGGTTTGGGCACTACCCCACTCTAGACTGTGTAGCGATTACCCTGTGGCTACTTGAGGCAAAGGAAATTAGGCATTTTTTTTCAGGTTTGGCTTTGAGAAAGAAGTTTGAGGGCAAATACAGCAATAACTTTATACTGTGCGATAATTTATAGGGACCCTGTAGATTAGCACTCTGGTTCAAATTAGAAAAGTGGCTAATCGCCCTGACATGAGCACTGTACCTGCATCAAATAGGCTGATCGCCAAAAAAAGGAATAGCAGCGGGAAAAATCTTCCATACATCATTACCGGTACTCCGGTGTATCAGGAAAATCGCAAAACTGTTCCTGCTAATCTCGTACAAATCCATATGGAGACAAGGGTTGAAGTGATGGACGCACCCGAATATAGTGCAGCATAACCTCCCAACTGTCATCTAGGCCATGATGGTTCAACACATTCTAGGGTAAAAGCCCTTACGAAGGCTCCCAGCCCGCCCTTCCGGGCCTTCAAAAGGGGGTAAGAGAATGAAAAAATGAAAAAAAGGAAAAAAACAAAAAAGAGACTATGAGGGTATAGTAGCGGGTATGCTACGGGAATGGTCATGAGCGGTGCTCTACCTAGGTAGCCTGGTAATGTCCGTACGATTGGGGGGAGGAGGAGTAGGTTGTTTAAGATTTTATAGTAAAGCACAGGATTTTATGGCTTGGGTTGTTCTCCACTAGTGTTGATGGATGGAATTTGTTGGTTAGTTATGGTGTACAGTGCAGGTACAGTACAGTACAGTAAAGTATTGAGGATGCTGAGTTCTATCATACTCGATTATCATAGCCACCACTAATGTCTCCGCGGTTCGATGTGTACGGTACAGTACAAGAAAGTACGGTGCATGGCTTTAAGCAGTGACCCCCCCCCCCGCCCCCAATACCTGTACAGTACAACTAGTGTGTATATCACTGGGATAGAGAGAGAGAGAACTTGGAACTGAAAATTGTCGGATACCCATTGTGTGGGCTATTCACAACGGTTGCAGTCTAGCCCCCGCCCCCCGTCTACTAGTATAGTCCCGGTATGATATGATATTTGGCCGGGGGGGAGGAGGGGGGGGATTGCGGGGGCTACCACGGCCCGCACTGCGAGTCGGTCCCTTTTGACACCTTAGGGTGTGTATATCGTATGTAGGGGGGCCTGTCGGCCTTGTGGCCTGTTGGTTAATGGAGGTATAATATGTGCCACACTTTTCGGCGTGTAGTCCGGGTATTATTGAAAAACACCTTTGGCGGAGGCGGGATAGAAATAATAATAATAATAATAATAATCAGAGTGCGCTAAAAGAGACGTTCGGTTTTGTGTGTGTATAAACCGGGGAGGGGGGGGGAGGGTGTCTTCTAGAATAATTGGGGTTAGCAATGGTCTTGTCTGTCTGAGGAGCTCACGCGAGGCGAGACGATACTTTCGTAGTCCTAGTAAAAATATCAGGAAGCTGCAGGTCATAGTAGAGGACTGTAAATTTTTTTTTTTCTCTTATAGGGCTGTGGGGATATCTGTCAAACAGTAAGTCTACAGGTTTTTTGACTGGTACGAAATAGTGGCGGGGTAGGAACCACGGGGCACAACCAACCGACCGACCGAGCTATCTAGATCATGATGTGAATCATGTGAAGATAGAAATTTATTTCCTGGCTTTAGATGTCGTGAGTGGCTACCGTACTGTTATTGCCTAATGGTATCATAGTGAGCGAGCACTGGTCCTGTCAGGTTGTCACTTCCCCGACAACCAACTACTCCCCGGGTGTCCCTGTGGGGGCCCCGCCGTCTTCCCCGTCTCTTCCGCCAAGTGCACTGAGCAAAAATCCTCGCCAGGGACGCCGGACTCCCCCCCCTTTCTTTGGGAACACCGCCCTAGGGGTGGGTGCAATCCCTGGATACACCACTATGTTCTAGAACGTAAGCTTAGTTATATAATAATACGATGAACAAATCGGGAAGGGCATCTCAATAAGAATGCTTGCTTATGGATAAACTACATATCCACCTATACCGGTATCGTACTCAGTAAATTATAGTACAGTACAGCTTAGGTAAGACGGATTGTGAACTTGGTGGAAATGCTTCCTCCTGGGAAGTGGCGTTTCTCACGTGATCGCCTCTGTTACTTCCGGAAAGCGATATCTTGGTTCTATACAAGCGGATTGAATGTCGCTTTATAAATTCCGCCACCATTTTTTCTTGCCATGAGCCGAGCGGTTTCTCTTGTTGTGCTTTGCCATTCACGAAGTGCGAATACCACCAAGGGTGCTCTCTTATGATACTGTAAGCATCTCCCAGTAAGGCCTGTTGCATTCTTCTTTCCATCTGACTCGGCGCGGGGGGGGGGCTGGAGGCCCCTACTTTACCCAGAGAGGGAAGGAAGTTCTAGGCGCCTTAGCCGGTGGGGTTCAGCTATCGCAGTTGTTAGCGGTACCCGTGATGAGGTAGTTAAGAAAAGAAGAAAAAAAAATTCAGAAGTTGAAAACTCCCTTCCTTCAAATGTTAGAAGAGCAGGCGGACACTAACTCATGGTGCCCTCTGGTTCTGTTTTCCCCTGAGGTCTCCCGGCTGGGCCGCCAGGGTCCGAAGATGTTTCGAACGCTGCCGGAAAGGGAATTACATATGGTCACTGTTCGCTGGCTGCAGGATCACATCGCGCACTGTGAGGAATGATTGCAGAAGAACTGCTAGCAACTGGAATGGGGGGGGGGAGGTTCGGAGGGTGCGCGCGAGAGGGGACTTTTAGGGGGTTGCGTGCGGTACTGTATTCCGGATGAGGTGTTGAAGGCCGCCTCACCTATACTTGCACACTGACTTGAGGATAAGTTGAGGATAAGTGGTAGTTCTGCATGGAGCATCACTCGTTTATTCTCTTTCATTATATCGTTCGGGATCTTGTGTCCGACTTTCTTTCTTTTGGGATTCCTGTGCATTCGTGAGCTATTAAAAGGGGTTTCGGTTGGGGGATGGCCGAGTGATTGTGGCTCGAAAATCTCTAATTTCTAAGTTAGTCCTTTTCGCGAGCCGCCCTGTCGGGAATATTTAGGGGGCCTTACCACGCCGGCGCGGATCTGGAATGTGTAATTTCATGCTGTTCGGGGGGTGTTCACGACGCAGTACGTGGTGAGACCTCTTCGCTCACGATGTGATTTCACTGCTGATTTGGCAGAATCCCTAGACCAGAGACAAATGTTACGGGGAGAAAGGTGGGGTTGCTCTTTGGAGTCCCGGAGTGCCAGGTGCTGCTGGCTTGGAGATTATTCAAACCCGGTGTCTGCACCTTCTCTTGTTCTATCGACTGGTGTCGGGCTTGACGCTGTGCAGGTTGTCTTTGCGCCACCAAAGAATCTTGAAAACCACCTCAGTGCCCATGCCAGCGCCGCAGATCGTTCCTCCAGTTCTCACTTCATGAGCTGTGAAGCTCCTATTTGAAACCCGCTGACCCGGCATAGTGAGACTCCCTTTTGTTAGGTAAGGCACGGGGGAAGAGTAGTGAGATGTCGGAACCTGAGGTGGCAGCGGTGGGAATCCAGTGTTTACAAGGAGGTTTGTCAAGAGTGGGGGTAATGTAGCGGAAATAGTAATTGGAGTATTGGGAAGAAAAGTGCAAGAAGTGACCTCAGAAGAGATGAGAACGGGCAGGAAGGAAGGAGAGGGAGATAAGAGTCACAGTGGGAAAAGGTTCATTGATTGTTTTGTTCAAAAAGCAAAAGGATCATCATTTCCCTTGGGGTGTTTTCCGGAAGGAGTCTTGGAGAGCATGCGGAACCTCCTCCACCGTGACAATCGATACGATAGAGTGATTGAGCAATAACCCTCCTTTTGCGCACAGCCCATTATGTTCAGCACCTTTGGCTTGCTGATCCGGTGTAGTGTTCGAGTGAGTGTTGGTGATTAAGGTTTAGCGCTGAGTAAGAGGATTATAATAATATATTATGGTGGTTTATTACTAGACTGACAGGCTCGTACTAGTGAAATTGACACACACAAGCTTAGCTAACTTAGTATAGTATTTTGACCACAAAGAATTGGCCATCAGAGAGACTACTATACATTGCCCAAACCACACAGAATAAAACACCGAAGATGTAAAAGTTAATGAGTAACGGAGACTTCATAGGTTAACGGTTCCGATACCATCACGCCTCAGCACCACTAGCACGTCCCTCACTCTCCTTGACTCTATCCATGATCCAGTCGACACAGAGGTTATCAGTCATCAACGAGAAAGTTATACATTCCAGCGGATCATTCTTCAAAGCACTAAGAGCGAGATGGAGGTTCTTTTTAGAGATATCCCTGTAGCAGTAAAGCTTGACAGCTTTGCTCGCTGCGTTTGCGTATGGCACGTACTGGGCTGGCAGTTCTGGGGTCTTCCTCTGTTGTTCCTTCTCCTGATGGGACTTGATGGTGGTAATTAGCCTGTCTATTTCAGAGGCAAAGATATCTGCGATTTCAGCAAGGCCCCTTGCGTTATTGTGCCCTCTAGTGGGGCTGAAATAGCGACGTTTGCGGTATCCGGAGTATCCGGAGTGTCCAGAGTATCTAGAGTATCCAGAGTGGGCGGTGTTGTGACCGTCGTACCTCCGGGGCGTACTGCTCTTGAGGTAAGCAGAGGGGGCAGAGGGGGCGGGGTAGAAGGAGCCGGTTGAGTAGGAGGAGGTCGGGCGCCAGTAGTTGTGAGGGGTGTTGAGGGAGGGGGTTATGATGGAGCTAGTAGGGAAGTAGCTGAGGATTTGTGTTAGTACCGTGGTAGTGGTGGCGTTTGAAGTGTGCTTCGCTGGTATTGTTTTTTTCTTCTTTTTTGGGGGGGAGCGCGTTTCGCTTACCTGTTCTTATCTCTGACACTATCGTTGCTGGGAATCGGGGAGTCTTGATGAGAGAACTCGTTGACCTGAGTTTTCTCTTTAGAAGGGCCCCTCCCTTCACTCTTCTCTGTTTCTTCGTCTTCATCTTCGTCTTCATCTTGGTCTTCATATAGTTGCCCACCTGCCTGTCCAATAGCCTGAGACCCCCTAACACTCGTATCACCGAAAAGCTTGCACAAATCCTTAAAATTCTCCAACGGCTTTTGCTTAAAAACTCTAGCCTTCGGATGAGCCTACAGACAACCACCGCCAACACACCCTCCCATTAGCCCCCCAAATCCACTCCACTAACAGCGCGAGAGATTCCACAAACCTTCAGATACTCCTCCCAAACCTCTTCATCAGCATGAATCTTTCCCTCCCCATCCCAATAAATGCCATCAGTTTTCAACAAATGACTAAAATCCCCCCAGCTCTTCTTCAACTAAAAAATTAAATCAGCATACTGGCACCTGGGCCCGGCCAGCGATCGAAAAATGGAGAAGGAAGGGAGAAAACATACAGCAAAATAGCGGGTTTTGACCTGGAGAACGCTCAACACAGGGTGGCCAGTGCGAGCAGACGACTTGTTGAGCTGAGCAGTGACATGGGACCAGGTTCCTGCACTCCACTTGTTGTTGACCTTTTTGTCATTGTGGAGACGGCGCAGTAGTTCCTTGATGAGGATGCGGTCTGCTGGGCTAGCCCAGCGCGCGTGTGGCTTGCGCGAGCTGGAGGGGCCGTCCATTTTCTTTTTCGGTTGGTTGGTTGTTGGTTTGTGTTGATGGAAGTGTTGTGGTTGGCGGGGTGAAGGTGGTTGGTTTTGTTTCTTTCCTTCCTGCTGGAGGAGAGTTTGGGTCCGTAGAGACCGCTTTCTTTCATGCCCTCGTGTGTGAAGATAAGAAATAGGCGCACTAGCTTGTTCGACTGCTTTTTGTTTTCTCATGACCTAAGAACCTCCTATTCGTGGAGGGAGCCGCGGGTATGGTATCATATGTCGGTGGGAGGTTAGCTGCCCTATAATATGAGTGGGATTTGACGCGTAGGACGGTACATATATGATACAACGAAAAGCAAAGGGTTTGTCCTAGCCCTCCATGAGTGTCCCCCTCTCTCTTTCGCTTACACAACTTCAAGAACATATTATGAGAAAAGAATTCACGCACAGCAAAAGTTGGTTAGCTTTCCGTCTGACAAATACGATACAACAGTGGATGCCGATGGTGCTCAGAGTTTAAGCATAGCAAACGGTGACTCCAGCGAGGTGGTTCGCCTATCTTGAGAGTGGTGCGGGGACAGATTATGATTCAAGGCTCGTCCGGCCTTAGAAGGGATTTGGCTGAAGAATGGGGAGGGCGACTGGTCACATGGGGATTCTTAGATCACGCTTGGTGCATTTTCTCATGAAATATCACTCGGATTAACTGATATTTATTTTCGCCTATTCAGAAAAACCAAGACAGGGTGTGAGAGAGTGTCCAACCCAATTTAGTGATACTTTGGCTGCCATAAGCTATTTGGCTACCATGTTGAGCCCTTTTTTATGGGTTCTAGCTACCGATGTATCTTGCAGGGTTAGGGGTGTGGGGTTTCCTGTCAGGAATGCAACTTGATTTTGACATGACAAATCTAAGGGTAGTACAAAAGCACTGTCTACACTGGAACCAACTCTAAGAAACCCATGATACCATACAGAAGGAGAGAACTTTACTTTCCAAATATTTCACTATAACATCCAGGAGATAGGCCTTTGAGCTTCAAAAGTAATATTTTATTGAAATGCTTATCAATTGCCCGGAATGTTTTGCAGATCATGCCCAACAGTAGTTCACTTTATCCATTGCCCACAACTACAATGGAGGTCACAAAATACAATTCGTTGTTGTCCCTTGTCTATATATTGTCAGTTGTCCCGAAAAGTATTTCCACATGTTCATATACTTCTCAGACATACTAAATATGAGTTTTCTGCTTAAAGTCAACAGGCTTCTCTCTGCTAATAGCGCTCCAGGTGAATGTCTTCTCACTCAGCCACACCTACCTTCAACTTGTTCAAATCCTCAAAGTCCAGTCACCACATATAGTGAGATTTGACAATAAGCTTCCATTTTCTTTTTGCTAAATCCTACGTATTAATTCAAGCATGGTGTAATGTCGGCTCTTCTGCTTCTTCTTTATGATAACGAGTAATGACACTTGGATCGTGAGTCATCTATTCTTTCGTATTGTTGTGTCGTGCTCCTTTGGTCCTTGTGGTCATCTGGTAACGTCATAGGTGTTGTTCTTGTCTCCTGTATCCTTTGTAGTAACTTCGGTTGTGGGTGTCCGGCAACCACGCTGTGAGGTTACTGGCTTAAGGTATTGGCCTCGTGGCCTATACCACCCATTTTCCTAAGTAGTACCATTTCAGGCCCCAAAGTCTTCCATCATTAATGTAGCTGAGTTACTTAGATGCTGACATAATGAACTAACTATAGTGTCTTTTTTTTTTTTTTTTATCTTTATATGATTACTTAGTTTAGTGTACAAGAACCGTGGATGCAGCGCTAGCTATGGCATAGAAGAAAACCCATATCCTCCTTCCGCCCAGCTTGACCATATTCCCAAGACTCTCTGGTATGGGCCTAACCACATATTTCCGTCCTGAGGGCCCGAACGTATCTGGAAACAGAAGAACAAACCTCGGAGCAGGGCAAGAGAACATGAGAGGGTAACTGCCGGGAACATCCCAGAGAAACAGGGTAGATTCGCACCTGTTGCAATCCCGGGCCGGTATCGGTTCTTAGCAGTAGGTAGATAATACTTCTTTCTCATTCTCTCTTGACGATCGGTCTTAGACTTAAGTCTACATTAAGGTAGGTGAGACAACTTGTCTTAGGTCCTCAATGCTAATCGTACTCTTTCTTCAACTCTACCGCTTAAAGTAGAGTCCTCACCGTCGTATTTGTAAGTCAGGGAGTCAATGTTTGGCATATGGTAATCTGAGACAATAAGTGCACAGACCTCACAGTAGGGTAACTGTGCACAGACCCTCGATTTTCTGTGAAAGACAATACCACCCTCTGGCCCCCTTACAAGGTATGCACATTATTAGCAAGATTTCGAGAGTGGTATCCCATAACTAAAATGTCACATCACTGAAGCCTACTTCATAACACCATAGACATTGCTGCCATCCATCCAACTGCATGCTGTTGGCAAAATATACGAGAGGGGACCTTGGACGACAACTGGAAAGCGGAACGGAAGAATTCCGTGAGAGGCAAATTGAAATAATAGGCTTCAAGGTTAGGCTTCCTAATTATGGACCAAAAGTGATGGGAGGTTTTCGGTGAAATACTCAAAGAGGACATCCCAGTAGTGGAGGCTACTAAGGACATACCAAATCTACCCATACCCTTCTGAGATCGGCTGTAGGTTGGTTGGTCTTAGTAATAGGACTACTCTATAGAGGCAGGTGGACTAAGGGGAAGCCTGCTTAGACAGGAAGACCTAGATAAGTCATAGACTCTTAAGATGGTGATACATAGGGCTTGGACTTGCGATTGGCACTAGGTGGCCTGGTATGAGACTGATCTATTCATGACCAAAGATACTACTGAAACGATAGTTAACAAGACTAAAGCAATATAATTTTCTATGCAGATAACTAAGTTGAAGGCCACTGTTTGGTATAACGAATAGTGCAGTCATCTCAATGGAGGAATACTATTCAGTAACTGTGAAAGAGTGTGAGAAGTTTCAGGGACAAATGATGCTCGCACTTATAAGATTCTGGATGTTTGCAAATTCAAATCAGAGTAGTACTGCAGAGGCATAATAGTTAGAAGTAGTCCACGAATACTCTAATGCGGGATATAAATATTGAAGTACATTGCGAGCTTTACAGACATCATCAAGCAATGGAGAGGAGATCCTATTAATATAAAATTGTTGTATGCTTTAAATCTTTACCTTATCTATTTTATTGAGATGAGCCTTCCTTGACAGATTCTGTGATAAAAGATTTGGGCTATGTCTTTCAGCTATACTAGAGTTTGGCGTTCACCTAACAGTCAAAGAGCATAAAAGTAATTATATTCATAAAGCATAAAGTAATAAGTATGAAACTGACTTAGAACAAAGTGTGAAGAGCTCATCTTCTAGGACTTAAGGTCCTCCTTGCATAGTCACTCTTGATGCTATATGCCTTAAATCCTAAACTAGTCATATGACTAAAGTGGTCATATGCGTGAAACTCACAACCTCTAAGCGGGGTCAGGTGCAAAACATAATATATTTATGACTCATAACTATGAGTCATGTAAAACTATCATCTGATCAAGTCATTTGACTGAAGTGATTACCTGCACAAAACCCATGACCTCTAAGCGACGTCACGTGCGAAACACAATATACTTACTAGTGCCATGTTTGTGGCTAGCTGCCACAACCCCTGGCTGCTCACTCGCTCGCAACCATGGTTACTTCTCCAGAGTGCCCGAGAGCTCAATGTAATATTCAGGCTGAATGTCACTTTGTGGCTCAATGTCATTTTGTAGCTCAACATCATTTTGTAGCTCGAAATCAATAAGTGGCTCAACGTCATTTTGTGGTTCAATGTTACTGTAACCACCTCTCGGGAGATGCGGTAAATGTAGGGTTAACGGGCTTTGTTCTTTACCGAAGGTGGTAACTAGCGAAGCACAGTCCGGAGGCTTTAACTGAGGTTGCGGAATAGACTTCTTACTATATCGTGACTACTGAAGTCTCAGAGATGTTCGGAAGATCTCAACTAAAGATTCTTGAAGCGAACTGAAGAAGGTAACTGTTCAATCAAGTATATTGAAAACTCTGTCTGTCGAAGTCTGCTTCTTCTAATGTGAAGAATAGTAGTTCTTAAATACACTTCTTAGACTACCGAGAGCCAGGTTCTCAGAACATATAAGACTCCAAAATGGTAGTCTTGAAACTAAACATAAAACATATAGAGTATCAAACCGATACTCGAAACCAAATATGAAACATATAGAGTATCAAACCGATACTCGAAACCAAACATAAAACATATAGAGTATGTAACCGCCTCTCGGGAGATGCGGTAAACGTAGGGTTAATGGGGTTTGTTCTTTACCGAAAGTGGTAACTAGCGAAGCAAAGTTCGCAGGCTTTAACTGAGGTTGTTGAAAAGACTTCTCACTATATCGCGACTACTGCAGTCCCAGAGATGTTTGGTGGATCTCAAACTAAAGATTCTCTGTAACCGCCTCTCGGGAGATGCAGTAATCGTAGGGTGAACGGGCTTTGTTCTGTACCAAGGTGGTAGCTAGCGAATCAAAGTCCGGAGACTTTAGCCGAGGTTGTTGAATAGACTTCTTACTGTATCGCAACTACAGAAGTCTCCGAGATGTTTGGTAGGTCTCAAACTAAAGATTCTTGAAGAGAGCAGAAGAGAGTAACTGTTCAACCAAGTATATTGAAAACTCTGTCTGCCGAAGTCTGCTCCTTCTAACGAGAAGAATAGCAGTTGTTAAATACACTTCCAAGGCTACCAAGAGCCTTGTTCTCGTAACATAATAAACTCCAAAACAATAACCTTAAAACCAACATAAAACATATAGAGTATCAAA
>JACCEG010000121.1:0-163205 GCA_014065205.1 Tuber brumale
ATAGAGTATCAAACCGATACTCGAAACCAAACATAAAACATATAGAGTATCAAACCCTATACTATCAGGCTAGAGGCACACCTCGTTTCCTGAAACATATTCAAAACTCAAACAATATCAACTGATATATGAAAATCCTAAACCAGTAACCAGTACCGGTTACAATGACAGAAAAGATTTCCCCAAGGACTGGACCTTAACCAACAATCTACTATATTATAAGTAAAGACTATTTGTACTAAACAGTCAGATACTATACACCAAGATCGCAGAAAGATGTTGCGATGCAAAGGTTATAGAACATTTCAGGCAAGAGAAAACTTTAGACATCTTTATGTGGGACATCTACTGGAACGGACTTACAGCTTGAGTCAGCGACTACGTACGATCGTGTGATGAATGCCAACATAACAAATCGCCCAGACATGCTAAGTATAGATTATTGCAACTCCTGCAAATACCCTATGCAGTATCAGCATCCATCTCCGTGGACTTCATCACACAACTATGAGAGTCACAAGGATATACTCAGATAATGGTAGTAGTTGATTAATTTACAAAGATGGCATATTTCAACTGACTTCAGACATTGGCTATGGCCAAGGATGTCGCAAATGCATTCCTGAAACAAGTATGGAGGCTACATGGCCTACCAAATGAGATAGTCCCAGATATGGACTCAAAGCTCACAGGAGAATTCTGGGAATCCCTTTGCAAAGCACTGGAAATTAAGTGAAGAATGTCAATGGTATACCACCCTCAAACTAACGAACAAACTGAATGTACCAAGTAAGTGCTGGAATGCTACCTTTCAGGTTTTGTCAACTATGATCAAGATGACTTGTATGAGCTAGTACCACTAGCAGAACATGCCTATAACAAATCTGCAACCAACGCTCATGGGATGTTGCCATTTTATGTAAACTACAGATTCCATCCACAGACAGAGTAGATGAAGGAGTATGAAGCTCAAAATCTAAGAGTAACACTATATACCAACTAGATCAAGACCACACTTGAATAAGCAAGAGGGTCACTGGAAATGACGTGGGAAAAAATGTCAAAATATTATGACTAGAAAGCTCAACAACAGCGCGACTTCAAGATCGGGGACAAAGTAATATTAAACGCAAAGAAGGTTCCCACCCCATGGAAATCAAAGAAGCTAAGCACGAAGCTATATGGTCTTTTCCAAATCATAGAAAAGCGCGGATCGCGTGCCTTCAAGCTCAACATATCTGCTGGATGGAAGATGGACTCTGTATTCCATATTGCACTATTGGAACCCTATCGCGAGTCAGTTCATGATAATCGTCAGCAACCTCCTAGAGAACTGTAGGACATTGACGGCGATCTACAAGGGGAGGATGAAAAAATAGTAAGAAGTAAGGTTCGCTCTTACAGAAGACGGGTACGCAGCAGCTATCAAGAGAAGTGAGAACTGTGGTACTTGATTAAATGGCAAGGTTATTCAGAAGATGAGAACACATGGGAGCCAGCTACCGGTATTGAAAATGCGGAGGAAGTTGTGGAAAATATTCATAATGAAAATCTGGACATGCCAGGAAGGGCTGGAGTAAGATAGTAAGGAAAAGGTTTTCCTACTGTGGCCAAGTAAATGCGGGAGGTTTTTTACACTGACCACACTAAGTCTTAAAATGTATTTAAAAGAATTATAAAAGGTTATAAAGGTATTCAAGGTAAAGCCTGGTAGGAGGAAGCTCATATTAGGCATATGGAAATCTAAGACAAGAAATGTGCACAGACCCATGGTAGGGTAACTGCACACAGACCTTCGATTTTCCTGAGTGCCAATACCAGCCTCTGGCCACCTTATAGGGCCTGCATGTCATTAGCGAGATTTCGCGAGTGGTTTCCTATAACTAAAAGGTCACATCAATGAAGCACATGTCATCACACCATATATGTCGCCACTATCCGTCAGACTACATGCTGTTCGCAGATTATACGAGAGAGGAGCTTTGGTGACATCCGAGAAGTGGAATGACAGAAACTGGGGGAAGGCGCATTGAGATAGCAGGGTTCAAGGTTGGGCTTCCTAGACTATGGGCCAAAGGTGATGGGACGTGTTTGGCAAAATACTCCAAGAGGATGTTCCAGTAGCAGAGGCTATTAAGGGTATACCAAATCCACCCATACCCTTCTGAGATCAGCTGTAGGTTTGTTGGTACTAGTAATAAAGCCCCTCTACAGAGGCCGACAGACCAAGGGAAAGCACGCTCAGAATGGAAGACATAGATAAGTCGGAGACTCTTAAGACATTGACATATTGGGCTTGGACTTGCAATTGGCACTAGATAGCCACGCATGAACATGATCACTTCATAACCGAAGCGACTACTGGAACGATAGTCAACAAGATTAGAGTAACATAATAGTCTATGTGGAAAGCTAAGTTAGAGGCCACTGTTTGGTATTACAAATAGTGCAGTCATCTCAACAGAAGAATACAATTTTGTAACTGCGAAAGTATGTGATAAGTTTCAGGGTCAAACAGTACTTGCATTTATAAGATTGTGGACATTTGCGTATTAAAATCAGAGTAGTACCTGGGAGGCATAGCAGTTAGAACTAGTCTGCAAATACTCAGATGCAGAATATAAATATTGAAGTGCCTACCAAGCTTTACAGACATCATCAAGCAATGAAGAAGAGATCTTATCAATATTAAATTATTTACCTCACAAATCTTTACTTTACCTATTTTATCGAGACGAGCCTTCCTTGACAGATTCTCTGAATCAAACATTTTAGCCTACATCCCTCAGTTATACCAGAAATCGGCGTCTATCTAACAACTTTCCATGCTTCAGATGGTTGGGAATACAGTGCGCAGTATGCGAGAGCTCCTCAACAAGTCCATGGGTCGATCTTATCTTTTCCTACAGTCAGCTCCAGCAGTGGTATCCTACTTACTACGTAAGACTATCTCTCTGAGAATAAGGGACTATAAGAGAGATATGGTAAAATCACTTGCCATCCTCCACTAGAGACTGCCTAGTAAGATATCAGTACAATTACCAAGTGTCGAAAAGTTTACATTTAGTTTCCTTCCTGACCTGACAGTTGGATTGGCTTGCTCCCTACTGCTACACCCTTTTCCTAGCTGGCATCCTACTGCTAACTCCCTTTCCTGCCGTCTCCTACGGACAGCTCTTTGTTTAAGACAGTGCTCAGTTTGTGAGTCTACCTCACAGTTGCCGGCTTGTATCTCTGGTATGGTTGTTGTGGGACATGGTGCGAGTTTTAATTTGTTTTTTAATTGATATTTCGTGTAGTTTCTTCTTATGTTTTCCTACTTGTCTTTAGTAATAGGAGCAAGATGTTCAGTTGGACCCATACCATAGGGTCATAGGGATATGGTTGAGGGTGGGTGTAAGGTGGAATTGGGATTGTTTTGTGCTATAGCTAGTGCTGCATGCAGTATTCTTATACCCTAAATAACAATGAAAAATATGAATATAAAAAAAGAAAATAATAATAATAAAAAAGACCTATGAGATGAGTCATCCTCCATCTGCACTATGATCCTCTGTCTCCGCTATTTTCTGTGCACTAGAAATCAACCCCCAATACAGAAGTCTTACAATTATCAGCCTCTCCCCTCTCCTTCCCAGTTAGCTACAGCCTATGAGTAATGGCCATCCTCATCCTCTTCCCACTGTCCTTTTTCGTTCTTTTACACATTGAGGCTTTCCTTCCTCAGGGTTCTGGTATTGCCTTTCTGCCACCCTTTTTCTCCTCCTCATCTTCCTTAGCAAGGCCCCTCCACACTGTTAGTAACCCTTTACTTCCCATGCTTCTGACGGCTGGGAATACGGTCTGCCATATGCGAGAACTGTTCATTAAGTCCACGAATTGATCTTGTGACTCTCTACAGTTGGTTTAAGTACTAGTATCCCATCCACTAAGTGACGCTATCTCTTTGAGAACAAGGGACTATATGTGAGCTATTGTAAGATCACTTACCTTCCTCTACTAGGCACAGCCTAGTAAGACAAGAATTCAATTACCGAGTGTTAATATGGTTATATTCCTGTTTCCTTTCTGACCCGATAGTTGGATGAGCTTGCATCCTACTGCTACATCGTTTCTCTGACTAGTATTCTACTACTTCCCCCCCTTTCCTGCCTTCCCCCACTGTCAGCACCTGTCTCGATCTGCATTGTGTTCTGGGAATTATTTTATATTTTTCGATCTAACAGCACCTATATTTTTGCATGGTTATTGTAGGATCTACTGGTACGATATTTCCTTTGTTTTATAGAGATATTCTATATGGTTTCCTTCTTATATTCTCCTACTTTGCTTTGAGGTCTTCTCTTCTATTTTCAGGTGAATATGTTTGGACTTTTGGAGTAGAGTTGTGTAGTTAGGCTAATATCAGAGGATATTGGGGATACAGTTGAGCCTAGCAGAAAGAGGAATAGGTATTGTTTATATCATAGCAAGTACTGCATGTAGGTTCTTGTACTCTAAATAATAATGAATAAATGAAAAGAAATTAAAAGAAATTATAAAAATGACCTAAGAAATAAGCTCCCCACTCATAGCCGAGGAGATAGCGGACGAACTCAGAAAGTCCAGCCCCTTATCTGCTCCAGGTCCTGACACTATCTCCTATTCTGTTTGAAAAGGAGTTCATAAGCATAACCCCTGTTTACTCACCTCTCTCCTTAGCCTACTTGTATTGTTTAAATTCCACTCACCTTTTCTGAAAAGGGCAAACAGTATAGTTCTCGACAAGCCTGGAAAGGCATTCTTCAATATATCCGCATCCTTAATAATCCTTGTCCTCCACAAGACAGTCTCCTAAATCCTACCAAGGCTGATGGTGAACAGGCTATCCATGCTTGCCCCCTGCTTGGACCTCCTCTCGCTGCATCAGTGTGGCTCTCTCTCTGGCTTCAGCAGCTTTGAAGCGTGTGCCACGCTTTCTCATGAGGTCCGGACCTTCATGAGCCCCGAAATGCAGGTTTCAACCATCTTCCTTGACATAAATGGAGGCTTTGACAATGTCTCCTCTGACTACCTATATGAGATACTTGCTATGAAGGTGGTCAACTCCTGCATAATATCCTGGATAAGGTCATTCCTCTACGGAAGAACATGCTGGCTGGTTTTCCAGTGTTTTCCTACAAATTTATGCCAGTCTCAGTAGGTACCCCCTACAGGTCACCCATATCCCCCCTCCCATTTGTCATCTATATCTCAACTCTCCACTTTCCTGTTCCCAGGTGGCTGATACTGTCCTATGTTGACAACTTCACTGTAACTGTAGCCTCTAACTTGTACAGACAAAATATCCAAAGACTCCAAGACCTAGTGGGCTCCCTTCAACACAAATCTAGAATGATAGGTGTGTTCTTTTCCATCTCCAAAACCGAGCTCATACACAGGTCAACTCCCACTTAGAAGATCTCCTCCCAAGGATTCGTCTCCTACTTAACAGGCAGCTTTTCTACCCATCAAGTCTCTTCCACTGGTTTGGCTCTTAGTTTGAATCCACTACCATCTCATGTGCGAAGGGCACAACCTCTCTCTTCTCCTGATGTCTGGCCCTAGCACAGGGTACTCTCGGCACAATAAGAAGACTCTCCAGGCCTGGCAAGAGCCTAGTACCTTTCTCCTGCTACTGCCTTCCAATTTTCTTGGTGGCCCCCATCCTCCTCTACGGCTCAGACCTTTTCTCACCCAGTCTCACGATACTTGACAGGATGTCAATTTTATGGAGAACAGTTGCGAGATGGGTAACCTACCACTTCACAACAACCCTCATGGGCTCACCCACATACTAGTCAATACTCCTCTTTCTTCTTCTTCTTATTTCTTACTGCTAATATTTGGTAGCTTTTAGGATAGTCTGCCTTACCCTCGAGGTGAACCCAGCAACGGCCCACCTCTATCCTACCTTCTCCATAAATTCTCCCTACCAATTCCTAGAGAATTATAGGTTCTACACAAGAAAACTAACATCAGTGTATGTCCAGCTGCTTTGGAAAACCCCTGTCCCCACACTATCAAAGAGGAAACACCTCCCAGTTGATGCCATAGCACACAGGACTCTGCCCTTTATTACACTGGGTGGCCCTCTCATGTGCCCTGGCCAGTGTCTCCTGCCATACAACCAACTCTCTCCGTAGTGTAACACGGCCTTTTACAAATTGATCAAGGTGGCTGACCATTCCCAGTTCTTTAATGAGTAGGTAACCCAGTTCCCTCCACTCCCTGAATATGCCTACAACCCACGCCAGTCCTCCTACCCCTTCATGGGACTTGGCAGGTTCACAGTTAGTAGGATTCACCAAATGCACTCAAGCAAAAGCTACCTTGCAGCACACCTTTCCTGGCTTGCTGAAGACCTCTCACCTCTCTGCCCCTTCTGCCAGGAGGATGAGGAGGACTTCCAACGTGCAATCCTGTTCTGCCCATCCTATTCTTCTTACTGGGAGTATCTTCTCCCAATACTCACTGACATAGGGCAGGACGGCCCTCCTTGATCTTACTAGCCCCAACTCAAGGCTCTAGTTGCCTACATTAAGGAAACAGCAACAGGCCTTCCTCTGAGAATACTGCCCACTGTTGTTCTCCCAGTTTTTGGTTTTAAGCCGCATCACCTTCATCACCCCCAGTTTCCATAGTTTTCTTTAGCTATACTTTAGTTTATATTTCATTCAAGTATGCATTTATTTGTTTTATTTCCATAGATATTTGCTATTGGCTATAGGACATATTTGGAGGAGTTTTATTAGGCTTAGTGTGAGATTTCTTTTGCTGATTGTGATTTGGAATTAAGGTTTTCTTTATGCCATAGCTAGGACTGCGTGCAAGTTCTTGTACCTTTGCTAAGAATATATAAAAATTAACAATAAAAAAATAAAAAAATAACCAAGAAAAGACCTGGGAGATGAGCATCCTCCATCTCTGCTATTTTTCTCGTGTTTAAAATCAATCCTCAATACAGGATTCTCACGATCACCAACCCCTCTCTCCTTTAATGATAGCTTTAGCCTAGGAGGTATGGCCATTCTCATCCTCTTTCCACTACCTTTATTCGCCTTTTTACACATTGGTGCTTGCCACTATATGGATTCTGATACTGCCTTTCTGCTGTCCATTACCTCCCTCTCACCTCACTTGATGAGGCCCCTCTTCACAGTTAGTGACTCTTCATTTCCTATGGTTCAGATGGCTTGGAATGCATTTTATGGTATGCGAGAACCTTTTCACAGGCTGGTAGGTCAATCTCACCCCTTCTTATGGTCAGCTTAAGCAGTGGTATCTCATTTGCTAAGTAATGCTATCTTGCTGAAAACAATGGACGATATGAAAGATGCTGTAAAATCACTTGCCATTTTCTACAAGGGACTGCCTAGTAAGACACAAACACAATTACCAAGAGTTGACACATTGGGGTTCATTTTCCTTCCTGATCCGACAGTTGGATCGGCTTACATCCTACTGCTACACTCTTTTCCTGATTGGTATCCTACTGCTGATATCCTCTTCTACCATCCACCACCAGCAGCCCCTCAACTAAGACTACTTTGTATTCCATGGAGTTCGCCTGTTGTCGTCTAGTATGTATACTCCAGCATAGTTGTTATGCGATTTTGGTACGATATTTACTTTGTTTTTGTAATTGTTCCAGGTGGTCACCTTCTTATGTTTGCCTTCTTTGCTCAGAGGTCTTTTCTTCTGTTTTTAGATAGATATATTGGGGCTTTTGGGGTGGAGATATATGGTTATGCCCATACTAGAGGGTCTTGGAGATATGGTCGGGCCGGGTGGAAGGAGGTTATTGGTGTTCTTTTATGCTATAGCTTGCACTGCCTGCACAGTTCTTGTCCCTTAAACTAAGTAATCAAATGAAAATAAAAAAGAGAAAGAAAAAAAGGATAAATAAAGACCTTGGAGATGAGCTCTTCATGCTTCATTCTAAGTTACTTTTATTCTGATTACTTTACCCTTTACAAATACAAAATCTTTACACTCTTTACAAGTTACTTTGTATTTACAAGTAATGATCAGGACTCTACAGTATGAGCAGAGGTGAAGAATGATTATGATAGGCAATATGGACTAGAGACAAGAGGTCTCTCCCACCTTATTGTAGATATAAGTCTAAGATGTTAGGCAGACAACAAACTCTAGTATAACTGAGGGATGTAGGCCAAAATCTTAGGTTAAAGAATCTGTCAAGGAAGGGTTGACTTGATAAAATAGGTAAGGTAAAGATTTGATTTGTAGAACAATATTATATTGATCAAATCTCTTCTCCATTGCTCGATAATTTCTGTAAAGCTCAAGAGGTACTTTGACATTTATATCCTGCATCTAAGTATTTGCAGACTACTTCTAACTACTATCACTCTGTAGTACAACTCTGGGTTTAATAGGCAAATGTCCAGAATCTTATAAGTGCAAGCACCATTTAACCCTGAAAGTTCTCACATGCTTTCATGGTTACAGAATAGTATTCCTCCACTGAGATGACTTTGCTATCTGTTCTACTAAACAGATGCCATCAACTTAGTTGACTGCATAGACTATTATATTACTTCAGTCTCATTGACTATCATTCCAGTAGTCTCTTTGATCATGAGGTGATCAGTTTTATACAGAACTACCTAGTACAATCGCAAGTCAAGACCTGACATGTCAGTATCTTGTGGGTCTTTGACTTATCCAGGTCTTCCTGTCTGAGCACACTTCCCCTTGGTCTGCCTGCCTGTGTGAAGGGGTCTTATTACTAGAACCAACTAACCTACAGCTGATCTCAGAAGGATATAGGTGGATATGGTATGTCCTCAATAGCTTCTGCCATTGTGGCATCTTCTTAGAGTATTTCGCTGAAAACGTCCTGTCACTTTCGGCCCATAACCATGAAGTCTAACTTTGTAGCCTATTATCTCAATACACATCTCATAAATTTCTTCTATTTCACTTTTCGGGTGTCACCAATGGTCCTCTTATGTACTTCCAATGAATATCATGTAGTTGGATAGATGGCGGCAATATACATAGTATTATAAAATGGGCTACATTGATGTAACATTTTAGTTATGGGACACCACTCTTCAAAATCTCGCTAATGACCTGCAGGCCGCATAATGGGGCCAGAGGGGGGTGTTGGCTTTGGTAAATCGAGGGTCTGTTCGCAGTCACCCCACCGTGTGGTTTGTGCATTTTTTGTCCTAGATTTTCATATGCCTAACCTGAGAGCTATTGACTAAGGGAAAGAGAAGTATCATCTACCTGTTACTGAGAACTGATACCAGTTCAGAATCTTAATAGTACTAAACTCTTCCCTCTTGAAATTATCTCTTCAAGAACTATTAAACTACTATCAAGTGTCAAAGTCCTCTCTACCACAGTCCGCTTATCTGACAAGATTGTATCACAAATCATGAAGAATCAACAGTTAGCCAAAACATCTCTCAAGAAAGCCAGAGCCTGACAGACTACCACCCATAGAAATCAGGGCAAAGAAGAACCTCCTATCACCCAAGGCAAGACTGAGGTTATCCTCAAAGCAGTACCTTATGTTCATAAGATCGGATGAAATTTCAAACTTGTTGGACTATAACTAGGGCCGGTTTCTGTCAATAAAGGTCTGAACAAGCATGACAACTACAAACTCTACCTACCCTCCATTGTGGCTAGAATTTACCCCTGAATACATCATAGCCACCTCTGGATCTACCTCAGACCAAACATTAATGCCTTACCTGGCCTCATACCCCCTGCCCCTCAAGAATCTTTTACTATCAATGCCAATGGCCATGAGGAATAGTAAGTTGAAAAGATATTAAAAAACCAGATCTTCTACTGGAAGAGACAGTTCTTAGTCTATTGGAAAGGCTATGACAATATTGTAGCAATGTTGGAACTACTGGAGTGCCTTGAAGGTGCCAGTAAGTTAATCCATTTCTACTGGTTTAACACCTACAGCTTAGCAATCCCCTTCATGCTCCCCTGGATCCATGATAAAATATAGTTTGCCTAGATCCTCTAACAGCTAGAATACCTTCCTCTCTTACCATAGCTTGACCCTGAAGGATTCTGGGTACCTATTCAAGACTCAGACTACTCTGAAACTGACAATATTCTCCCTCTACCACATATTGAAAGAACAGAAATGGAAGAGCTAGACTAAGTACAAGTTTATCCTATTGCTTTCTCTATTAGAAGAAATGTAACAAAATCCTTTTGCTTTCTTACTACTATGACTAGCTTGATGCTAGTTTCCCCTACTTAGGACATACCTGGTAGTCCTCATTCTTCCTACTTATTATCTCACTACCTAGTTGGATATTTCCTTGTATTACTATTACTACTGGATTAGTATATTAGTAGTGAGTGCTAGTTCTATCTTGTTTAGATTTCATTACTTGTTTTGTTAGTTTTATCTTTTTTCTTTAAGTCATCTACTTTAGGACTTTGCTTGTTTATCTTTCACTACTACAATAGCTATATTGTATTATCTTCTTAAATAGGATGAAATCATTATGTTTCCTAGCTACAATCTTTTGTGTTTAAAGAGCCTACAATTGCTTAAGGATTTAGTCTCTCAAGCCTCAGAAGAATGCTCTTCTGAATATACTATTAGTTGAATGGTCACTCTATCTTTCATTTAGCTTTACTATCTTTGAAGAACTTCTACTGACACTTCTCCCCCTATCCTAATAGTATTTGAGAATTTCTCTGAGATTCTCAGGATACTTTTAGGCATATGGAAATCCAAGACATGTGCACAGACCCACGGTAGGATAACTGCGCACAGACCTTCGATTTACCGGAGTGTCAACACCCCCCTTCAGCCCCCTTATGGGGCCCGCACGTTATTAGCAAGATTTCGAGAGTTGCATCCCATAACTAAAGAGTCACATCAATGAAGCCCACTTCATAACACCATATATGTCGCTACTGTCCGTCCAACCGCATGCAGTTCGCAGGATATATGAGAGGAGACCTTTGGCACCATCTGGGAAGTAGAACAGAAGAGGTCCGTTGGAGGCGCATTGAGATAGTAGGCTTCAAAGTTAGGCTTCCTGACAATGGGCCGAAAGTGACAGGACGTTTTCAGCGAAATACTGCAGGAGCATATCCCAGTAGTGGAAGCTATTAGGGGTATACCAAATCTACCCATACCCTTCTGAGATCAGCTGTAGGTTGGTTGGTCCTAGTAATAGGATCCCTCTATGGAGGCCAGCGGACTAAGGGGAAGCATGCTCAGAATGGAAGACCTAGATAAGTCAGAGCCCCTTAAGACATTGACACGTTGGGCTCAGACTTGAGATTGGCACTAAGTGACCCGGCATGAACTTGATCACTCCATGACCGAAGAGACTACTGGAACGATAGTCAACAAGACTAAAAGTAATATAATAGTCTATGCGGACATCTAAGTTAGAGGCCGCTGTTTGGAATAATAAATAGCGCAGTCAGCTTAACAGAAGAATACTACTCCGTGTCCGTGAAAGGGTGTGATAAGTTTCAGGGTCAAACAGTGTTCGCACTTATAAGATTCTAGATGGTTGCGTACTAAAACCAGGATGATACTTTGGGGGCATAGTAGTTAGGAGTAGTCCGCGAACACTCAGATGCGGGATATAAATATCGAAGTGCCTCCCGAGCTTTACAGGCATCATCAAGCAACTCAGAAGAGATCTTATCAATATAAAATTTGTTTATACCTTAAATCTTTACTTTACGTATTTATCGAGACGAGCCTTCCTCGACAGATTTTCCGAACAAAGATTTTGGCCTACGTCCCTCAGAATTATACTAGAGTTTGGCGTCTGCCTAATAGATACTCAGGAGTAGGCTACACCTATTTTCCTATATATGAGTCCATTTATGCGAAAAGGATAACAATTGCCAGCAACCATAAAACTAGTTATATGGTCCCAAGGCTGTAGTATATGATAGAGCATCCTCTTACCTACTTGAAATCTGTTTGATTTTAAAATTGAAGTAATAGTAGGTCTTTAATGATGATTTCAGAAATTTGGCTTAAAAACTTTTATTGCACAGAAAGATAGCCAACTTCAAGATGTATAAGTGAACTAGCTTTTGAATATTTTTATGAGTATAATCTTTGGTTATTGTAAGATATAGTAAAATATCAATGAATGTCAAGTACTTTACAGACATGATTAACCAGTATTATGAAATATGATGAAATTGATATTCATCCCTATTATTTCAACAAATATGTAAAGTTAATGACATAAGATTATGCAAATAACTACAGATACATTATATCTTCTATTTCTATACTATTTACTCTATTGGTTGTTGAATTATTTCAGTTTCTTTGTCGAAAATCATTTTTCCCTTTTTCTCAAAAAGGGTATAGTTGCTATGCAAACTAAAATTGCTTTTACCTCAAAATGCCTAAAATGCAACTGTAGTCTTTTTCGCATAACTGCACCCATATATATATTATTTGCTATCCTTAATACAAGTTCATAAGATCTGGTAAATCCTGACAAGTTAAATATATTGTAATAAAATTTAAAATAACTACAAATTCTAGTCTTGAAAATATTTGAAAGTCCATTGACAGATGAATTTGAAGACAGGCTATCATTTTATGCAAAAAAGAAATTTTGATCAAATTTTTAAAATAATCATTATAGGTCCAATATTACACTAATTTTAACACCCAATATATTTCAAGAAGCCTAGAGGGTACTCTACCTGATACTGAAGGCTCAGAGCCTTTTGGCCTATTTTGTTATTGTTAGCAAGTTTTACCTTTTTCGCTGAAATGCACCTATATGCACAAAACCTGTGGCTCATAATTTGAGTTATATGTACATGTTCATGAGACCATATAACTTTCAATTATGAGTTACTCAAACAATCAACCAATTATAACATAATGACAACTCATGAGTACAAGTTGTGTGAAACCCAATGATATCTATTGAGGTCATATACAATATACAACATAACTATGACCCTAACTATGAGTCATGTATAACTATATCCTCACTAAGTCACTATTTGTGACATCATGTTATTATATGCAGCTTTGAGCTTATAGATATTAAGTTTTACTACTTTGTTTACTTCAACTTCACTATAGGAATCCTTTATATTCAGCTTACTCTTTGGAGCAAGACTTTGATTTGGTTACACTCTTCAGATCTATCTTCCTACAAGGTGCTCCTATTACAGGAGAAATAAATTAAAACTTTTCAATTTTGTAATATCTGTTCAGCCTTGGTGTGAATCCTATCACAAAATCAGGTATCTGTGCTCAAATAGTTTCAGTTCAAGATGAATAACTACAGATTCTGCTTGTTTGGGAGCTAGAGAATGTCTGAAATATTAGGTAAGAGTAGACTGTAGATTATTGTTCAAAGCTGTAGGAGTCCCTGGAAGGATCTGGAAAGGAGGGACTTGGATTTCATGTTTCGCACACATTCTCATTAGAGATGATGCTGAATGCGAAGGGAAAGTGGCAGGATACGGGAGAACTGTTGAAACATACTTATCACGGACGATGGCTCCTCTTTTGGTGTTTTGATTGATCAATAATAACCGAGCGCCTCCTAGTAACCGCTGGAAAAAAAAACTGCACCCAACCTACTATTTGCAAGTACTCCGCCGCACCTAAAAATTATTCCTGTTGCTAAATTTACTTGTGGTCGTTTAATTGATTTCTGATAATTATGAAATCTGATAATAATTTCATAATTATTGCACAACGATTATTGTTCACCCTCACACAACCCCCATATATTGCTATATTTTGTGAAAACCTGAGACACCAAGCAAAATTGGTCCCGCCATAGAGGGCCCCACTGTAGGGACGGCATAGCCCACACATCCCTATAGGAGCTGTCGCGGTGCCGGAGCATAATCAGTTCCATCGATGGACCGGCATGGCTTATTGGGTTGTTATTTCTTCCAGTGGCCTAGAACTCCAATAGGCGAGAAGGTACAAGAATTTGTCAGTTTGAGATCAAAGAAATCAGACTGTTTCAGTTATCACTTCTATCTATCATCCTCCACACTATATCTCCTAGGAGGTTCGTTGAACAATTTTATGCTCCGGGGCCATTGAGTGATAAATCCCCCGACATTCCCATCCCTCGCCCGACGGAAAGATGACAACCTAATACCACCATAAAGCAATCTAGAAGGCAGGAAAGCGCTGGATTTAGGGAGCGTTTCAGAGTGGAATAGCATACACTCCCAGTACTTAGGGGGTGTCCAGAGTGTCGTGGATACTGAAGGTATAACAATGGTTGGACTCCCGGCAAATCATCAAGTTAGGACATGAGTGGGTTGGGGAATCGTTAGGATGGGAAACCCTGACTTAATTTCTACAGCTCTGCCCAAAATGCAAATGGACAATCCGGTCCTACAGGATCTATGAAGAGTGTAGTGAGTAGAGCATGGAGATATACGGTACCGTACACCCCACACTAGTAATCGTCATGCGAGGTCCAATATGGACCGGATAATTAAGCGATATTGGTCACCTTTAAGGGCTACCGAGAGGAAACCTGCTCTTTAACTTCCCATTTGCTGCCTTTGCTAAGTACGAAATTTTGGCTTTGTGGCAAAACTCTATCCGCTCTGACCAGCCATACCGGAGCATTGAGGTGGATAGGGCTGATTAATAGTTCAGGGTCGACCATCTCCATTGCCTACGGGAATACACCCAATACATGAGACGAGCTCGAGCATTAAATACACCCCTGTGGGGAAAGGAAGGTTGATATGCTATCATACCTATGGGGAAACCCCCCCGAGGCACAAATCCCCTCCATCAGAAACCACGAAAGCCCACGGGTAGCACAGATCCGCAAAGTGAGGGGTAGTCGCCTGCGGCGCAAAACACAAGCGCTTAGGGGGACGAGTACTGTACTGTATTCGTAATAATTGGTGGCTTCGCACGCGGCACTCATGCGGCGCGAAGTCCTCGAGTATGTATAGCACTGTACAGTAAATGTAAGAACTCGTGGAATTTGCTGCCAGATTATCAACGGAAATCACCGCATCAGCCCTCAATAGATTTAGTTTGACAGGTTAACCGAATTGCGAATACCAGTTAAGAGGATCCAACACGTTGGAAAAGCTCAGGCTGTACCATGCCCGGAAACCACTGATACATATCTCTGAATCCGGAATACAAAGCTGGCAGGAGATAGCGAAGTACAAGAGTTCTCCGGAAAGTGATGTATCCTGTCAGAGGGGCACTTGAATTCTCCTTAAGCCAATAAACGACGCCCAAAATTCGGTACCATTTGTAACTAGCTACCTACTGGAGTATGGTAGTATCACGCGGGTACCGTGCAGCGGCTCCCAAACAGCCGCGGCCACAGCACCAGCTACCCCTTTACCCTTATGCCGCCTGGCGGAAAAAGGGGTCTTTGCTGCGGAAGGGCGAGGGGAGCTAAATCAGAACTTTTTCTACATGAGAATTTCGTCCCCTGATGGAGTCTGATCCTTTCCCTGGAGTAGGCGGAGGGGGTTGGCTGTGCACAAGACTCACAGTCATATACACCGGCCAAAAAGTAGTCATGTGAGACAATTGTATCGTATCTGCCACCTCCAGGGTTTTACGGCTTCACCATTCCAACTCACTCGTGGAGAGACTAATGGATTACTTTGGGGTAACGTTTATAGGCCAAGAGTGACATGGATGTGTTCAAATTGGATTCCTCGTGCAGAACATTCGAGCAATTTGTAAAATGCTTGAGGTATTGCCCATAATGGCCAAATGGGGCTATAGTTCTTGAGCTATGTTTGACCTTTGATCGAAGTGCTAAATTCCCCACTAGAGGCGGACTTCTAGGTCTTTGGCGTGTCCATGTGCAATACTCTTAAACTGCCACCGCCGTCGACTGCGGATAACGTAGGTCCCAGAGAGTGCCAGCCGCAAGGGTCTATAATTATGATATACGCGCAAATGTTGCTATTTCAAGAGTAACCCCATGGCTTTATGTCTACCATAAGCCTCGAGGCAATTCATCAAGTGTCAAAATCTGGGGAACTCGAATGTTATTCCTATATGCCGAAGGGACAACCCTACCGAGGCCAAAAGACTCACCACAAATCATCCGGTAAACAGAGGAGTAGATCTACGCGCTGCGACCAACTGATACGCCCAGAGGTTCAGGATTCCTCAGCATCTAGATTCGGTTATGATGCTGAGTGAAAATCATGGCATACCTGCACCAGGGGTATTTGCGGGAAAGGATTCCCACAAGGTTGGCGAGGCTCAAAGAGTGGCTTTAGGCCAAGGCGGTGTTAGGGAGGTCCACAGCTGCACACAAAACAGGAACATGTTCTATGTACATCTGTGTGGAATCGATGTCTTAACACATGTGGGGTCCGTTGGTTGAGAAGGCCAGAGATATGGTAAATTTTTGTTCTAACCGCACCCCAATTTATGTAACGGTGAAATTCCAGCTCTTTCAAAGCTCACGGATCCATATGGTGGGTTGAACCTATCGGGTTATTCGGCTCTTCCTGGCCACTGAGGCTTCGTGTATTGCCGCCATCACAGAATGAAAAGTGCCGGGGAATGACAAAAAGCTATTATAGCAGAAGTGCGACAGGGAGTGCCGCGAGGTGGTCAGCATATTGTGATCAGTCTGTACAACCTTCTAGTTCATTGGAATCCCAGGGCTCTGCACTCGCAGCTGGCTTTCTCTCCTCGAATTCTACTGCGTGCGCTACAAAACAACATGGGTGGTTTTCGGTCAAATGGTTGCTCCTGCCGTAAAATATTTACCATAAGAGTACAGTACCTGAATAGTTAGGTCAAAGGAATGTTAGCGGCAAGCACTGTCTAGGCATTACCGGAGGTTGACCCTTCGGTTTAGTTCCAGGACCGATTTGAGACCGTGGGGTAAAGATTTCTGAAAATCCAACCGGCCTGAATCTTTCGGGTCACTCGGGTGGACAGCCACCAATTTCCAGCACGAGTAAGCTCCAGTTTGGGGTGAACCAGAACAGTGGTACGACCAGGACCGTATTCGAGTGGAGTTGATAGTACCGTACAGACAACTCGAATTCTATTGGAGAGAGGCCCATCCGATTGGTTTTTTAGTGCATGGGTGTTCCACCGGAATCAATCTATGAGCACTGAGAGGCTCGTTTATCCCGCACTGGTGGACATCGGGATTTTGACTCTGTCTTTCTTTTTCCCTTTTTTTTCTTTTTCCTTTTTCCAGTTTTGCAAAACCAAAATTTTAATGGTTTACCACTGCCGTGATTCCATAATGGCAAGCACGACGTTAAAAGCGGTAATAAGTAGCATCCTTAGAACTGGCAATGAGCATTAACTCACTTCGGTAACAACCCACCAAACCACCAGAGCCGACCATGGAAAAGGTCCGGATCTCGTTAGACTCCGCTGGTCGCCGGATAGTTTCGCTGGAATGATTATGGTACTGTACAAGTACGGAAAGAAATAGACGGAAATTGATTGGTCAGAAGAATAATTATGTGAGAAAAAACGAGAACGGCAGAATAGTGATAAGAAGATACATAGATTAAACGGGGAAAATACGAGAAGGGGAAAAAAGGAAGCTCGTTGCACTCCCATGCCCAAACACCACTCTTTGTAAGAATATCCTGCCAAGTAAAACGAGTGAAGCCCACACGCCCGCTGAATCGACACGAACTAAAAATGCCTTCTTTTCAATACCACCACCCAATTGCAATATATGCAGTGAAATCTAATGTCGAGAAAGAAAAAATTCACACTTAACGCCTAACCAGCATGGGAAATCCCGAATCGATGTCCCCAATAAGAAATAAAACTTCTAGCACTAATAACCTTGGGTGATCCAACTCCAGTTGTGCATTACCTGAGAACCCTGGAGGTGTCTGGCTTCTCATATTTGCCGCTATCAGCCATCTGATTCCTCCACGCATTGGCTTCCCGCTCGTCAACTCCAGGTGGCATAGTGTGCATTCTCTTTAAATGATCCTTCAAATTATCCCTCCTCGCAAACTCCTTCCTATAACTCGAGCAGTTGGGATCCAAGCACCTCCAGTAGAAACCAGCAATCTTATGAACGGATTTTTCATGTCGCTCGCGGTCATTCGGTGTAGCAAAGCCCTCTGTACGAGTGCAATTGTCAAAGCGGCAACGATACATCTTTTGATGCTTTTGTTGATGTTTCCTGTCCAGTATTAATGATTAGCCCCAGGCGACCCTGCGAACACCGGGTGTCTCGGGTAACCAGCTGAGCATAGCAAGTGAAAGGGCAGTTTGCTTACGTGTACTGTTCAGCTGTTGGGAAAGTCTGTGTGCAGTGCGGACAATGAATTGCGTTAGGTAGTGGGCTTGAGCTGAGGGTTTCAAGTGAATGACTCCGCGCCGAATGTCGTTGTCCTGGGGAGCTTCCTGGTTGAGATAATCCCCCATCTGGCATATGTGTAGCCGACCCGTAGGGAGCCGTCACGTAGCTCGTCTCTAGGTGGGGACTCGTGCTGAACGCTGTATAAGTCGTCGGATATTGTGGAACCTGCAGGTCGGAGGAAGGGGAGGTAAGCCATGATCGTGAAGGCCATGAGGCCCCCGAATCCCTATGGCCATCAGCAGATCTTCCATGGCTCAATGGTGCTCCATGGACATAGTCTCCTTCTTGGGTAATCGTCCGGGGAAGTCCCTTTTGGTGTAAGTTGCCCTGCAACATCCTTTCGTTGTATCCAATATTTCCGTTTAATGTATTCTCCGTATGTGAGCGGGAAAGTTCTGAACCATACGGATGGAATCGGTTACGTGGATTTACTTGTCTACCTGGCGAGAGTCGAGCTATTATAATAGTAATCGGTGGTTAGCTTTCTGCGTAGCGCTGACTGTGCGTGAGGTCCGCCGCATGCTGCATGAAGAAACCTACTACAATTGACTCCTTTGTCTCCTGTGAAACTTGTGGGCAAGTATGAGTGGGAACCAGAGTTATCGTCGACGACTGGAAATGCCGCAGTATTGTTGATCCTATGATTTGGTGATGTTGATCCTATCTTGGGCCCAATATGGCTAGAATCTGAATTTCTATAATCCGAAGGTATTGACTCTGGAGAATAGGGGATTCTTTGGAAGTTGGTTGTCTCGAAATCCTTTGCTCGTTCGTGAAGGTTTGTGGGGTAGCTGTTCTGAATGCTGTTTTGGCGGTGGTTGCCTCCGTATCTATACCCCAAGTCCTCGGAGGCTGTTGCTGGTACAATCTCTGCGTCTCGGGCACCCGGAAAGTGTGGAGAAGGAAGGTATGGGTAGCGTCCAGTCTTGTCATGTACCCCGCCGTCTAGGGGACCAGTGGAGTCCATTGGAAATGACTCTGGTTCGGGTTTGAAGATGGGCTAAGGAGAGACACGATCGGTGGTTTGGCACAAGGGCTATCCAGTGGGGAAGATGGAAACAAGGTGGGGCTTGGCCTAGCGTCTGGTTTTATCGTTGGATGAATGCCATGGGCGTGGGGTTGTGTGGATGGGGTGGTGAGGGCGTGGCTACTTTAAAAAGCAGAGCTCTAGGTTGCTTTAATATACATACACCGCAGTCACTTATCATAGGCGTATTGATTTGCAAGGGGCTTACTTATGAGGCTCACCGCAGGAGTTACCGAGTGTCAATTAGTGCGTGCCGTATGTACGGGGGAGAATCGAGGTTGGTAGACTAGGTGGCGGCATAGAAAGCACAGACGGATAGATTTCGCGCACGTCGTTTCCAATCTTGGGGATGTGGGAGTATATAGCGCTTTAGGATCAAGGGACCAAGGAGAGTCATTGCTGATTGTGGTGGGACAAATCCTGTAGTGGTAGGAACTTGAGAAGGGGCTGGTTTCCGCAAGGGTATGCAGAATGAAGTGAGAGAGTGAGAAGTAGTGGCAAGCCAAGAGGGGGAACTAACCTCTCCGGCGGCTCCAAGTAGTGTATTATGAACCTTCAGGTATCGAACCGCACTTTAAACTTCCTAGGGACTACTTCCAACGGAAGCTAGTGTTTAACAGTCTCTCCCTTAGAGACTTTTAGAATGTTGTCAATGGCATATACGGAATGTTGACTGATATCAAACCAAACGCTGCCAACACTCGCTGCCATTTCTCCCTCTTTCCTTCTTTTTTAGATCAATAATGGAAAGGTTCTGGAATTACGGAGCGGCAGAAGAAACCAAGAACCATACGAGAAAAAATTTGCCCCACCCCAATGCATTTAGAAACCGGGAGAGTAAAGTTAGGAATAGTTTTTGTGTATTTGTACTGTACATAGGGTAGCCTTTGCAGAAACCTTTGTAGATCACGTTCCACGTTGGGGGCGATAGACAAAACACTATTATGTATGATAGTTTCCTGCATGTCGACAGTGCGGCTCCAAGAGGGATATTGAAGAAGAGCGGGTAGAGAGACTTGACTGTTAATGATGGACTCTGGCTATTCGGGTTCAGCCCCATGATCCATTGAGCGCAGCTTTTGAATCATTCGAGTAACTAGGGGAAGCATGGGCCAACAGAGCAGAAGGTTAATGGGCAGGGCCAAGGGAGGGTGTGCTGCAGACTCCAGCTACTTTTCGCTTGTTGACAGCCGCTCTGGAAGGTTTCTCCAAAACGTCCCGCGACCACCTTCCTTCTGTAGCAGGGAAAAGGAGTGTGTTCCGCGACAACCCTCACAAAAAAAAGTCGGGCTATTTTTGCAGTTTTCTGACTGTCTTGGCCCGACCTGTGGGCAATAATGGATCCGCATATGGTATGACCCCCGTAATAAAGGGAATCTAAGGAAGGAGAGAGCTGATGTTATATCTGCATTCCTGGCAAATGGTCAGTGTATGAATGTGCTCGAATCGTATTCTAGATGATGCACGCATGTGCACTAGCATGCGGCCATACTCGGACGATCACACGTAGGGCTCAAGATCTGGAGCCGCTTAAGCCCTGAAATGCTCGACCATGCCTTCGGATAGGATGTTCGATCAGGGAGGGTAACTCAATCTCTGGTGGTTGGGCGGTTGTCGGTAAATTAGCATATGACGCGGTTGTTACACGCCCGGAAGAGGATCCCACAGTAGATTATATTTTTCTGTTTCCGTTGAGGAGCATATGTAAAGTACCGTAGGCGTCTACTTTGTTTATAGTAATACTGCAAAATCTCAACTAATTGAACTGTGTGCTATTTCGTTCGAGTTGCCTCCTCCGGTAAGGTATTGTATTATTTTCGTTGTATTTTTTTCAGAGGAGCTGAATGGATAATATTTTGCTGTGTTTTTTGACCCTTTCCATACAAGGAAATTTTGGACTACCTCGCACAAAGCTCAATTATTCGGGTTTCTAAAATAGTGGTATGGTGCCGGCACCATAGGGTGAACCTTTATAACAAAATATTCCCAAACTTCCAATAAACAGCGGTAACACAGGATGCTAGAATTTTACTGATTCTTTCTGTATAATGATCCAAAACCATTCACAGAACACATTCAAATATTAGATTCCATTCTAGATTGGATTTACTTGCTTTTCTAGTTGGGGCTAAAACAAATTTTTAGAGCTGGGGTATTGGCACTAGTATGATATGGGAAAAAGGATTTTGGGTGATTTCATACTACTATATTGTGTAAAGCACAAGGGTAGAATTTCAAAAAAAAACAAAAAAAAAACAGATTAGAGTACTGGCTTGGAATGGTACTGTAGATCAATTTGAAAATTCCAGCATCAAATATGAATAACAGCATATGAGGCAGGATTTAGTAACTATTATCCTACTAGTAGGATAACTACCTACACCTAACTAGCTGGCCTGAAAGACTTTAGAATTAAATTTGAAGTAGTAATACCACATATTAAAACAGAGTTCCCTTGAAGAAAATAGAATAAAAACTATTAAAGATATTAGTATTTCTTATTAGTTGACAAAACTATTAATAATAGTATAATACTAAGGTCATGTTTAGCATGCTATTTTTATAGCATAGAAGTGACTTTTCTAGCATAGATAATGGAAAGTAAACCTTTTTACATAGGGGCATATTTGGTGCATACAAAAATATTGTGATATATATTTATTTTTATAAGATATTTTTATAGCATAAATTTGAAACCAAAGTATATAGGTTAAAGAATAGAAGCTAAAACTCCCAACATTACTTTAGGGAAAAAGAATATCAGTAATTATTCTAGGTTAATTGAAATTATAATATGTTAATAACTTTTATTATATCTACCATCATTAAAAGATATCATGAAAAGGTTTTATAAATACTATTCTGATGGCAAATATGACAGAGTAAGAACTATCTTAGCTTATATATTTTATTTAATTGTTATTCAAACAATCACTTCAATTTCTGAAATGTGCTACATTGTTAGATATCCTACTTACAACTTCGTTTCTTATCTATCTTGCAACAGGCAATGATACATAATTAGTTATTCCTATATATATTGGAAATACTTCTCTCTGCTTGCAATATTCTTTCTTATCTCATGTACTATCAAGACTCTGATTATTATTCTTAGGCTATTGCCTGCGTTCTTTTCTTGAATGCTATTAATTCAATCATATCACAATAGAAGAGCAACTGGTAGAATGGTCTGATATTTGTAACCAGTACAGGTTACTGGTCTAGGAATTTCAGGTATCAGTTGATACTGATTGTGTTTTGAAGTTGTTTCAGAAAACGAGGTGTGCTTCTAGCTTAAGAATATAGGGTTTGATACTCTATATGTTTTATGTTTGGTTTCGAGTACTGATTTGATACTCTATATGTTTTATGTTTGGTTTCGAGTATTGATTTGATACTGTTAGGCGGACGCCAAACTCAAGTATATAACGGAGGGACGTAGGCCCGAAATCTTTTATTGGAGAATCTGTCGAGGAAGGCTCGTCTCGATTAAGTAAGGTAAGGTAAAGATTTTAAAGTGTAGAACAATATTATATTAATAAGATCTCTTCTCCATTGCTTGATGATGTCTGTAAAGCTCGGGAGGCACTACGATATTTATATCCCGCGTCTGAGTGTTCGCGGACTACTTCTAACTACTATGCCTCCGAAGTACCACTCTAGTTTAAATACGCAAACGTCCAGAATCTTATAAGTGCGAACACCGTTTGACCCTGAAACTTATTACACCCTTTTCGCAGTCTCGGAATAGTATTCCTCCGTTTAGATGACTGCACTATTTGTTATACCAAACAGCAGTCTTTAACTTGGATGTCTGCGTAGACTATTATATTACTCTAGCCTGGTTGACTATCATTCGAGTAGTGTCTTCGGTCATGAAGTGATCAAGTTCATGTCGGTTTACCTAGTGCCAATCGGAATTCCGAGCCCGACGTGTCAGCGTCTTGAGGGTCTCCGACTTATCTAGGTCTTCCATTCTGAGCATGCTTCCCCTTGGTCTGCCGGCCTCCGTGGAGGGGTCCTATTACTAGGACCAACCAACCTACAGCTGATCTCAGAAGGGTATGGGTGGATTCGGTATACCCCTAATAGCTTCCACTACTGGGATATCCTCTTGGAGTATTTTCGCCGAAAACGTCCCGTCACCTGCGGCCCATAGTTAGGAAGCCTAACTTTGATGCCTGCTATCTCAATGCGCCTCCAGCGGACTTCCTCCATTTCACTTCCCAGATGTCGCCAAAGGTCCCCTCTCATTTATCCTGCGAACAGCAGGCGGTCGGACGGACGGCGGCGACGTATATGGTGTTATGAAGTGGGCTTCATTGATTTGACTTTTTAGTTATGGGACGCAACTCTCGAAATCTCGCTAATGACGTGCGGGCCCCATAAGGGGGCCAGAGGGGGGTGTTGGCTCCGGTAAATTGAGGGTCTGTGCGTAGTTACCCTACCGTGGGTCTGTGCACATGTCTTCAGATTTCCATATGCCTAACATGAGCTCCCTCCTACCAGGCTTCGCATCGAATGCCTTTATAACCATTTTTATAATTTCTTCTAAATACATTTTAAGACTCAGTGTGGTCAGGGTAAAAAACCTTCCGTGTTTACTTGGCCACGATAGGAAAACCTTTTCCACACTATCTTACTTCTGCCCTTCCCGGTATCTCCGGATTTTCATTATGAAAACTTTCCACAATTTCCTCCCCATTTTACATACCTGTGGCAGGCTCCCATGTGTTCTCATCTTCTGAACACCCTTGCCATTTGACGAAGTACCACAGTTCCCGCTTCTCTTGATAGCGGCTGCGTACTCGTTTTCTGTAAGAACGGATCTCGCGCCTTACGATTTTTTCCACCTCCCATTGCAGATCGCCGTCAATATCTTCCGGTTCTCTAGGGGGTTGTTGGCGATTGTTATGAACTGACTCGCGGTAGGGTTCCAACAGTGCGACATGGAATACTGAATGAAAGTTCCATCGATTGGATATGTGGAGTTTGAATGCTATTGATCCGCGTTTCTCCATGATTTGGAAGGGCCCGTATAACTTTAGACTTAGTTTCTGGGATTTCGGTCGGGTACGAATGTTTTTAGCGTTTAACATGACTTTGTCCC
The DNA here is from genome assembly GCA_014065205.1 of Tuber brumale. Classification (NCBI taxonomy): domain Eukaryota; kingdom Fungi; phylum Ascomycota; class Pezizomycetes; order Pezizales; family Tuberaceae; genus Tuber; species Tuber brumale. The sequence goes on from JACCEG010000121.1 coordinate 24,503, forward strand.
CGATATTGAAGTCTGGCTGTTGTCTAGCTTTTCGGTCATAATACTTTGACATTCCTTCCCGTGTCTTTTCTAGTGACCCTCTCGCTTGTTCATGTATCGTCTTAATCCAGTTTGCGTATAAGGTTGCTACTGGATTTTGAGCTACGCGCTCCTTCATCCATTATGTCTGTGAATGAAATCCGTAATTCGCATAGAATGGCAACATCCCATGAGCATTGGTTGCGGAGTTGTTATAGGCATGTTCAGCTAGCAGTAGTAGCTGATACCAGTCGTCCTGATCGTAGTTGACAAAACTTCTAAGGAAACCTTCCAGCACTTGGTTGGTACGTTCAGTCTGTCCGTCAGTTTGAGGATGGTATGCCATTGACATTCTTCGCTTTATTTCCAACGCTTTGCAAAGGGATTCCCAAAATTCTCCTGCGAACTTTGAATACATGTCAGAGACAATTTCGGTTGGCAAGCCGTGCAGCCTCCATACTTCTTTCAGGAATGCATTTGCGACATCCTTGGCCGTAGCCGTGGTTTGTAGTCCGATGAAATGTGCCATTTTTGTAAAGCGATCAACTACTACCATTATCTGAGTACAACCTTGTGACTCTGGTAGTTGTGTGATAAAGTCCACCGAGATAGATGCCCATGCTGCGTAGGGTATTTGCAATGGTTGCAGTAACACATACTTGGCATGTCTAGGTGACTTATTATGTTGGCATTCATCGCAGGATCGTACGTAGTCGTTGACCCATGCCGCAAGTCCTTTCCAGTAGAAGTCTCGCATGATAATTTCCAAAGTTTTTTCTTGTCCGAAATGTACAGCAACTTTTGCATCGTGACATCCTTCTGCGATCTTGGTATATAGCCCCTGACTGTCTGGTACAAATAGTCTTTGCTTATAATATAGTAGATCGTCGGTCAAAGTCCAATCTTTGGGAAAATCCTTTCCTTCCTCTCGTAGCTTAATGAGCTCTTACTTTCGTTGCCTCCACGCTGCGTCCGTTTCGATAGCTGCCTGTATTTCGTTTAAGAATTCAGGATTGAACTGCTTTATGCCTTTCTGTAGGATAATCGCGTTTGACATTAGAACTTTTTCGGGTACTTCTGAAATGTCGTACCAATATTTGTTGTCTTTAGCCGATGCCTGCAGGTAGCTGATGCTGGGTTCCTGTTCCTTCACGATCAAGGATCTTGTCGCTATATCGGTGCTTCCGAATCCCGCGGTTCCTCGTTCCGTTTCTTCTAAGTCGTCGACTTCCATCATGTCTGAGGTGTTGACCTTTTCTACCACTACTTGAGCTATGCGATCGCCCATTCTTATTTGGCAGTCCACATCCTTATGGTTGAATAGTACGACTTTGAGTTCCCCAGTGTAATCGGCATCGAGTACTCCGGCACCGGTAGAGATTCCGCTTCGGACTGCGAATCCGCTTCTTGGGGCAACTGTTCCGTAAGTTCCTTCGCCTAGTCCCACGGATATACCCGTCCTTATTAAGGCTTGTCCATATTTCGGGACAATGTTATCTTCTATGGCATACAGGTCATGTCCTGCCGCCATTCTTGAGCCCTTGGTTGGCAAGTATGCCTTTTTGCTCAATCGCTTGACCCTAATCACGGGTTCTTTTCCACCTCTTCGAGGTTCCAAATCCAAATCTTTATCACCATCCCAGTCTACTCCTTCATCGCCTACACTCGCTACTAACAAAACTAAGAAATTTTCTTCTTTCAAAAATTTCTGTTCGCGATGAGTAGCTCCCTCCTCAGGACGGTACTCCGGCCGTCTGCTTAATGCATCAGGCTTTCCGCCTTTTGTGCCTGGTCGGTATACAATACGAAAGTTGTATTCTACCAACTTTTGAGCCCATCGAATTTGACGGCCACTCCAGACTTTTGAGGTGAGGAAGTATTGCAGGTTCTGATGGTCGGTAAAGACTGTGATCGGTTTCACGGTTCCGATTAAGTAGTGTCTCCATTCTTTGAAAGCTTCCAGGATCGCAAGAAGTTCTTTATCATGAATCTGGTAGTTGCGTTACGCTGAGTTTAATTTTCTGGAATGGAAAGCTACTGGATGTAATCTTTTCTCAAAGTATTGAGAAAGGATGCAGCCGTGTGCAAAATCGCTAGCGTCCGTTTCTACCACCGTTTCTCTTTCTGGGAAAAAGTGGTGAAGTATGGGGGCTGTGGTGAATCGATGCTTTAGCTCTTCGAAAGCCGTGTTCTGTTCAACCTCCCATTTAAAATTTTTAGGATTTCCTTGTAATGTCTCGGTTATTGGCTTGCAAATCACGGAGAAGTTTTTTATGAATCGTCGGTAGAAGTTAGCAAACCCCATAAAGACTTGTACTTCTCTAACCGACTTAGGCGCTTTCCAGACCATTATGGATTCCACCTTGCGAGTGCTCATAGACACCCCATCGACCGCCACCACATAGCCGAGGAATTCTACCTCTGTGGCATGAAAAGTCGATTTTTTTAGCGATACCGCTAATTGAAAGTCTGCTAGGCTTTGTAAAACTTTCTTAACAGCTTCGATGTGTTCCTTTTCATCCTTTGAGTAGATGAGAATATCATCAAGGTAGCAGACGACTCCGATGTCCAAGTATTCTTGTAGAATTTGGTTCATCATATCTTGGAAGGTTGCCGTGGCGTTGACCAATCCAAAAGGCATAATCTTATATTCGTAGTGTCCGTATCTCGTACGGAACGCTGTTTTCCATTCATCGCCTTCTTTGATCCTAATCAGGTGGTAACCGTCTTTAAGGTCTAACTTGGTGAAGATCTTTGCACCGGCTACTCTATCTCTGAGTTCGGACATTAGTGGAAGGGGATGTTTGTTGAGGATAGTAATCTTATTTAGATTTCGATAATCCACAACTAGACGTAGTCTGCCATCTGGCGTAGGTACGAATAATATGTGTGCGCCTGCGGGTGATTGGCTTCTTGTGATTTTCCCTTGCTTGATCATCGTTTCCAAGTATTCTCGTAAAGCTTTTAGCTGTTTTTCGGATAGTAGATATATCGGTCCCCAGGGGGGGATTGATCCAGGAATCAATTTAATTTCGTGATCGAATGTTCGTCTTGGAGCTAATTTTTCTGCCGTCTGGCTTTCAAACAAGTGTTTGTATTCCCAGTATTCTTTCGGTAGTGATTCGAGTTCCACCGTATTTTCAATGGTTCCAATTCTTAAGATGCGGCAGGCATAAGGATCCCAAGCGACCGATTAGTCATATTCGAACATATCCGCTATTCCTTCATCTTCTTCCCCACAGTTTTCACAACATTTTGCGGAGAATGTCCAATTTTCTGCATCATCTATGTGAGACACTGGGTGTTCACGATGCCACCAACCAAAAGGAATTATCATTCCGTAGTGACCTGCTTTAGCCACTTCACACGACACTTCAGAGACGTGTCGGTTTTTTCCTATTTCCAATTTTATTGGGAGAGTGTAACAATTTCCTCCCGAGGCAGCGGATGATCCGTCAAAGCCTAAGATATCAACTGCCTTGTCGCGTTCTACTGAGGGAACGCGAAGGTGTTCAACTAGGTCCTTATTGATAAGGAACACGTTAGATCCCGAGTCTAATAGGACTGTGATTTTGTATCGCTTATCGTGTATATGGAGGTAAGCGATCCCCTCCGCACAGTTGTATTGTTATGGTTTTGGAGCGTCTAGTTCCATGCGCTTGGCGCGAATACGACTCCCTTGGTTCTTTCGTTTAGGCATCGTTGGTAGTGGGTGTAGGTAACAAGATGTTTGTTACTACGCCCGCGTAGTTTCGACCATTGAGGTCTCCTCAGACAAACTAGTAACTCTCTTAGCTCTAACAATCTGGGTCTACATACTTAAAGCGGCGTTTTACCGCTACGCTCTTGCGCGCGACCAGTTTTCAGGCTGGATGCCTTCTTACTACACGCCAGACCTAGGCTCATAGCAGATTTGCGGGGGGTTATTAGCCATTTTACTCCCTGGGTGTGGGGTTCCCGCTTTCACGGAATCCTTTTCCTTAGAGTTTCGGTTATCCGTCCAGCTCCCTCAGAGGAGCCTTGCGCACCAAAGCGGTACATCCCTATCCCACACTCTGGCCAGAAGACAGAATAGTACCTGCGTATAATACGACTCAGACTCGTGTGGTCGGTGGAACGGCCCGCGTCGGTTGTCCTCCTGTCGTGTATTTGTTATCAGGTAGATCTTGCATTGCTATGTCCCAACTTCTTCAGTATAGTAACTTGCTTGCACATGGGTAGCAGGTAACACCCAGGTGACTTGAGGAACTTCGTACTGTTTGCTCCCGGGCCATGTGGGCATGTTAACTATCCTCCCTTTCGGTCAAGACTCTCCATATATTGATTCTTGTGTTCCAGCTCGTAAGTCCCTCTTGGGGTTCCTTCACTTCGAGCCTACTTGCGTTGATCCTGAAAGGAGAGACTTGCTTTGCGCCGCGTTGATCATTTTGAGTTGCGTTTCCCGTAGTTGCACACGGACTACCCGATCCCCGTCGTGGTCGGTACCCAATGCACCCCAGCCAAAGGGGGTTCCCATTTCGATTCCAGTTCCCTTAGGACACTGAATACCCAAACGCCGTCGCCGTTGGTGCCAGTGAACTGACCTAGGTCAGTTCCTCGTCGTCTGCCTGTTCACAGATTTTATTCACTCGAGCTTGGTGCTGCACAGATGCGACTTTTCGAGCTAATTTAGGCTTTACAAAAGCCGATCTGGCTCGCCGAATTCCCATTTTTATCGGTCTTGAGCTGACCTTTGCTGCCGATATATGGGCGTCTCCCCAACACCTTTGATAGGTGTGGTTTTTCTTTCCACAACGCGTGCAAGCTCCTTCTTTCCTTCGAGTGTCTATCAGACTCTGCGGAATACCGGTATGGGCCTGGACGAAGTTTGTGTGGGTGGTCTTTGTTGCACCTCCTAACCTTTTCATAGGCTGCTCCGGTTCATCGTTCCTTTTCCTTTTCCGCGATGGGGCTCCACCTCCCTTGACATAAGGTTAAGTATCACTTTGTCGCTTTGGCTTAGAGTCCCGTCGGTCTTCTCTTTTGACCTCCTGGACTATTTTAGGTTTGGACGGTTGGTCTCGCCCAATTCTTTTTCTAGCAAGCAGGGCTTCTTCTGACCACCCACATAGCCTTAGTGCCTCTTCCCATTCCTGATACGTTATATATTGCAGGGCCGATAACCTGCGGACAATTTGTACAGAAAGTTTGTCTACGACTACCTCTCTACAGGACTCCAAGGTCATGCGTGCACGAATATTATGGTTGTACATAAGTGTCAAGTAGCGTTAAATACTGCCGTCGTACGTGACTAGTTTCATTGCTAGAAGGGCTAGTCTTTCGGCTTCTACCGGGGCGAATCCCTTGATCATATCATGTTCAAAGCGAGTCCATGTTGCCAGCTCTGGTTGCTGGGTTTCCCCTTGAAGTCCGTCCATAGCCTTCCGATACCATATGGTGTAAGGAAGGACTATGTCTCCTTTTTTATGGCTGAGCGCATAGATGACTCGTTCCCGGGCGTCGTCCCAGATTCGTGGGTTCCGTTTGAAATAGTCCGTGCCTTGAAGGATCCACACATATATGTCTTGTGCGGGTCTATCTTCAAAGAATGGGGGTGGCTCGGATGGTCGCTTAATATTCAGCGCCATCGCATTGGCAAGCGTTTCTGCCATTCCAGATGCTTCTGGTGTTTGTCCTTGCCTGCCTCGGCTAGGACCTCCTCTTCGTCTTCCTCTTCCATCATCGTCACCATCGTCGTCATCGTCACTAGGGTCTACTGGGTTACCTCCCTGGGCACCTGAGGGGAATGCATCAGCGGTTTCTCGGCCTTTGCCCTTGTCCCTGCGTGTAGGTGGAGCATAATACTCCTCGTCATCAGTTTCTTGGACTGCAGGTAAGGGCGCGGGTCCTGCAGCTTCGGGACTTGGTGCCGTGGCTAATATTTTATTTATTGCCGCGGTTAACCCTTTGAGGGTTTGGTTTCTCTCAATATTCTGCACTTGTTGCTGGTCTTGTGACCTGCGAATCTCTGCTTGGCGCGTGTTTTGATCGGTGCGCATTTGTCCTAGAGTACAATTGACTTCTCGTTCACGAATAACACTTTGGGCACGGAATTCTACGAATTCCGCTCGCAGACTGATGACCATCTGTTCCAGAGTCTGATCTCGGGCTAATACCGCTTGGCTTTCTTGCCCGAGGCTTTCATGTAACCTCGTGGTTACTTCTTCATGTCCTTGTTGACGCTGTTCCTGAGCGTCCATCTGTTTTGCGACTTCTCGCAACATCTCTTCTTGTATACCCTTGACTTCGCTTTCCACGCCTGCCAGCTGCATCAACAAGATGGCAATATCATTATCGTGGACATCTTGTCCATCGGCGATTTGCTGTTAAACCTTAATTAATTTTAAGGTATTATCTGGGGTGGCTCCCTTCAAATGTTTGAAAGCGATGTTGACTGGGTCAAGCGAAGTATCGAAGTCTTGTCTTATTTGTCCCAACGTTACCCCAAGACGCGCAGCCAATCTCGCCAAGTTTGCAGCGTGTTCCCCGGGTCTTGGTGTGGGGACCCTTGATATCCTATGAGTGCTTGCGACACTAGAGGATCGGTGAGAGGGGATATTCCATCTTCGGAATGTAGGTTCCTGAGGCGTCCAGGGAAAGCGGCTATGAATGGCGGAATCATCCGTCTTGTCCGTGGTGTCGGGTCGTGTATCCATAGGTTCACCCGCCATTGTTCTCTTTCTCGGATCTTGAGGTATCTCAGCCATGGTGATACTTTCCCGATAGGCTAGTTGCTCTAATAGCCCTGGATGCGTGATTTCTGGTACTTCGTACCAGAGCTCTTGATATCCTTTAAAAGGTTTAAGGAATCGTATGTAAGGTATCCAACGTTCGCGACACTCTCCAGGTGTAGGTATAAAGGGGTTTGGTTGGTCCGATTCTGGACTCAAAACTTGAATCTCCTTTTTCTCGAGGTTTAGGATGTACTTATAGTACATATACAACTGTGTTAGGCCCAGGCCGAGGGGATGTCTGGCCCTCGGATGACTGTCCCTGGGTTTTCTTTTCCTTTCTCTTCTGTCTTCTAAGAGCACTGGGTGCTCCAGTCGACAAGGTCTTCCGACTCTGTCGAATTCCACTCAAAATCCGAACCTTGCCAGGTGCGATATATGCTATTGAATTGATCCCTTGTTGGGATCCCAAAAGGTACTGTGAACCAGGAGGGTTCTTGCGTATATTCTTCTTCGATTTCGAACAACTCAGTATCGAATATTTCTTCGAAAGAATGAATATAGATAGGGCAATGAGGTGCTTCGAAAATATAATAGAAGTCTGAGGTGAGGGTGGAGTTTGAGGTGAACTCGTAGTTCATATAGTGAACCTTGGTAACAGGAGAACTATCAATATACTGTTAGGCGGACGCCAAACTCAAGTATATAACTGAGGAACGTAGGCCAAAATCATTGTTCGGAGAATCTGTCGAGGAAGGCTCATCTCGATAAAGTAAGGTAAAGTAAAGATTTCTGTCTAAAACAATTTTATCTTGATAAGATCTCTTCTCCGTTGCTTGATGATGTCTGTAAAGCTCGGGAGGGACTTCGATATTTATATCCCGCGCCTGAGTGTTCGCGGACTACTTCTAACTACTATGCCTCCGAAGTACCACTCTGGTTTAAATACGCAAACGTCCAGAATCTTATAAGTGCCAACACCGTTTGACCCTGAATCTTATCGCACCCTTTTTGCAGTCTCGGAATAGTATTCCTCCGTTTAGATGACTGCGCTATTTGTTATACCAAACAGCGGTCTTCAACTTGGATGTCTGCGTAGACTATTATATTACTCTAGTCTGGTGGACTATCGTTCCAGTAGTCTCTTCGGTCATGAAGTGATCAAGTTCATGTCGGTTTACCTAGTGCCAATCGCAAGTCCGAGCCCGACGTGTCAGCGTCTTAAGGGTCTCCGACTTATCTAGGTCTTCCATTCTGAGCATGATTCTCCTTGGTCCGCCGGCCTCCGTGGAGGGGTCCTATTACTAGGACCAACCAACCTACAGGTGATCTCAGAAGGGTATGGGTGGATTCGGTATACCCCTAATAGCTTCCACTACTGGGATATCCTCACGGAGTATTTTCGCTGAAAAGGTCCCGTCACTTTCGGCCCATAGTTAGGAAGCCTAACTTTGATGCCTGCTATCTCAATGCGCCTGCGACGGGTTTCATCCGTTTCACTTCCCGGATGTCGCCAAAGGTCCCCTCTCATATATCCTGCGAGCCGCATGCGGTCAGACGGACGGCGGCGACGTATATGGTGTTATGAAGTGGGCTTCATTGATGTGACTTTTTAGTTATGGGACGCAACTCCCGAAATCTCGCTAATGACGTTCAGGCCCCATAAGGGGGCCAGAGGGGGGTGTTGGCTCCGGTAAATTGAGGGTCTGTGCGTAGTTACCCTACCGTGGATCTGTGCACATGTCTACGGATTTCCATATGCCTAACAGGTACCCTGCAGGGCTCCCCGATCTCCCCCCTGCTCTTCGTGATCTATGTATCGACCCTCCACTTTCCGGTTCCAACGGGCCTCATACTATCTTATGTGGACGACTTGGCCACCACAGTGGCCTCGGGCTCTTACCGAAGAAACATCCAAAGGCTGCAGGGCATCACCAGGGTCCTCCAGCGGAAGGCTGGCAGGATAGGAGTGTCCTTTTCGATCCCAAAGACCGAGCTGATGCACGCGGAAACCCACTGCCAAAAGATCCCCCCCCCTCCGATCCTAGTCCTGTTGGACGACCTTGTCTTCCGCCCCTCAAAGCTAGTTCGCTGGCTCGGATACTGTTTCGAGCCCTCCTCCACCACGGGCACGAGAGGTGCCACCTCTCACTTCGTGCGCAGACTTGGTTTGGCCCAAGGCGCCTTCGCCACCACAAAACGTCTCTCATGGCCTGGCAAGGGCCTTCCTCCTCTTCTTTGCCACCGCCTGGCCTCCTCCCTAATAGCCCCTATCCTCCCATACGGCGCGGACCTCTTCTCGCCCAGCCTTACCCTCCTAGATCACATGTCTGTCTTCTGGAGGTCCGTTCAGAGATGGGTAATAAACTGCTTCTCCTCGACACCGATTGGCATCTTAGCCTGCGAATCGGCCCTACCCTCCATGCCCCTTCTGATACGCCACAAACAGAGACTGGCGGCAATACGACTTGTCTGCCTTCCCCCAGAGGCCAATCCGGCCACTGCGAGGCTTCAGTCTACGTTCCCAACCTTGTCCCCCTTCAGGGCCTCTGACAACCACCGACACCACACAAGGGGTTTGACTTCGGTCTACGCTCCCCTTCTCTGGAAATCCCCTGTACCCTCCCCGCCGATTAGGAAACACCTACCAATTGACGCGATCGCGCACCGCACTCTCCCTTTCATCCCGACCTCCGGATCTCTTCCGGTGGCCTCCCCCGACCTCCTCCAGATAACTGGTCTCCGGGCCGGGGATGGAGCCCCCTCCTACAGATTGGTCAAACTGAGAGTTGGATCGGCATTGGTCAAGGATTGGAACGATCAGTTCCCGCCCCCCCCAACATACCCCTACCCACTGTCCCTATCCCCCCACCCCTTCCTGGGGCTCGGAAGGTTCATGGCAGGGAGAATACATCAGATGCGTTCGGGTAAGAGCTACTTATCGGCCCACCCTTCCCAGTTCACCGAGGACCCCTCCCCCCTCTGCCCGTTGTGCGAGGGGGAGGAAGAGGACTTCACCCATGCCATCCGATCATGCAAGTCCCTCAAGGAGCCTCGTGAGCGCCACCTCCGCGCGCTCACTTCGTTAGAAAGGGACCGCCCCCTCTGGTCAAACACCGACGCTCTTCACTCCCTCGCCAGGTACATCAACGTCACGGCGACCGGCTTTCCGCCTGGCATGCCCCCAGCACCATGGAACCACCCACTTGAGTCAGACAATACCGCGTCTGGTCTGCCTATTCACGGCTTCGCCCCCTGAGGGGGAAGGCTACTTACCTCTTGTTTTTCCCTTAGTCTTGGTCTAGGGGTTTTTATTTTTCGTTATGATCGCGTGCTTTTTTCTTTTATTTCCTTACGGATTTGGTGTCTGCTATCGGACACATTTGGAGGTTTTTATAGTTTGGTGCGAGAGTTTCTTTTGTTATTGCGTACGTTTGAGATTAAGGTTTTGTTTATGCCATAGCTAGCGCTGCATGCAAGTTCTTGTACCATAAATCAATGAATACAGGAAGATAAAAAAAAAAAGAAGAAAAACAAAAGAAAAAAAAAGAAAAAGCTGCGTAGATAGGGCCGGCCGGGAACACGGTTCTGCTGTACGCGAGGGCTACTCTTTAGGCCTGATGGTCGACCTCGCTCTTCTCCTTCTTGGGGGACCTCCTTTCTTCGTTTCCGTTTGGCGTTGGCTGTGGTGGCCGCCTTTCTCCCCGCGTGCACGATCTCCGTGGGGCAGCGCCTCGGCTAGTAACTTCCGGGTCTGTGTTGCTTCGAGATTTGGCCATACCCACCTAGTCTTTCGGTTCCAGTTGGGATTTCTTTCTGTCGTCGGGGACCTCCAGGCAACACACGAACACGATTACCGATAGTTGACATGGTCGCATCAGGTTTCCTTCCTGTTCCGGCGCCTGGATTGGCTTGCACCCTACTGCTACACCCACGCTCGCCTTGCACCCTACTGCTCCCCCCTCTCCTGCCTCCCCCCTGCAGGCGGCCCTTTTTTCTCGCTTACATTGCGTTCCGGGATAACTTCTACGGTTTTCGGCTGCCAGCGCGTATTCCTGGCATGGTGGTTGTGGGATCTCTTCTGGCGTGGTTTTTCTTTTGTTTTTCTGTGATGTTCCAGGTGGTTACCTTCCTATGTTTCCCTGCCTTCTTCTTAGTTAGACTTCTCCTATTATCTGAGTTCGCTTGGGAGGTAGGGATGGGTTTTTCTTTGGAGCGAGATGTGCGGTCAGGCCCATACCAGAGGGTCCTGGGGATACAGGCGGGCCAGTCGGAAGGAGGAATGGGGATTGTTTATGCCATAGCTAGCGCTGCATGCAAGTTCTTGTACCCTAAATAACAACAAATACATGAAGATAAAAAAAAAAATGCAGAAAAAAGAGCTGCGTAGATAGGGCATCCTCCGTCTCCTCCATTTTCCTCGCGATTGAAATGAACCCTCCGGGCTTGATCTTCACGAACCATCCACTACCCCTCTCCCCCACGATGACTTCGGCCTAGGAGTGTCGGCCATCCCCCCCCTCACTGCCCTTCTTCGCCTTTATTACGCATTGGGGCTTTCCATCCTCTGGGTTCCGGTACTGCTTCTCTGCTGCCCGTTCTCGCCTCCTTCCTCCCTTAGCGAGGCCCCTCCTCACGGTCGGCAACCTTTCGCTTTCCCTGCTTCAGACGGCTGGGTACACAGTTTGTGGTACGCGAGAACTTTCCAACAGGCCCCTGGGTCGATCTCGCTTCTCCTCACGCCCGGCTTTAAGCGGTGGTATCCCATCCACTAAGTGACACTATCTCTCGTAAAACAAGGGTCTACATGAGAGACGTGGTAAAACGCTTGGCTTCTGCCTCAGAGGACCGCCTAGTGAGACACGAACACGTTTACCGATAGTTGATACCGTCGCGTTTGGTTTCCTTCCTGTTCTTGCGGTTGGATCGGCTTGCACCCTACTGCTGCACCCTCCCTCGGCTTGCACCCTACTGCTGCACCACCTTGCCTCAACGCCCTTTGGGTGTCTGCGCCGGGCTTCCCGGTCCGGATGTCACTGGTCCCTGGGTTCTGCAACGGGCCTCGTTTTCCTTCGGCTCAGGTGCTTCTCTCTTTAGGTTCTCCTTTCCACTTGGTCGATCTTGCCATTAGCCGTAGATACAATTATCGTAGGTGGCACTGATCGGTTGGGTTGTGGCTGCTGGGGGTAGCTCTTGTTGGGGGTTGAGGCAACTGTCGGGTCTTGGAGCTTCTTTTGTTCTGATGGGCTTAGGCTGGCTTTTCTTTCCGGTCTTTACCGTTGTGTATACTACAAGTTGCGGGGCAGTGGAGCTTTTTCCACTGCGCGGGGCTGGGTGGGGAGTGTCATGTTCTGGGTGTTTCGGTCCTGTTTGCCAGTGCCTCTTCTGTTTGGTTTCGTTGACGGTTTTTCTTCTTGCTGTTTCGGGCTGGAGTAGGGGTGGAGGTTTCTTGCGTCGACCATAGCTAGCGCTGCATGTAGACAGTCTACCTTAAACATAGAATTAAATGAAGAGAAAAAAAAGAAAAAAAAAGAGAAAAAGCTGCGTAGATAGGGAAACGTGGGAAACCCTCCTATAACACCACTGCCTCTTTTCACATAATCGTCCTCCTAGACATAGTTTCAAAGATTCTGGAGAGGGTGATGGCGAACTGACTTTCGGCCCAAGCCCGATTCCCGGGCCTCCTTTCCCCCAACTAGACTTGTTCCCTACCTGGCCTGAGTACCTTTGACGGGGCAGCTACCCTCTCCCAGGAGGTTCCGCTATTTATGCACCCAAACTCAAGGTCTCGACCCTCTTCCTGGACATAAAAGGTGGCTTCGATAATGTCTCCGCCCTGATACTTTGCGACAGACTCACCACTAAGGCGGTCAACCCCTACCTGATCTCGTAGATAAGGTCTTTCCTCCTCGGCCGCTCTTGCCGCCTGATTTTCCAGGGGGCTCCCCAAGTCCTCGCACCTGTCTCGGTGGTACCCCTCAGGGCTCCCCGATCTCCCCCATGCTCTTCGTCATCTACGTATCGACCTTGCATTTTCCGGTCCCCAGGGGCCTCATACTATCTTATGTGGACGACTTCGCTGTCACAGTGGCCTCGGGCTCTTACCGAAGAAACATCCAAAGGCTGCAGGGCATCACCAAGGTCCTCCAGCGGAAGGCTGGCAGGATGGGAGTGTTCTTTTCGATCCCGAACACCGCGCTGATGCACTGGGAAACACCCTCCCAGTAGATCCCCCCCCCCCGATCCCAGTCCTGCTGGACAACCTTGTCTTCTGCCCCTCAAAGCTAGTTCGCGGGCTTGGATACTGGTTCGAGCACTCCTCCACCTCGGGAACGAGAGGTACCACCTCCCACTTTGTGCGCAGACTTGGTTTGGCCCAATGTGCCTTCGCAACGATAAAACGTCTCTCAAGGCGTGGCAAGGGCCTTCCTCCTTTTCTTTGCCACCACCTGTCCTCCTCCTTAATAGCCCCTATCCTCCTACACGGCGCGGATCTCTTCTCCCCTGGCCTCACCCTCCTGGACCGTATGTCCGTCTTCAGGAGGTCCATTCAGAGATGGGTAATAAACTGCTTCTCCACGACACCGATTGGGATGCTAGCCTGCGAATCTGCTCTACCCGCCATGCCCCTTCTGACACGTCACAAACAGAGACTGGCGGCAATAACACTTGTCTGCCTTCCCCCAGAAGCCAATCCGGCCACTGCGAGGCTCCACCCTACTTTCACAACCTCGTCCCCCTTCAGGGCCTCTGATGACCAGCAACTCCACACAAGGGGCTTGACTTCGGTCTACGCTCCCCTCCTCGGGAAATCCCCTGTACCCTCCCCGCCAATTCGGAAACACCTAACAATTGACGCTATCGCGCACCGCACGCTCCCTTTCATCCCGACCTCTGGTCCTCTTCCAGTGGCCTCCCCCGATCTCCTCCAGTTAGCCGGTCTCCGCGCCGTGGATGGAGAACCCTCCTACAGATCGGTCAAACTAAGAGTTAGATCAGCATTGGTCAAAGACTGGAACGATCATTTCCCACCCCCCCCAACATACCTCTACCCCGTATCCCTATCGCCCCATCCCTTCATGGGGCTTGGAAGGTTCATGGCGGGAAGAATACATCAAATGCGTTCGGGCAAGAGCTACTTAGCGATCCACCCTTCCTGGTTCACCGAGGACCCCTCCCCCCTCTGCCCATTTTACAAGGAGGAGGAAGTGGACTTCACCCATGCCATCCTATCATGCGAGTCCCGCAAGGAACCTTGTGAGCGCCACCTCCGCGGGCTCACTTCGGTAGACAGGGACAGCCTCCTCTGGTCAAGCACCGCTGCTCTCCACTCCCTCGCCAGGTACATCAACATCACGGCGACGGTCTTTCTGCCAGGCACGCCCCCCGCAGCATGGGACCACGCACTTCAATCAGACAATACCGCGTCTGGTCTGCCGATTCATGGCTTCACCCCCTAAGGGGGTAGGCTACTTACCTTTTGTTTTTCCTTTAGTTTTGGGCTAGGGGTTTTTTATTTTTCGTCATGATCGTGCCCTTTATTGTTTTATTTTCTTAGGGACTTGGTGTTGGCTATCGGACACATTTGGGGGTTTTTATCGTATGGGGCGAGAGCTTCTTTTGTTATTGCGTACATTTGAGATTAAGGTTTTGTTTATGCCATAGCTAGCGCTGCATGCAAGTTCTTGTACCATAAATCAATGAATATATGAAGATAAAAAAAAAAAAAGAAAAAAAAAAGAGCTGAGTAGATAGAGTAGACGTAGCGTTTGCGAATGCCCCCTTCTCACCTAGCTTCAGATCGTGGAGTACACCTCTTCTCCCAATGGGCTCTGACCATTTCCCGATCCTCATAACACTTTCATAACCTTCGGCCTGCCCCCCACCACCCTCGCCGTCTTGGACGAAGACAGACTGGCCCACGCTTGAGGAGGGACTAAAACGGATAGTGTTATGCCCCCCTTCCTGTCTTCTCACTCCCCACACACTTTCAGCCTGGTTTGACATGGCCCTAGACAGGGTCAGGTCCCAGCTCAAGAGCCACACTCCAGAAAAGAGGCCCACCTACAGGTCGAAACCCTGGTGGACCCCAAACCTTACTGCACAGAGAAAAGCCTTCCAATCCACCGTACGCGAAGCTCGCAAGGACCCCCTACCTTCCTCCAAGGAGCTGTGCAAAGAGGCACGGCTTCTGTACTTCAAGGCTATCAAAAAGGCCAAGAACAATTACTGGAAAAACTTCCTGGAAACAGTGAACCCCCAAACACTATGGACCGCGAAAAGATTCGCGTTTGGCAAGCCACCGGACAGGTTCCCCCAGATTCCTGGGGCTGAGACCCCCAAAGAAATAAATCAGGGACTCTTAGGACACTTCTTCCCTGAGAAGGGGTCCTCCCCCCCCCCCAGAATCCTACGTGAGTTTAAGGACGTCCCGGAGCTGTTGGATGAAGAAATATCAACGGCCCTGCGGAAGTCCTCCTCGTCCTCTGCCCCCGGACCGGACCAGATACCCTACTCTGTCTGCAAGAAAGTCCACCTGATAAACCCGGGTATACTCACCTCCCTCCTGGGCCCCCTTGTTAGGTATGGGCACCACCCGTCTTCCCTGAAAAAGGCCAATGGCATCGTGCTGGATAAGCCTGGGAAACACTCCTATGACACTCCTGCCTCATTTCGCAGCATTGTACTCCTGGAAACTGTTTTGGAAATCCAGGAGAGGGTGATGGCAAACCGTCTGTCGGCCCAGGCGCGCTTCCTGGGCCTCCTTTCCCGCAACCAAACTGGATCCCTGGCTGGTCTGAGCACCTTTGACGCGGTGGCTGCCCTCTCTCACGAGGTTCACCTGTTTATGCGCCCAAAGCTGAAGGTCGCGACCCTTTTCCCGGACATAAACGGGGGTTTCGATAATGTGTCGGCCCCGATACTCTGCAACAGTCTAGCGACCAAGGCAGTCAACACCTATCTTGTCTCGTGGATAAGGTCTTTCCTCCACGGACGCACCTGCCGCCTGGTTTTCCATGGGGGACCCCAGATCTTCTCTCCAGTCTCGGTCGGAACCCCACAAGGCTCGCCAATCTCCCCCCTACTTTTTGTTATCTACGTCTCAACCCTCCACTTCCCGGTCCCCAGGTGCCTCATCCTCTTGTATGTGGACAATGTCGCAGTCACGGTAGCCTCAAGCTCTTACCGAAGGAACATCCAGAGACTGCAGGGCATTACCAAGGTCCTACAGCGGAAGGCTGGAAGACTAGGTGTGTCCTTCTCAATCCCAAAGAGAGAGCTGATGCACTGGGAAACCCCCTCTCAAAAGATCCCTCCCCCCCGATCCCTGTCCTGCTGCAAGACCTCGTCTTCCGCCCCTCCAAGCTGATTCGCTGGCTCGGGTATTGGTTCGAGCCCTCCTCCACTTTGGGTACTAGAGGCACCACCTCCCACTTTGTGAGAAGGCTGGGCCTAGCCCCAGGTGCTTTCGCCACGATCAAAAGACTTTCAAGGCCTGGCAAGGGCCTTCCTCCTTTCCTCTGCCATCGTCTGGCCTCCTCCTTAATCGCCCCAATTCTACTGTACGGGGCGGACCTGTTCACTCCTAGCCTCACCCTACTTGATCGCATGTCTGTCTTCTGGAGGTCTGTCCAAAGATGGGTTACGAACTGCTTCTCCTCAACACCTGTTGGCATACTCGCTTGCGAGTCGGCCCTGCCCCCCATGCCCCTTTTGTTACGCCACTGACAGAGACTGGCAGCGATGAGGCTTGTCTGCCTCCCCCCAGAGGCCAACCCGGCAACTGCGAGACTCCTCCAGACCTTCCCGACTTCGTCCCCCTTCAGGGCTCCTGATGACCATCGGCACCACATTCGAGGACTGACCTCGGTCTATGCCCCCCTCTCGCGGAGGTCCCCTGTTCCCTCACCGCCAACAAGGAAACACCTCCCCATCAACGCAATTGCGCACAGGACGCTCCCATTCATCACAGCAGCCGGCCCCGTGCAGGTAGCTTCCCCCGACCTCCTCCTGCCTGCCTGCCTGCCAATAAAGGATGGTACCCCCTCCTACAGGTCGATTAAGATGAGAGTCAGATCGGCACTAGTCAAGGACTGGAACGCTCAGTTCTCACCTCCACTACCGTACTCCTACCCTGTGTCCCTCTCGCCCCACCCTTTTATGGGCCTTGCAAGATTCATGGCGGGGAGAATACACCAAATGCGTGCAGGCAAAAGCTACCTTGCTGCCCACCCATCCTGGTTCACTGAGCATCCCTCCCCCCTCTGCCCCTACTGCGAGGAGGACGCGGAGGACTTCGCCGGCGCCATCCTGTCCTGCGAGTCCCGCAAGGAACCTCGTGAGCGCCACCTCCGGGGGCTCACGTCGGTAGAGTGGGACAGCCCTCTCTGGTCCAATCCCACCGCTCTCCACTCCCTAGCCAGATACATTAACGTCACGGCGACAGGTTTCCCACCAGGCACGCCCCCGGCTGCATGGGACCTAGAGTCTTCACCAGACGAAACCACTTCAGTCCTCCCGATTCACGGTTTCGCCCCCTGAGGGGCACGGCCCCTTGTTTGTTGTTGTTGTTCTTTTAGGATGGTTTTTGTTTGAAGCTAACTTTATTTTTCATTATGATCATGCGTTTTTTTTGTTTTATTTCCGTAGGGATTTGGACTCGGCTATCGGACACACTTAGGAGGATTTTATAGCTTCATGGGATTGTTTCTTTTATTATTGCCAGCGTTTGAGATTAAGGTTTTGTTTATGCCATAGCTAGCGCTGCATGAAAGTTCTTGTACCGTTAAAGAATCAAACCATGAAGATAAAAAAAAAGAAAAAAAGAAAAAAAGAAGCTGAGTAGATAGGGAAAAAGGCCAAGAATGACTATTGGAAGAACTTCCTGCAGACAGCAAACCCCCAAACACTATGGACAACGAAGAGATTCACCTTCGGCAAACCGCCGGACAGGTTCCCCCAGATTCTCGGGGCTGAGACTCCCAAAGAAATCAATCAGGCACTCCTTGGGCACTTCTTCCCCGAAAAGAGGTCCTCCCCCCCTCAAAGCATCCTACGCCAGTCCAAGGACGTCCCGGAACTGTCGGCTGAAGAGATATCGGCGGCCCTTCGAAAGTCCTCCTCGTGCTCCGCCCCGGGGCCGGACCAGATACCCTACTCTGTCTGGAAGAAAGTCCACTTGATAAACCCCAGTATTCTCACCTCCCTCCTGGGCCCCCTGATTAGGTACGGGGACCACCCCTCTTCCTTGAAAAAGGCCAACAGCATTGTGCTGGATAAACCTGGGAAGCCCTCCTATGACACTCCACCCTCATTTCGCATCATTGTTCTACTGGAAACTGTTTCAAAGATTCTGGAGCGGGTGATGGCAAACCGGCTTTTGGCGCAGGCTCGCTTCCTAGGCCTCCTCTCCCCGAACGAAACTGGTGCCCTGCCTGGACTGAGCACCTTCGACGCGGCGGCTACCCTCTCTCACAAGGTCCAGCTGTTTATACGCCCAAAGCTGAAGGTCTCAACCCTTTTCCTGGACATCAAAGGGGGCTTCGATAATGTGTCGGCTCCAGTACTCTGCAACAGACTCGCAACCAACGCGGTCAACCCCTATCTTGTCTCGTGGATAAGGTCCTTCCTCCACGACCACACCTGGCACCTGGTTTTCCAGGGGGCACCCCACACTTTCTCTCCCGTCTCGCTTGGAACCCCTCAGGGCTCACCAATCTCACCCCTACTTTTCGTCATATATGTGTCAACCCTGCACTTCCCGGTCCCCAGGGGCCTAATCCTCTCCTACGTGGACGACTACGCCGTCACGGTAGCCGCGGGCTCTGACCGAAGGAACATCCAGAGACTGCAGGGCATAACCAAGGTCCTCCAGCGGAAGGCTGGCGGGATAGGCCTGTCCTTCGCGATACCGAATACTGAGTTGATGCACTGGGAAACCCACGCCCAGAAGATCCCCCCCCCCCGATACCGGTTCTGCTTGACGACCTGGTCTTCAGCCCCTCCAAACTGATTCGTGGCTAGGATACTGGTTCGAGCCCTCCTCCACTTCGGGTACGAGGGGTACCACCTCCCACTTCGTGAGAAGGCTTGGCCTGGCCCAGGGCGCCTTTGCCACGATCAAAAGACTCACGCGGCCCAGCAAAGGCCTTCCTCCTTTCCTCTGCTACCGTCTGGCTTCCTCCTTGATCTCTCCGATCCTGCTATATGGCGCAGACCTCTTTTCCCCAACCCTTACCCTTCTCGACCGTATGTCTGTCTTCTGCAGGCCTGTTCAAAGATGGGTAACGAATTGCTTCTCCGCAACACCTGTTGGCATCCTCGCGTGCGAGTCGGCCCTGCCCCCCATGCCCCTTCTGATACACCACCGACAGAGGCTGGCAGCGGTAAGGCTCGTATGCCTCCCGCCAGAAACCAATCCGGCAACTGCGAGACTTCACCCCACCTCCCCGACTTCGTCCCCCTTCAGGGCCTCTGATGACCACCAGCGCCACACCTGCGGATTAACCTTAGTCTACGCTCCCCTTTCTTGGAAGTCCCCTGTCCCCTCACCACCCATAAGAAAACAACTCCCAATCGACGCGATTGCGCATCGCACCCTCCTGTTCATCGAAACCTGCGGCCCACTGCCGGTGGCTTCCCCCGACCTCCACCCACCTGCCAGTCTACTGACCAGGGACGGTACCCCCTCCTACAGGTCGATCAAGATGAAAGTTAGGTCTGCCTTAGTCAAGGATTGGAACGATCAGTTCCCGCCTCCAGCGACATACCCCTACCCCATGTCCCTCTCGCCCCACCCTGTCATGGGGCTCGAAATGTTCATGGCTGGGAGAATACACCAAATGCGAGCGGGCAAAAGCTATCTCACTGCCCACCCATCCTGGTTCACCGAGCACCCCTCCCCCCTCTGCCCATTCTGCGAGGAGGACGTTGAGGACTTCACACACGCCATCCTATTCTGCGAGTCCCGCACAGAACCACGTGAGCGCCACCTCCGGGGGCTCACTTAGTTAGAAAGGGACAGTCCACTATGGTTGAACCCCGCCGCTCTGCACTCCCTTGCCAGGTACATTAACGTCAGGGCAACAGGCTTCCCACCGGGTATGACCCCGGCTGAACGGGACCCTGAGCCTCCGCGGGATACAAGCGCATTAGTTCCCCCGATTTACGGTTTCCCCCCCTGAGGGGATGGCCCCTGACTTCTTCTTTTTCTTTTGGCTGGTTGCTAGGAGATTATATTTTTCGCCATGATTGTGTACTTTTTTGTTTTATTTCCTTAGGGATTTGGTGTCGGCTATCGGATACACTTAGGAGGATTTTATAGTTTGGTGCGATTGTTTCTTTTGTTATTGCGAGCATTTGAGATTAAGGTTTTGTTTATGCCATAGCTAGCGCTGCATGCAAGTTCTTGTACTATAAAACAATGAATACATGAAGATAAAAAAAAAGAAAAGAAAAAAAAAAGCCAAAAAGCTGAGTAGATAGGGCACCTCCCTCCTGAGCCCCCTGGTTAGGTATGGGCACCACCCCTCTTCCCTGAAAAAGGCAAACGGCATTGTACTGGATAAACCTGAGAAACCCGCCTATGACACACCTGCTTCGTTTCGTATCATTGTCCTCCTAGAAACTGTTTCAAAAATTCTGGAGAGGGTGATGGCAAACCGGCTTTCGGCCCTGGCTCGCTTCCGGGGCGTCCTCTCCCCCAACCAGACTGGTTCCCTGCCTGGTCTGAGCACCTTCGACGCGGCGGCTACCCTTTCCCACGAGGTCCAGCTGTTTATGCGCCCCAAGCTTAAGGTCTCGACCCTCTTCCAGGACATAAACGGAGGCTTCGATAATGTCTCAGCCCCGCTACTCTGCAACAGACTTGCTACCAAGGTGGTCAACCCCTACCTGGCCTCGTGGCTAAGGTCTTTCCTCCACGGCCGCACCTGCTGCCTGGTCTTCCAGCGGGCACCCCAAGTCTTCTTACCTGTCTCGGTTGGAACCCACCAGTCCTCCCCAATATCCCCCCTGCTCTTTGTCATCGACGTCTCAACCCTCCACTTCCCTGTCCCCAGAGGCCTTATCCTCTCTTATGTGGACGACTTCGCTGTCATGGTGGCCTTGGGCTCTTACCGCAGGCACATCCAGAAACTGCAAGGCACCACCAAGGTCCTCCAGCGGAAGGCTGGCAACCCAGGTGTGTCCTTCTTGATCCCGACAACGGAGTTGATGCACTGGGAAACCCCCTCTCAGAAGATCCTCCCCCCCCCAATCCCGGTCCCGCTGGATGACCTTGTCTTCCCCTCCTCCCCACTGATTTGCTAGCTCGGATATTGGTTCGAGCCCTCCTCCACTTCGGGTACGAGAGGTACCACCTCCCACTTACTGAGAAGGCTTGGACTGGCCCCGGGCACCTACCCCGCGATAAGGAGACTCTCAAGGCCCGGTAAAGGCCTTCCTCCTTTCCTCTGCCACCGTCTGGCTTCCTCCTTGATCGCCCCGATCCTCCTATGCGGCGCAGACCTCTTCTCCCGGGGCCTTACCCTCCTTGACCGTATGTTCGTCTTCTGGACATCGGTCCAGAGATGGGTAACAAACTTCTTCTCCTCAATACCTGTTGGCATCCTCGCTTGCGAGTCGCCCCTGCCCCCCATGCCCCTTTCAATACGCCACCGACAGAGGCTGGTAGCAGTACGGCTTGTCTGCCTCCCGCCCGAGGCCAATCCGGCAACTGCGAGACTCCACCTCACGTTCCCGCCTTCATCCCTTTTCAGGACCTCTGAAGACCACCAACACCACACGCGGGGCTTGATTTCGGTCTACGCTCCCCTCTTCTGGAGATCCCCTATCCCCTCCCCACCCATAAGGAAACACCTCCCCATCGTTGCGCTTGCGCACCGCACCCTCCCTTTCATCCCAGCCTCCGGCCCCCTTGCGGTGGCTGCTCCCGACCTCCTCCCGCCAGCATGTCTTCCGACCCGGGATGGCACCCCCTCCTACAGATCGCTTAAGTTAAAGGTTAGATCAGCCTTAGGTAAAGACTGGAATGATCAGTTCCCGCCCCCCCCAACATATCCCTACCTCGTGTTCCTATCGCCCCATCTCTTCATGGGGCTAGCAAGGTTCATGGCGGGGAGAATACACCAAATGCGTTCGGGCAAAAGCTATCTAGCTGCCCACCCTTCCTCGTTCACTGGGCTCCCCTCCCCGCTCTGCCCTTTCTGCGAGGAGGAAGAAGAGGACTTCGCCCATGCCATCCTGTCCTGCGAGTCCCGCAGGGAACCTCATGAGCGCCACCTCCGCGGGCTCACTGCGTTAGAAAGAGACAGCCCCCTCTGGTCAGACACCACCGCTCTCCACTCCTTCGCTGGATACATCAATGTCACAGCGACGAGTTTCTCACCGGGAATGCTCTTAGATATCCTACCTATCTCTTGTATCTTGAGGTACCGCTGTGACAGGCAACAACTTCTTAGTTAGTCGTCAAGGATAATGTAATACTTCTCTGGGATCGTATATGTCCTTGACCGATTCTGATTCTCTATCGGAAGTCTGATTATTATTCTTTGACCAATGTCTATGTTCCTTGCTTGAACGCTAATAATCAGATCTTATCTCGATAGACTCGTGAGGTGATAGAATAGATTCTATTCTTAATAGTATATGTAAGAAAGTATAAGAGGTGGTTGCGTGAAGAACTAACTACCAGGCTTTTTTTTTTTCTTTTTTTTTATCATCATGTATTCATTGTTTTATGGTACAAGAACTTGCATGCAGCGCTAGCTATGGCATAAACAAAACCTTAATCTCAAACCTCGCAAGTAACAAAAGAAATCATCGCACCAAACTATAAAAACCTCCTAAGTGTGTCCGATAGCCGACACGAACTCCCTAAGGAAATAAAACAATAAACTGCATAATCATGACGAAAAATAAAAACCCCTAGTCCAAAAAACAAACCAAAGGACAACAAGCGGTAAGCAGCCTTCCCCTTCAGGGGGCGTAGCCGTAAATCGGAAGGTCGGACTTGGCATCGTCCGGCTGGAGTGGAGGGTCCCAAGCGGCGGGAGGCATACCAGGCGGGAAACCCGTCGCCGTGACGTTAATGTACCTGGCGAGGGAGAGGAGAGCGTTGGTGTTTGTCCAGATTGGGCTGTCCCAGTCGACCGAAGTGAGGCCTCGGAGGTGGCGCTCCCTAGGTTCGTTGCGGGACTCGCAGTAAAGGATGGCATGGGTGAAGTCCTCTTCTTCTTCCTCGCAAAGCGGGAAGAGGGGAGAGGGGTCTTCAGTGAACCATGATGGGTGGGCAGCTAGGTAGCTCTTGCCTGAGCGCATCTGGTGGATCCTTCCCGCCATAAACCTCCCAAGCCCTGTGAACGGGTGGGGGGAAAGGGACGCGGGGTAGGGGTACGCGGGGGGCGGTGGGAACTGGTCATTCCAGTCTCTGAGTAGCGCCGACCTGATCATAAGCTTGATCGACTTGTACGAGGGGGCGCTGGCTGCCAGATGGAGATCTGCAGGTGGGAGGAGGTCGGGGGCTGCCACCGGAAGAGGGCCGGAAGCGGGGAGGAAGGGGAGGGTCCGATGGGCAATGGCATCGATCGGAAGGTGTTTTCTTATAGGAGGGGAGGGGACAGGCGACCTCCATGAGAGGGGGGCATAGACCGACGTCAGACCTCACGTAAAATAGCGATGGTCATCGAGAGCCCTGAAGGGGGACGAGGATGGAAACATGGGGTGGAGCCTGGCGGTTGCGGGGTTGGCCTCGGGCGGGAGGCAGACCATACTAATGGCCGCGAGTCTTTGGCGGTGACGTAGCAGGAGGGGCATTAGGGGGAGGGCTGATTCGCAAGCAAGGATGCCGACAGGTGTCGAGGAAAAGCAGTTCGTGACCCATCTCTGGACCGACCTCCAGAAGACCGACATGCGGTCCAGAAGGGTAAGGCTTGGTGAGAAAAGGTCCGCCCCGTAGAGGAGGATCGGGGAGATCAAGGATGACGCCAGCCGATGGCAGAGGTGCGGAGGAAGGCCTTTACCAGGCCTGGAGAGTCTTTTGATGGTGGAGAAGGCTCCCTGGGCCAGTCCAAGTCTTCTAACGAAGTGGGACGTGGTACCCCTTGTGCCTGAGGTGGAGGAGGGCTCGAACCAGTAACCGAGCCAACGGACAAGTTTAGAGGGGCGGAAGACAAGGTCATCCAGCCGAACCGGGATTTGTGGTGCGGGAATCTTCTGAGAGGGAGTCTCCCAGTGCATGAGCTCTGTCTTCGGGATCGAGAAGGACACACCCAGACAGCCAGCCTTCCGCTGGAGAGTTCTGGTGATGCCCTGCAGTCTTTGAATGTTCCTCCGGTAGGAGTTCGAAGCGACCGTGACCGCGAAGTCGTCCACGTAGGATAGGATTAGGCCCCTAGGGAACGGGAAGTGAAGGGTTGATACATAGATAACGAAAAGAAGGGGGGAGATCGGGGAACCTTGAGGAGTACCGACGGAGACTGGTGAGAAAACTTGGGGTGCGCCTTGAAAGATCAGGAGGCAAGAGCGGCCGTGGAGGAAAGACCTTATCCACGAGACCATGTAGGGGTTGACTGCCTTGGTGGCTAGTCTGTTGCAGAGGATCAGGGCCGAGACGTTGTCGAAGCCACCCTTGATGTCCAGGAAGAGGGTCGAGACCTTCAGTTTTGGGCGCATGAACAGCTGAACCTCGTGGGAGAGGGTAGCTGCCGCGTCGAAGGTACTCAAACCAGGTAGGGAGCCGGTTTGGTTGGGTGAAAGGAGACCAAGGAAACGAGCCAGGGCCGAGAGGCGGTTGGCCATCACCCTCTCGAGGATCTTAGAAACAGTTTCCAGGAGGACGATGATGCGGAAGGATGCGGGTGTGTCGTATGAGGGTTTGCCAGGCTTGTCAAGGACTATGCCGTTCGCCATCTTCAGGGAGGGGGGGTGGTACCCGTATCTAATCAGCGGGCCCAGGAGGGATGTGAGGATGGACGGGTTGATCAGGTGGACTTTCTTCCAGACCGAGTATGGTATCTGGTCCGGCCCGGGGGCAGAGGAAGAAGAGGACCTCCGAAGAGCCGCCGATATTTCTTCTTTTGACAGCTCTGGGACGTCTTTAAACTCTCGGAGGATGCGGGGGGGGGGAGGATCGCTTCTCGGGGAAAAAGTGCCCCAGGAGGGCTGCCTATCTACTCGGTCCTCATGACCTCCTTATATAGTTGCCCTTCAAGCCCTTGTGACTTACTCCTCGAGTCAGGTGCCCCATATGACTCACAACTGTGAGTCATATCCAAACATCATAAACTAGTCATATGACCAAATGGTCACATGCGCCAAACCCATGACCTCTAATTGAGGTCATCTGCGAAACATAACATAACATCATAACGATATCATATGACCAAAGTGGTCATATGTGCGAAACCCATGACCTCTAGTGAGGTCATGTGCGAATCATAACATACCTCTGACCCATAACTATGAGTTAAATAAAAACCTTCTTCCTCGCTAAGCCACATTCGTGACCCAATTTTTTTTAGTTAAGAAAAATAAGCACGCTGAATTTCTTTTCACTGTTGGAACCTGGGCAAATACTTACCCAAACCTTTGGCAACCTCTTCCACAAAGCTTCTAACCAGCTTCTCGCTTGCAACTTTGTACCATTTTGCAGACCCAATTTCATCCCTGCAGGCCTGATCCTATGAAGCTTTCCTCTGGTCTGATCTCGCTTCCTACAACCTCCCAGAACCAAGGCCCTTACAATACTACCTTTGCAACTCTTCTACGGGCCATCCCGTACTTTCAAGCTATCAGAGCCTAGTATAAAAATAAGCTATCCTTTTTATCCTATAAGCTCTACCTCAGCCTGCCACCCAAAGCTAGAGGCGAGTAGTTTTTATCTCTACTTTCTACTTTTGCTCTTTCAAAACTATCCAAACCTGATCTTAATCCTCCTCCCAACTATTGAGTTTATGAAAGTGAGAAATTCTGAGCACTCTGGGAGTACCACCTCTTGCATGGAAAACAACCTGAGGCCAGGTTAAGAAGACACCCTATTCTGGAATTGGATAAAAGCCGATTGAAACTTGATATTGCTGGAAATCAAAGTGCAATCGTACATGATGGGAGCACAGGGGAAATAGTTGGTATGGTTTACAGAAACCTTATGCCCAAGCAATACCATTCTATTCTTGAATGGATTAATGCAACTATTTTAACAAGTATTAATAGAAAGAAAAGTGCACGAGTAAGTTCATATTCAATTATTCTTGGTAGAAGATTCTTTCCAAGTTATTATACAAATTTCAAGCCTCCACTATAGTTAGAAGATCCAGAGAGATTTGTTCAGAATGGCTATTCTGCAGGTTCCTGGAGCCATCCTCGCTTTGATTGCGCAAAAACTCTCTTATCCAAAAACTACAATTCCCAGGAGCAACAGGAAATCGATTACCTAAAAAGTAGTGCATTTGCACTATTTTTGAACATTACTAGAACACTTATCCATGGTGATATCAGCCATGATATTGAAGAGTGTCTGGCAACAGGAATAAAGAGAATGGATAATAAGGGGGAACAAAGCGAGAACAATACTTATGCAATTCTGTATGAGGGAGAGTTGTATGAGTTGCAGCAAGGGTAACTAGCCCCTCCAGTAGGCTTCTTTGCGAGCCACTACTCAAGGTATGTAATAAAGGATAATGTTTAGTTGAAATAATTACTAACAGAAAGGTTAGAGCAATTTATAAGGAAGTAGTACCCCATAAGGATAGTCTATTCTGGACAACTGATAGAAGTCTGGGGGAAGATGATGGGGGGAACTTCTTTATCTCCGATTATGGAATCAGAATTCAAGAAGGAAAAAATACCACAGTGGCCTGGCAGACAACGATGTTCCATTGGACAAGTTTGGCAAAGCTAGAAAGGACTGACTCTGGCAGTGGTAGATGGCAGGTAGGCCTTAGTATTGTTTCTCCTAGTAGGCTTCTGAATATTGGGCAGAGGTATATGGATGAAACAATTGATGAAAATGGTTTGAAGGAGGAATCAAAAGTGCGAGAGGAGGAATGAGAGTAGGATATACAATGCAGAGTGAATGTTGGTATATGAGTTTGTCTGCAATTTGATATATTTCTCACTTTTGTCTATTATTACTTTCAAAATATATACATATATATACTATGACCTTAAAGCTACTCGGCCACAGTAGCCATTTTCAAAATTCACATCCAACCGGAGGCCGGTTGCCACTTGTATAAATATATAATTATAGTTGGGATTGGTTCCCATGCATGAATTTGGCAAGGAGGCAGTATTGTGAGTTATTGCTGGTGGCCCAGGTATGGTGTTGAGGGGTTCTGGAGTGAGGCAGGGGTCGGGATGTTCCACAGGGAATATTGTGGTGGGAAATGTTCAGTTACTTAGAATAATGCAGCCCAGTGGCCCAACCGAAGCCGAACACTTCCTACCGCAACCTCCAACCGGAAAATAGGCCAAATTGCGCCTGCGGGACTTCGCTCCCCGGCCGGATGTCTACGACTAACTATTATTAAGCAGCGATAGAAGAAAAAAATAGAAAGGGTTTTAGTAAGAACAGAGGGCAGCAGCTAAATAACATCACAACAAGGAAGATATAATCTGATAGTCAACGCCAGGCGTAGCCTCCCTTCCCTTCTAGAACTGGAGCCGATCCGTCAGGTCTGGATTCCTACAATTTCTGAGAAAGTCTCTTAAGAATTCCCTCGCAAGCCGCGGGAAATTCAATATTGGGGGTTGTTCCACTGCCCATTGTCCTTCCAGTATCGGCAAACATTAAGCGATTCTTGTCGGATCATTTTTTGAACTGGACATATTCGTGTTCTATAGGATTCGAATCTGGACAATCGGAATCCTCTATCCCGTCAACATTATTGGTTCCGGTGTTACTGGAATTATACTCGCATAAACCTTGCCAAGCAGCCCCGGGCAGAAGAATTATGATTGTGTAGTGGAAATGCCAAGAGTTGGGGATCCCGCGTAAATAACCCCCTACCGCAGATGCCCGACAAAAACCTTGACTCAGCAACTCAGAGCACTAGTCGGTCTTGTTCATTGGTCTCCTAGATGACCCTGGGAGTCAGAGATCACTAATTGTCTCCTCGAGCTGGAGTTGAACGTTTTCATTGGCTGACTACAACACTCAGCGGGCCTGTGGTCAGTTGACCTCGCTTGATCCGGTCCGTACAAGCTATAGCCCCCCGTCGCTACACGTTCTGCTTCCACCCTCCTCAACTTTGGGACCATGGAAGAAAGAGGAGTCTTGTGGGTCATCTAGACCAACCCTAGATTGAGAGCCGATCGCAGGCCCACAAAACGCGGTATTCAAGCAGACCCCGCGCAACCCCTTCGCCGTATGATCTCTTGGAACAATTATGCTATAGATCATGAGCAGAATTCAGACAACAGGGCGTGGTAGACCTAGGTAAACGGGCAATCCAACTGATGAGCTGGCTAATTGGATCGAATACGTTCTGACAGCTGAGGATCTACATTGTATGGGAAGGAATAGCCCTTCTGTGGAATTTTCGTCCGTAAACCTCCAGGTGACAAGGTCCCATAGTACAGGGGCTCGCTGGGTTCGGCGATGCTATATTGCTTGTACATACCGCGAGTATCTAATTAGTTTGCTCAAATCTCACTCCTTTCATCTCAACGGTGCAAGTTTCCATTTTTATGTAACAAACATTTACCACTGTCATTGGCTCCAGTCGCGATGAGCTTCAATCAAGGAAGATATGAATAGATGGTAAAATACCCATTACCTTGTACCAAATTTTATTGCTCAAGATACTATTTTTTGTCAGGGTTAAAATATTGTAGCGAGAGGCTATAGTGCTGTATCAAACGTTTGAAATCGGGTAAGGTCAGGCGTTGCCGTGGCACTAATGCGTCACACAGAGGAGGGCTTCCATTATGTGGTTAGGGGAATGTACGCCTGCGGGCTTAGGCTGTCGGACTCAAACATCTTATCCGATATATGATGCATGCCACACAAAATGTACAGAAGGCTAAAGAAGTAAAGTTACCTGGCTGAGCAGATTTTTCTGCCAACACAATACTATGACTATGATGAAATTGGGTATCAGGGCATTATTGTAGGTGTAACCGGTACAGGTTACTGGTTTAGGATTTTCAGGTATCAGTTGATACTGTTTGTGTTTTGAATTTGTTTCAGGAAATGAGGGGTGCCTCGAGTCTGAAAGTATAGGGTTTGATACTTTATATGTTTTATGTTTGGTTTTGAGTATCGGTTTCATACTTTATATGTTTTATGTTTGGTTTTGAGTATTGGTTTGATACTCTATATGTTTCTATTTGGTTTCAAGGCTACCATGTTGGAGTCTTCCCTGTTATTAGAATAAGGCTCCCGGTAGCTTCAGAAATGTATTTAAGAACCGCTATTCTTCACGTTAGAAGAAGCAGACTTGGCAGAAACAGTTTTCAATATACTTTGTTGAACAGTTACTCTTTTCAGTTTGCTACAAGAATCTTTGGTTTGAGATCTACGAAACATGTGGGAGACATCAGTAGTTGCGATGCAGGAAGATGTCTATTCAACAACATCAGCTAAAGCCTCTGGACTTGGCTGCACTAGTTACTGCGGTGGTACAGAACAAAGTCTGGTAACCCTGCGATTACCTCATCTTCCCAGAGGCAGTTATATTTTTTTAACTTCAGCCAGTTATCGAGATCGAAGGGGTTCCAGGACCAAGTAAGGGCAAGGCTCCTGAGAAAGGTTCTCAACAGAGCACCAGAGATTCCAAAAGACGGTTCACCATGACCCTAGCAATAGAGCAAGCGGCAAGTAACACAACTGCTCCACAGTTAGCCAGATATGCTGCTGAATAATAAGCTGTAGAGTCATCTAAACAGCCACTTGAACCACCAACCACTACCACTGGAGGGTACCCAGAATCCCCAAGAAACCCTACAGGTATACAGGTACAACTAGAAGTACCAATGAACGATACAGATAGCTCTGATAGCGACGAAGAATGAGATGACATAGCTTCAGAAGCAGGCCAAGCAGGACCAGAAGCCCCAGGAGCGGGAGTTCCAAGACCACCAACTCCAAGACCTAACCCTATTATGGCTAAACTCAGTATCAAGGTACCTTCCCCTTGTAAGTTGACAGGAGAAAGAGGCGACCTCAAACCAGAAGAGTTTCATAGAAAGTCAAGCTCAGTACAGGTATATCTACGCCTAAATCGACTACGCACAAGCGAGGCTAGAGGAGGAAACAATTAGATAATGTACACTGAAGGACAAGGTCAAGAAGCAAGTTTCCAAGCAGCCAAGCATTTCGTTGAATACATGACTGGAAAAGACCTTGCTGGATATCTACAAGAAATATTCCAATTTTCGAAACAGAAAGATGATACCTACGGCAAATTCCATGAAATCACGCAAGTGTATAATGGCAAGATACATAGAATATCAACCATAGCTAGTAATTTACTGATGTTCTCATCATGCCAACCAGCAAACACCTTAAGCGATTATGCCTGCATTCAATAGGTCTTTAAGAGTATGCACGGTAGGCTATGAGAAGTGGAATTACAGTAGGCAGGAATAGACACTGTTATAGAAGTGGTAGACAATGCAGGAAGCATATATGCCATCCGAAAAAGCACCCGCAGTAATGGGAAGGAAAGGTTTGAGAAAGGGGCAAAAGAATTTACTTGCAAACACGAAGGCAGGATGGACAATCGGAATATGAACAACAAGCCCCACACCAAACCTGAGGAATGAAAAGAAAAGGGTCTTTACTATACTTGCAGAGGTAAAGGACATCTAGCAAGAGACTGTCCCAGCAAAAGTGACAAGGGCAAAGGCAAAGGCAAGGCTAAAGTGAAGAAAGAAGTCATTTCCAACAGAGTGGAACAGGAACAACTAGTTGAAGAAGTGTTTATCAATAGTACGGAAGCAGAGGAAGAAGAGGAAGATATTCTCACTATGGCCGCTGGACCTGCAAATGTCAAACGTCATGACGCGCTTGAAGGAACGATGCATATCAATGTCAAAGAAGCCAGAGTCCTGTTTGATACCGGATCAATAGGAGCAAATCTGATTAGCGCCACCTTTGTGACCATACATGAAATTCCTTGACAGGCTTTGAAGACAGCGGTTATGATATATCTAGCCATGAAAGGATTACGATATGAAGGTCATAAAGAATATTCAGTGAACATATCAGCAGGAAAGCTGCGAGCACCAGGAACCAGGATGTTGGTTGGCAACCTAGCAAAATACAATGTACTAATCGGAATGCCTTTACTGCAACAACATCAAGCTCAAATCAAATGTGGCAAGTTAGCAATTCAGTTTCCAGAGCAGAACGTTCAAATTGTTTCCACACCTACTGGTGGCATGATCCGAGCAGCAGTGATTTTCACAGAAGGTGTTATGGACCAACCCTTGGAAGTATTTCCGGAAGAAAAACATGAACATTTACTGCCACTAAGAAAGATCAATCACAAGATAGACCCACAACCCGAAAAGGATCTGCACTCATTACCAACCTAGTCAATACCAGAATGATGGGCAACAGACGGGAGCATGTGGCTAAGAGAAAAAGAGAAAGCTGGAATTATCGCTTGACAACCAGTTTCATTGGCAGCTCTAATGTTTGATCAGGAAAGGAAGGACAAGAAATGTACAAGGCCACTGGTGGACCACACAGCCAGGAATGAGATAACAATCAAAGATGCTTAGGCGATTCCTAACCAAACCAGGATCCTAAACGCTCTATGAAGGGCAAGATACTGAAGCAAGATCGATCTTAGTGATGCCTGCTTTCAAACAAGAGAGGAACCAGAACACATGACCAAGAACCCTTGCAAGACACCATTTCGATATTTCGTTAGCAAAGTAATGCTATATCCAGATATAAATGTTCCAGGAACATTCTTGCGCATAATGTCTGATACATTCACCAACTATTCAGGATGTTTGATGTGCCTATATACTGACAATATACTCATATTTTCTGATACAAAGTTTGAAGATTTGAAACACATATTTCTGATTTGCGATAAACTAAAGGAAGCTCAATTTTATGCAAGTGAGAAGAAATCCGAATTTTTCACTACCAGTATAGAAGTTCTAAGCCATGTTGTCAATAATGAAGGACTCTCACGAGGACCGGAAAAGATAGCGAATATCAAAGAATGGACAATGCCACAGACAAAGAAACAGTTACATGAATTTCTTGGAACTGTCAACTACATCAGTCAGTTTTTGCCACACATTGCAACCCTCACATCACCCGTAACGGAACTCACTGGAGCGGCAGAATTTCAAAGAAGCACTACCCAAGACTAAGCCGTAGAGAATGTTAAGCGCAGTGTTTCAAAACATGAGGTTATGAAACCACTACAATACCATTTGTCACTGAAAATATGGCTAATAACCGATGCATCCAACACAGGGGTAGGAGCAGAGGTAGGATAAGGAGGCACACCAGAAAATGCCAGACCGGCATCGCTTCATAGCAGGAAATTCTCTAATGTGCAAATGAAGTATGGGACAACCGACAAAGAAGCCCTAGCGATAGTTGTTGCACTGATGGCATTTCACTATATACTTGCAGGAAGCAAGTTTACTATCATCACAGATCATCTACCTCTGATGTACCTCAAAACAAGCAGAACAAGGACCAAAAAACAACTTCCATGGAGAGGGTTCTTTGGGAAATACGACACTGAAATAATGTACAGACCAGGAAAATGGAACTATTTAGCAGATGGATTATCCTGTCTTTATGATGAAAGTGATGACTACCCACATACTGCAAATGATCCCATACAAGAAGATGATTCAGCTTTTTCCTCACCTATTTCATCTTTTCTTTCTTGCGAAGAACCTACTATCGAACATGAAAGGTCTCGTTTCAAAGCTCTCACAGTTGTGCACATCAGTGCTCATTCAGAATGTGGAAGTGAGTGCAGTCTGGAGCATGCACAGGTAGATGCAGATCATTACAGAAATACCGAACTCTTAAATGATTGGGGAGACTCTAGAAGCTATACCAGTAGTAGGAGTGAGGAGGAACTTGAACATGCATCATTGCGTTGGCCATTCTGCAATATACCTTTTTGTCCAGACCACAAAGAATTAAAACCTAAGACAAAGACCTACACCTGCTCCTTCTGCAGTAGCCCGCCGGTTATCGAAACTCCACAAAACATCAACAATGATCACACTGATAGAGATACCCATTCACCATGTCTACACCTTGATATCTATGCTATCAATGAGTACATCAAAAAGGCAGTAGGATGTGGCTCCCCCGCAAACAAAAATTGTGATCCTGAGTACCCTGAACATCCCCAAAATAAGCCCCTCTATGGAGGATGTCTTGCACATCTGAATGAGGTTCCGGTAGTGGAACCACTTTCTCTCTCTCACCAGAAATGTGATCTCTACAAAGTGTATGAGACACTTGATGAATAGGAGAAGGTAATGGTATTAGAAAGAGAGGTGGATGAAAGGGATATCATTCAAGGAGTGGATAATATGTAAAACATTGGGAGAGAACAGATGATCAAATGATATCGAAGCAACCCTATCTACCAGCTACCAAAGGATTCCAACCACACTTGACGAAACAGAATGATGCAATATTACAGCATATGTAATGGACTACTCTGCACTACCACAAGAGGAGGAGAAGATTGCCTATATATTCCGAAAGGTCATGGAGTAAATAGTGAAATGCTAAGAGAACTAATGATAGGTGAGATATACAATAAAGGACACCATAGCGGCGATCGAAACCTGCAGTATGCAATGGAATATATCGACTAGCTTGAGATTAGGAAGGATTTTCAAGACTACGTCCAGTAGTGTGACATATGTCAACTGAACCGGGAAAGGACTACACCACCCATGGGCAATACCTTGTCTCTCCCCATTCCTTTCAAGATATTTTCGAGCTATGCTATCGATTTTATGGGACCCTTCACTAAGCTGAGAGGACATGATTTAGTATTAGTGGTAGTGGACAGAGCGGTTGCTTTCCAGTGGCTGATATCAACATCAGTGAATGCTACTGCGATATCGATAATGGATTTACTCTGGCACAATATCTTTACAACTCATGGAATTCCTACGTCGATTGTTAGCGATGTTGACTCCCAATTCACCTCACAGTTTGGGAAACAAACCTTGAAGATGATGGGAGTTGAACACATTATGGCTACCCCTGGCCACCATCCGACCAATGGACAAGCAGAAAGGAAGATCAGAGAACTGAAAACAGCATTAAGGAATGTTGTTAATGCATGCCAGACGAACTAGTTTACCTCTCTCCCTGCTGTCACAGCTTACTCCAATGCAGGTCACTCTGATACTATTGGAATGTCCCCATAAAAAGCTGTGTATGGACCAGAATACCAATTACTCGATACCTATAAAGTCAACTCTACAACAGTACTCGCATCCGATAACTACTACAATCGCCATCAGGAGATCAGAAATGCAGCATACTAAGCGTTACCATTGGCTAAAGTAAGATCAAACAGTGTGGCAGCTAACCGGAGGAACCCACACAAACCGGTCCTCATTGGAGAAAGGATTATGGTTTTTGGAGACCAGTCTGCGATAGAATCCAGCAGATCTTGGAAATTACAACAATGCTGGCATGGCCCATTTACAGTATTTGAATTCGACAAACATACACAGAACTACACTGTTAGCATAGATGCCAAGATGTACGGAAGAAAGAAAGGAGTTTTCCATTGTTCGGTAATCAAACCATACTCCTCTAAAGACAATTTGCGATACTCAGGACAAGCATTTGCGAAACCAGTACCCATCCTTATCAACGATAAACAAGAATGGGAAGTTTGATCAGTCATCGATTGCAGTAAACGACAATGCAGGGGGCAATTCTTGGTTAGTTGGAAAGGATATCCAGCAAGGGAGAATAGTTGCGAACTCGTAGAAGCATTGAAACATTCGCTGGATTTAGTTCAAGAATGGTGGACAGACAACATGCCTGGAGAGTTTCCCACGGTATTGTCTGGGTTTATTCCTATGTGTTATTCTCCTACTAAGGATGGCTTTGAGAGCTATTCAGATGTTCTCCCAGTAGATAAAGGTTTATAGGATCCTTATTTGAATTCTGATTATGATAGAGAGAATTACAGATTATCTTGTCATATTTTGAAACCAGGATTTTATTTTGTTTTCAGGGTGTAACCGGTACAGGTTACTGGTTTAGGATTTTCAGGTATCAGTTGATACTATTTGTGTTTTGAATTTGTTACAGGAAATGAGCTATGCTTCTAGTCTGAAAGTATAGGGTTCGATACTTTATATGTTTTATGTTTGGTTTTGAGTATTGGTTTGATACTTTATATGTTTTATGTTTGGTTTTGGGTATCGGTTTGATACTTTATATGTTTTATGTTTGGTTACGAGTATCGGTATGATACTTTATGTGTTTTATGTTTGGTTTGGAGTATCGGTTGAATACTTTATATGTTTTATGTTTGGTTTCAAGGCTACCATGTTGGAGTCTTACCTGTTATGAGAATAAGGCTCCCGGTAGTCTAAGCAGTATATTTAAGAACTGCTATTTTGCACATTAGAAGAAGCAGACTTCGGCAGACCGAGTTTTCAATATACTTGGTTTCACAGTTACTCTCTTCCATTCGCTACAAGAATCTTGAGTTTGAGATCTACTAAACATGTCGGAGACTTCAGTAGTCACGATACGGTAAGAAGCCTATTCGACAACCACAGCTAAAGCCTACGGACTTTGATTCACTAGTTACCCCCTTGGTACAGGACAAAGCCCTTTAACCCTATAATTACCGCATCTCCAGAGAGGCGGTTACGGTAGGGACAACTGCTACTATTAACCTCACAGAAGATCAAGTTCACAACTTGCAACCACGGAAAGATGCTTATTAATTAAAATAATAGAATTTCTTGACAACCAAAGAGTGGCTGTTTGTAACACTTTTTTCAATTTACCACCAAAAATGCATTATTTCAAATGATTATGCAGGACTACCCAGTAATCCAATTCAATTGAAAAAAACTCTAGATTATTCTAGTTAATTTGTACAACAATGTTGACTTTTTATTTATTCTGTTTACATGATACAAAGTCCGAAACAGTGTCAACAATATGCGCAAGGCGTCCTCTCTTCATATGATACCTTGTATCACATCATTGAAACTTTTTTCTTTTTTTTCCTTTTTTTTTCTTTCTCTCAACCATTATTTGTAGAATAGAAAAGAGCAAAGGAATACTTTGGTCATGTGTTAATACTTGGTGGGTTCCTATGTGCGATTATCGTAATTATGCTAACGAACAATAGATTCATTTTCTTATGGTCATTTAGGCGTTAGCCAACGGACTGTAATAGATATTTCTATAATTATTCAACCTGAATTGCATTATATCTCCCTTCCGCTAGGCTAGCTCCACAGGCCATTTCAGATGCTGAATTAAGTTGAATGCTTAAAAAGAATTTCGCAACAAGACGTGGCTTAGAAGTTCTTCCGCTAGGATTGCAATTCCTGGTCAGGTATAGGAAGAGGGAGGGGAAAAATTGAGGCTCGGCATGGCTGCTCTAACACTGATCTATGATACGGGGCGCGTCGTCGGGGTAGGTGGGCTTGTCCGTGCCCTGGCAGTCAAAATAGTGTTGCGGGTTGTCGGCACCTGCCGTGCCCCGTCAATTGGAGAACTCCTAGCCTGTTTTCAGGGGCTTGTTTTCGTGGACCTAGGGCCTTCCACTGGTCAGTTGATCCAGTTTGCCCTTCAACAGTCTTCCTGGACTCATCGCGAGCTTTCTGGCACAACCAGTGATCCCAAGCGGCCAGTCCGGACTATGGGCCGGACTGCGGGTAGGCAATCCAGTCAGTCCGGCCTTGGTTTTGAAAAGCATGGGTCAGTCCGGTTGAAATTCTGAGCGGCCGCCAAAGCCCGGCGGCGCCCACGCAACCGCCAGGTCGAGTCTTGGCATAACCCAGGTGAAAGCCTGCATGTGCCCAGGCAAAGCCGCCAGATGCCCAGGCAATCCGAAGATATCTATTGACGGCCCGCAGGCTTTCCATTTTTAATCACTCGGAATAGGATAATAGGAGCAACATGCCTCTAGGGCTACAGATCTCGCTTAAGAGAAATCTATGTCATCCACCGATTAACAACCACGATACCCAAATATACTGTCCGACCTCAAGATACTCTAGACCATCCTTCATATAACTTTCTAATCACCTCTGCAATATGTATTAACCCCGTGATTTTATAAAAAATTAATCCGGTTGAATAATAAAATATTTCTTAGTAATGAAACACAAGTGATCACTTGAAACATCGGCCTGCAGGTGACCCAGTCCAGGCCCTGCTTTGGTTTGGAAAAGCCGCTTTCCCACAGTCCGGCCCGGTCGTCCCTGAAAAAGGCTGGGTCAGTCCGGTCGTACTCAAAGCCGACGGACTGGCCGCTTGGGATCACTGGGCACAACTCATGCAACAATAGCGGAACTAAACTTAATGTCACCTAACCGGTGCCACCCTAACACCATAAGCGCACCACCTCGCCGATATTCTGTTCTGCACTGAGTAATGCACTCAAAAAAAGAGAGAAAAGCCACTTTTGCATTGCACAAAATCACATGAGCTGAATCTATTTATAGACTTTAACAACGTGTCCACTAAGGTCGTCCTGAAGGAGTAGAAGCCATGGTTATACTTTGTTGATTTTCATATACTCTTCCAGTTCTGTGGTCCATACTAGACACCTCGCTATGATCTCGGACATTGTGGCCAGTTTGATAAAGGATGATTGTGATAGTAGCCAAAATGGGCGGATGGGTAATATCATACCACTGTTGAGTGGGCTGCTTTGAACAGGCGCAAGGTGTGAGAGTACTCTTAGAGTGGGATATCAGGTGAGGGTGCAGTGATGAGATTGTGACCAGGTTGTTTCTA
The DNA here is from genome assembly GCA_014065205.1 of Tuber brumale. NCBI lineage: Eukaryota > Fungi > Ascomycota > Pezizomycetes > Pezizales > Tuberaceae > Tuber > Tuber brumale. The sequence continues at coordinate 62,201 of JACCEG010000121.1, forward strand.
TGAGCCGACTGGGTTCCAGTTATGTTGAGAGGGGTACTGCCCTGGGTGTTTGTGCGCACACTGTCTCTTGGCATTTCTTTTGTATATATTACAGTTAGCCATCTCCCTTCCTCAGAATAACTAACACCTCCATCTTCCTATTATTTGATACTTCATCCCCATAAATTGATTTCTTTCTGCACGTTATCGATTCACCATTGTGAGAAAGTCGATGAAAATGGATGTCGAACAGGCCAACATCAACCCAGGGAGCTTTAGTAACATGGGCCGAACACCTCTTGCCTGGGCTGTTTTGAATGGACACGCAATCGTAGTGCAAATGCTACTCGAGCGGGACGATGTCGACCCTAATAGACCAGACATGTATGGAACAACACCACTCGCGATTGCTGCTGAGCATGGGCACGAGGAGGTTGCGCAACTGCTACTCAAACGGGTCGATGTCGACCCTAACAAAGCTGACAACTTTGGTCAAACACCACTCTCGTGTGCTGCTGAGGGTAAGCATTTGGGCGTGGTGAAAATGCTACTGGAACGGGACGACGTCGATCCCAACGTACCTGACGATGAAGGCCGTACACCACTCACCCTCGCTACTGGATGTAACTTCGTGGAGGTCGTGCAAATGTTACTCAAAAGGGACGATATTAACCCCGACCGACAAGAAGCCGACGGCGGAACACCACTAGCGATTGCTGCTCAGTGTGGGTATAAGGAATTGGTGCAAATGCTACTCGAACGGGACGACGTCGACCCCAACAAACGAGACATCGACGGCCGAACACCACTCTCGTATGCCGTGGAGAGTGAAAAACCAGGAGTGGTGCGGGCGCTGCTCAAACGGGGTGACGTGAGTGCTGACAAACCTGATTACGACGGCCGAACACCTCTCTCCTATGCTGCAGGGTGTTGGGGCAGTTGTGTGATAAGAATGCTGGTGGAACGGGGTGTCAACCCCGACAAAGCGGATGACAGTGGCCGAACACCACTCTCATATGCTGCTGAGTGTGGGTACAAGGCAGCTGTGCGAATGCTCTTAAAACGGGACAGTGTGAACCCCAACAAACCAGATAACCTCGACCGAACACCGCTCTGGTATGCAGCCCGGCATGAGCATGCGGCAGTGGTAGAGATGCTACTAAAATGGGGCGGCATCGACCCCAACAAACCGGACAAAACCGGCCGAACACCACTCTCGTATGCTGCTGGCCTGGGACACAAGGCAGTGGTGCAAATGCTACTCCAACGGGACGACACCAACCCCGACAAATCAAATAACCGCGACCGGACACCGCTCTCGTACGCTGCTCGGCATGGCCATGCTGGGGTGGTGGAGATTATTCTTGAATCGGACGATGTCGACCCCAACAAACTAGACAAGAACGGCCGAACACCACTCTCGTACGCTGCTCGGCATGGGCATGCCGCTGTGGTGAAAATAATGCTCACATGTGGCGACTGTGACCCCAACAAACGAGACAACAACCTCCGAACATCACTCTCCTATGCTGCTCGGCATGGGCATGCATCAGTGGTGGAGATGTTTCATCAATGGGGGGATGTCGACTGCAACAGAGCAGACAACAATGGCAGAACGCCACTCTCGTATGCTGCTAGGTATGGACACATGGCAGTTGTGCAAAAACTACTCCAATGGGGCAATGTCAACCCGGACGAACCAGATAATAATGGCAGAACACCACTCAGTTGGGCTACTTCGAACGAGCACGACCAAGTTGTTAAGATACTACAGGCACGGGACGACGTTAATTGCAACAGACCAAATAGTAACGGACAGACAGCAGGTTCGTAAGCTGCTTAGTGTTGCAGTGCGGGAATGATAGCGCTATTGTAGACCTAGGCATCCGCTACCCAAGCACCCCCTTAGGCCATGGGGGCATCACCATCCTGCCGCCTTTTAATATTTCAATCTATGTTCAATTTCCCTAATGACCCTAACAGCCTTATAAACATGTTCATCGCCACCGTTGCATCCCTCTTCTCATCGCCACCGACCTTCTTTATCAGTCAACAGCACCGTTGGCAGTCGGCTTCGATATTTTCTTTCGACTGGAAGAAATCTTATCCACTGAGGCAGAGCATATCTATCGCATACCCATCCAGATCTCGCGATGGATTTTCCTCTGTAGTTGAATGTGGGCTCGTCCGGTTCATTTTGTTTCCTATCTCTTGGTGTTCATGAACGGTTATTTCTTTGCAACACAGCCCAGCAAGTGCGTCTTGGAATTTTCATCAGAATTTATTTCCTTTTGTTCTGGTTTTCCGGTTGTGGGTTCTCTTTGCAAACATGGTGCTCATTTGCTTTTTTGTGTGATTCCTGTTTCTTTTTTTGTGCCCACAGGTGTCGGCTCAAGGCCTGTTTAGATACAGCTTTCGTTAAACAAAAATTGTGTTTTGTATTTTAGTATTCCTAACACTCATGCAATGTGACACAAAACCACCCGTTAACTAGTATATGGTGCTGATCCGTTTCTGCTATGGACATAGCCTAATAAAATGAGGATCATGCTTACAGACTGCCTCTCTGGGGGTGGACTAGCAGCTGCCACTGGGAGCCTGTCCTGATATTGGGTCTGGCTCATCTGGAGAGGTTGATTGAGCAATTGGTTCTTTAAACTATCAACCTGACCCCCCCCGCGGGCACCGCTGTCCTACGCCAACCTGCCAAGAAAGGTGGGGCACCCCACTCCCAGTGTCGTCTACAATGGACTAGGGACTGGGTATGGAGGAATTCCCCATCCTGCTCTAATCTCCCTTTGGCCGCCACAATTTCTCCCCCAGTGATAATACCAGAAGCTCCGCCCAGGATCCCGTCGACGCGCTCCCGGTCCCCATGCTTTCCGTATAATCTACCTTCTAGGTAGGGGAAACATGGCCCTCTCCAAAACCTCAGTACTTGTGAGTCATCCCATATGTTATCAGATTTTCACATGGGAATGTAACTTCCCTGCAGAAAAACAGACAACAAGCAACCGGACTTGTACATAGTCCACTAGGCTCAATGGTGTGTGCCAATGGGCTTGAGAATGTGAGCATGCAGTCCTCTGAATCAGGTAATGTGGCAGCATAACCCCCAGAATTTGCCCAGGCAATCTTTTTATCTATTTCCAATAGGTGACCTCTACAGTCATCCATAATGCAGTTGATTCTAGATCAACTTCCTACTCGCTGTCCTTAATAGGATATAGGGGTTCTGAATTTCTCTATGCTACATATTGTAAGGTTTCCCTAGTTACTTCTTCCGCCCGATTACCACTAGGGCTTTTGGATACTTTGAATTGAGAAGATTCCGGTTGGTCAGGAGCATGGTACTTCCCCATACCTCTTCTCCTACTGCATTATGTGCCATACAGACATTTCAAGGTCATAGGAAGTGAGTGATACAACTTGATTCCCTGATTCTTTCTTTGCATGATATCAGTTCATATTTTTAACAACTTGTGAGTCGTGCTATGGCAGAGAAGTGAGGAAGGTTAGACATGCGTGTTGGATAGCTGGAGCTGATCACAGAAGCTCCAGGACACTGACAGATATTTCAGATGTATAGCTGACGACCACAGAAGTCCAGAGTCATAGGGGAGGGATTCTCGGATATGGCTTTCCGTTGTTACCTCGTGATTCTATTGAGGGGTGCTTAGGTGTAGAGAGATGGAGATGGTTGCATTGATCTATCAAAGGATCAGGATGCGTTGTTCATGTTATATTTATATAGCTATCTTTCTAACACTGTTAGTTTAGAGAGTAGTGAAGCGTGGACAAACAAAGAAAACAATATTGTTTGCCCAAGCTTCAAGTAAATCTACAGCTGGGTGACAGGTGTTCTGTTTTTATACACCATTATGAAGAACATGTAATGCTTAGCTCCAGCACTATACTCAAGCTCATGGAGCGGAATTTTCCATGGTAGAGCCTGACTCTAACAATACTTGAGAATTTGTGAAATTTGTTTCTTTCTTTCTCAGTGTCATTTTTAAAATCTGGCTAAATTTTGCATGGGAGAGTCAGGACCTGCAGCAAGTCTAAGTTTAGTACCGAAAAGCTTGGCCAGCATTACCAGATGTTGAAGGCTGGGAGATTTAGGAGCCATTTGACAAACCTTCATTTGAGACCACAATCATCCAAAGGGGTGTTTGACAAGCTAATTTTGATTTCAAATCGTGATTTGAGATTGTATTTTGGCAACTTTAACTTAGATGATTAGTTTTATTTGACAATTGAGCATAGGTGAAGTCAGTTTGACACTAAAATACTGGTTAAAATACATTTTGTCTCTAATAATGATAGGGTACAAGGATCAGCCTAGAATTCCTTCCACATAGTATCCTATAAACTGATACCATTATTCAACTAATGTAAGATTATTCTCAACTCTAATGAATACTTGTTCCTAAAAGCTTTCTGAAAAATTGCCTAAATTTGTTTTGCAAAAATTAATAATAACATGCCAAATACCCCTGTTATTGCCAAATGCATTTTAGCGCAAAAAGCGGTTTGAAATGATTGTCATCTCAAATGACAATGTGCCAAATATGCTGTCAGTCAGGTAGAGAGGAGGAATTGCAAATTGTAGTCATAATCAAATCTGCAGGGCAACGGAAATACAGCCCACAATTTACTCTGATTTCCTTTTTCCATTCGTGAAAAGAGCTTATGACACCATAACCAAAGTCGGGGGTGCAATTTGATTTTTCTCTTGTGTTTTCTTCCATAAATCTTATTTTATTCCCACAATTCTCTGTTAGAACCCTCCCTTTACTCCTGCAATTCAAGTAATACCCTATGTTTAACAATGAATCTAAGCCAGAGCAAGCTTAGGTTTTTATTGCTGAACCTTGAATGTGAAGGTCAGGCTTGGTGGTTGTCCGCGGGTGGCTCGAGCCCGTTCCCTCGGGAGCAGATCAGGCCTTGGTCAATGGTATAGCTCGACTTGAGTCGACTGATGCCAACCACTATTAGTCTCGTGACCAGTGAGTACCATGTCGGGTTCTTTGTTCTTTGCCAATACTTGAGTGTTTTTCTAACTGTAATATGATCAAGTTCCGCGTTAGGTTATTAATTGGAGGCCCATTAATTCAACAGGTTCACTGGGTCTAGGCGATAGTATCGTGCCTTAACCATGATTTACCACTATGCTTCAAGGTCATTTGACCATTGATATTAATTTCCCTGGATCAAGTAAACTATTCATGAAACCTACTGCCACAGCAAGCCTGGTGAAAACGATACGGAACAGGACTCAACTGCAGGGATTGGAGTTTCTTGACAAAGTTTAATTGAAACCTAGTGTTTATCTTTGTTCCATAATATGGAGGTCAAAAGGAATTGGTTTTTGGAGGTTCTCCGGGTCAAATTTCCATTTGATCTTTTAGTTTTTTTTTTTTAGATAATAATATTATATTGGTGGGCCCGGCCGGGCTGCCATGGCGCATCATTTTATGCCTTCCATCACCACTCGTCTTGGCCCCGTCCACAGCCTATTTCGTATGCTTAATTGAGTTAGTCGTACAGGCGAAAACCTTAGGGCAACTACTCGTGGATTTGGGATACTCAGTAGTGCAACAGGGGGTTGATAAATAAACTGGATGGTGGGGAATCGGAGCTTGGAATGGCAGCTCTAATGTGCATATTTTACCCGGGTCCAGTGTTCCCAGCCGTCGCGGGCAGGGTGGGTCGGGGCGGCAGGGTATGTCGCCCGCATTCAATGAACACGGCCATCTTGGGGGCTGACGATCAGGCCCGGTAATTACCAACAGAGCCCGGCCGTCGCCCACTGGGCCTGGCCATTACGTACAGGGCCCGACCGCCACCTGCCGTCACCGGTATGAACCTGAGACATCCCACATCTTTAGGAACCTGCAAGGCCCGCCTGGCCGTCTCGGGCAGCGGTCTGGACGGTCCAAGATGCTCGCCTGTCCCAGGCATCCCCCCATGCACTCCCATCCGTCCCGTCCGCACCCCAGGCTGACTGACTGGACACTTGGGGTTACTGTCTAGAACGGCCCTTCAAAGTTAATGAGCTGAGTCATATCCCCTTAGTCGAAATAATGTGGCGGAGTCGCGACGCCGACAATGTTCATTCAATAGAGACATTGCTACCCAGTTTTTGGAGGCCTCGCTTTCGTACACAAACAGGTTTCCACTGTCCAGTTAAACCACTTTACCCTCTAACAGGTCATCAGGGTTCCCAACCGTCCTGGAAAGTGTGGGTAAGGGCAGCAGGGCATGGTTTCCGTGTTCCGCAAACAGGGCGGTCCTAGAGGTTAACGCCCGGGCCCTACGGTCTTCTTATTACTAATCGGATCTTCCGGTTGCCATCTACAAGGCTCAGCCGTCACCAGCTGTCCGACAGTCACTGTAGGAATCTAACCTATTCTCTATCTTGAACAGCCTACAGGGCCCGCACGTCCTGGCCATCCTCCCATGCGCCACGATCCTCCCCCCTGCACGGAAAGACGGACAGAGCGGACGGCTGGAAACACTGGCTAATCCCGAGCTTTGTGGTATAGCTCATGCAACGATGGCCGAAGCAAACTCAAGCTATCTAGATTTCCAACCCGCCGAGGGTGGTCCGACCAGCACACCTCCTGGGTTCCGTGGTGGGCCGTTTCCGGGATATCCTTCCCTAGGTTGGTCGGCCCCCTCAAAAAAAATATTATTTTGATTGTGCGGAAACACTGGAACTGTATCTATTCATGGGCTATAACCGTGTATCCACAAAAACCTTCTTGGGGGCATGTAAGCCGTGGCACTTAGTCAATATCAACAAACACTTCCCGTTCAGTGGCCCACACTACACTCCCTGCTTCACAAGGATTGTGGACACTTTAGCTAGTTTGGCCGATATTGAACATTGTGATATCAATCAAAACGAGCTCACGGGCAATACAACTCTGGAGACAGCTTCCTTGATTCGGCATGTGATGAAAGTGTAACCCCATTGTGCTATATCCGTTCTGGAACTGTGATGATATTCTGACAAGGCTTGTTGCCATCAGGGTACTTCGTTCGGCTTGCTTACGAGCGGGTATTGCCCTCGTTATGCGTCCCAGCAACCTGTCTTGGCGCTTGTGCCTGTTTTATATATAGTCAGCCATTTTCCCTTGGAACAGAACAAGCACATGCCGCCTCCCGTTCCACTCGCCCCCCACACATAAGCTGGCTTTCTCTTGTCCACTATCAATTTACCATTGCGCGTGTCTTAGTGAAAATGGAGGTCCGACGGGAAGACATCGACCCCGACAACCGACATAACCATGGCAGAACACCGCTCGGTTGGGCTGTTTTGAATGGGCAGGAGGAAGTAGTGAAAATGCTACTCGAACGGGTCGACGTTAATCCCGACAAACCTGATGCCGGAGGTCGAACGCCACTCATCCTTGCTGCTGAGTATGGGTACGATAGAATTGTACAAATGCTGCTCGAAAGGGATGAAGTCAACCCTAACGAACCAGACAACGTTGGTGGAACACCCTTATCTTGGGCAGCTTTGAATGGGCACCAGGGAGTCGTCAGAATACTGCTAGCACGGGACGACATCAAGGCTGAACAACCCCATATTGACGGCAGCACACCACTCATGCTTTCAGCTGAGAACGGGCACGAGGGGGTGATGCAAATGCTACTGGAACTGGGCCACGTCAACCCTGACAAAGCTGATAATCACGGCCGAACAGCACTATCGACTGCGGCAGAGTGCGGGCACGAGGGAGCTGTAAAAATACTACTCGGACGGGAAGATGTTGACCCCAACAGACGAGATATCCACGGCCGAACACCCCTCAGTTGGGCATCTGAGGGTTGGAATGCGGGTGTGGTGGAAATACTACTCGAATGCGACAAAATTAGCCCAGACCAACCTGATATAGGTGGTCGAACACCACTCTCGTATGCTGCACAGGGTGGGTATGAGGTGGTGGTGAGGGCATTACTCGAACGAGGGAACGCCAAAGCAGATAAACCTGATATGAACGGTCGAACACCACTCTCGTATGCTGCAGAAGGTGGGTATGGGGCAGTGGTAAGGGCACTACTTGAATGTGGTGACGCCGACCCAGACCAACCGGACAACGACGGCCAAACACCAGCCATGTGGGCAATGATGGAGGGCCACGATGGACTGCTATCACTACTGGAGCCCTAAGTCCCTCCCTCCTCCTCACGGCCTCAGGCCACAGAGACATCGCCCTCTCTACCACCTCGGCATACCTCTAACCAATGTCATTTACCTACCAACACCAACAACTCGATAAACATGTTCATCACCACCCTTGGGCCTCTCCCCACTCCCGCCTAGCCACCTCTGCAGTCTAAAACATTATAGAGACTCAGCTAAGATCTTTCTTTTTCATTTCATAGAAGGAAGTTTTATGGGAGTGGCAGCACATATGTTTCACATATCTATCTACATCTCTCTACAGGTTTTCCTATCTGGTTAGGCTGAGGTTTCTTTGTTTCTTTTTATATTCTGGAGTTTATTCTTTGCGAGCGATTTGATCTATGCAAGCAAGATAACCAGATCTGGCTTGAAATTTGCACCATATCCTATTTTCCTTTATTCTTGTTTGTTGGTTGTAAAACCTCTTCGCCAATCTATTGTTTGTTTGTTTCTTTCTACGATTGCTGTTTTCTTTCCCGTTCTATCTGGTTTGTTATCCTGGGGATGGCAAACCCGCGCGGGGTTTCCGCACATAGGCCCTCGAGAGACAGGTTTGGTCAAACAAAAATAATACATGCCAGTAGTTCTAATACTGGTTTTATATATCTCAATAGGTTTACCCCCTCTATTGTTGTCTCTCCACACCACCAAGTCATGGCCATCAGGTTCCCTTGTGACCCTGTCATAATGAGACAATAATGCTACTTCTACCACATCCCATCACCGGAGGTGCCCAAATATGCGAAATAAAACCCTAACCGTAGAGTTAAAAATACGATGGTCTTTGATGGCGGGGAGTGGTCATTCTTCTATTAACAGGGGGAAAGCGTGTGTCTAGTGAGGGTTGGTGTATTCAGCAGCCATTGCAGTGGCAGCCTCAAGGCTACCTCGTTCACGAGACCATCTCAATAGGACCTGAATTACCCTGCAACGATTGACGGCCCTATGAGTTATTACCCCACCTAGGGTTTCAGTGACTGCGGTAAGATAATTCCACATGACTGGAGCATGACTCATGTGAGCGGTGATGTTAATCACCGGCGCTTACCCGGAGCTGGACTCCGGAATTCCGACCGACTTATTTTTCCTTTATATGAGTGTATTTATGCGAAAAGGATAACAATTGCCAACAACCACAAAACTAGCTATATAGTCCTGAGGCTGTAGTATATGATAGAGTATCCTCCTACCTTCTTGAAATATATTTGATTTTAAAATTAGAGTAATGGTAGATCTTTAACGATAGTTTCAGGAATTTGGCTTAAAAACCTTTATTGCATAGAAAGATAGCCAAGTTCAAGATGTATAAGTAAACTACTTTTTGAATATTTTTAAGAGTATAATCTTTTGTTATTGTAAAGTATAGTAAAATATCAATGAATGTTAAGTACTTTACAGACATGATTAACCTGTATTAAGAAATATGATAAAATTAATATTCATCCCTATTATTTTAACAAAAATGTAATGTTAATGGCTTAAGATTATACAAATAACTATAGACACATTATATCTTCTATTTCTATACTATTTACTCTATTGGTTGTTGAATTATTTCAGTTTCTTTATCAAAAATCATTTTTCCCTTTTTCTCAAAAAAGGCTATGGTTGCTATGCAAACTAAAATTGCTTCTAACTTGAAATACCTAAAATGCAACTGTGGTCTTTTTCGCTTAACTGCACCCATATGGCATAGTATGGGAACCGGTCAACAACCCGACTGGAACGAAGAGCTGTGGAACGGCGGTGAAGAAGGAAGCGGAATGAAGAGCGGTGGAACGGCGGTGAGGAAACAACCGGAAGGATTGACAATGAGCTGGAGCGGTGAAGACGCTGAGGCCTTAGTGCATGTAACGAAGAGTAAGAAAAATGTGTAAGCATATAGCGTGATTATAGCAGGAAGCCGAGGAGAGTACCTATGGTTCCATGTATTTAAGGGAGCAGTTCTCCCACAGTTGTTGAAGCAGCAAGTCGAAAAAGGTTTCCGAAAGTCAAGTCGATCTTTATATTCTTTTCCCATTTCTTCAAGATATCTAGAATATCAGATTCAATATAGCATTCTTTTCATTAAGCGGGTGGTTTGGGCGGAGATGGAACCAGAGTTTATCCTGGTAGGACAATAGAAAAGGTAGGAGAAACCGAAACACGGCGGCTGCCTTTGTTTACTTCAGAGGATCACGTTGATATCAGTGTCCAAACAATTGTCCGGCGAAGGCGTTAGGGGCAGTGTAGTGTACCATACACCCCCACGGCAGACCTGTAGGTGACGCGGTTGAGTTTGCACCTGCAGTGATCTTCGTCGCAACTTTAGCAAGGAATGAAGAGTACAGAAGGAGCAGCCAGAGGGCAAACCAGCGAGAGACAGCATGTATTTTTAACATAAGGAAAATGAACCCCTCCAGTGATTACGAAAGCATATAAATCTGAAGTACAAGTATAATAAAGAGCAAAGATCTAGTATTGCATACATCAGGCCTTTGCTCTCCTGGTAGCACAAACATTGTTTCCCTAGAAAGGCAAAACCTGCATGCGAAATTCTATTTAATTGCGGCTCCTGGTGGTGGGAAGCTCTTCAATTAGTTTTGGATTGCTTTGACATCGAGATGGTGTGTGAATAGGGAGTACACCCTTTGCCTCAGGTATGCATTTAAACATAATATTATTTAGTAAAATTTCCCAGCTTTTCACAAAGCACTTCTAACTAGAAAGTCTATCAACTAAGATCATTTAAGAGATGATAAAAGAAAAGAGTAGAAGAATGGTTCTTAGCTATCCTTTAGTTCTCTCAGATACCCCCCTGCACTTCCGATAAGATGCGGCCTCCGCTCCGGCAACCCCGAATGATGCAACGGTACCATCAACATTTCTCTTCTGCACTGGAAGTTATACAGTGGTAACACTGTCTTCTTGATTGTTATAAGAATCCACACTGAGTCATTGATAACTTACCATCACTATGACTTGGTCTAAGGCTAGTATGTCCAGTGGGCCACATTAGCAGTCCTTTATTCTTCTCCATCCTGGAATCTCACTAAAAAGTACTCCATTCCGGTAGGTTTCCTGAGAAAACAACTCATATCCCATTAAAAGAGTCCTGGTTGATCTCGATGACATTCCTCCTCCAGAGCCTGTAATGTGTCACATAGCTTTACCGCTTGAAGAGCCTCACACAAGATTCTCCAGGTGTAATCTGGATAGTCATGTGAAGCAAATCGTTATCACATGGACACATATTTTGTGTTCTGGGAGTGGCTAGATGGGCTATGCAGCAGTCAGTGCAATGAACTAACTAGGCAGGCAGAAATTGAAGCCCAAAGTAGGTGTTTGCCACCAAAATGTTGATATACCGTCCCGTACACCAATAGTGAAAACATGGAGCTGCGAAATTCCAATGCCGGAAACATATCTTTTATACCAACCTTTTGCCCAAGATGCATACGGCAAATTACCAGAGCCAGGAGGTCTCCTCCTTCTTCTTAATATGAGTCACCCTTGTGCAATACCTCAGGGCTCTTGCAAGCTTTTGAGTAACGTAATTTGCCAGCCGACCGCCTGCACCAGGAAGCGGCTCAGCATGGCAACCAATCCCTGTGGTTGCTGGCAGGAACTGGCACGAAATGGAGGGAATTGTTCAATCAAGGTGACTAGCTGTAACATAACAAAAGTGTGTAAAGTTAGAAGTGATGGTGAGAACTAAAATCGTGTAAGAAATATGATGAACTTGAAGAGAGTTTGCAACAGAGACTGCGGGGCCCCAAAGGACATGGATCCCGGCCCTATCCCATGTCCTGGCTAATCCCATTACCGGCCCAGAGCCCTACCCGGCCGATGCAGCAGATGCGCTTCTGGTATATTTTGGGGGGAAGAAATGGGACCCCGACAAAGGAAATAGCAGAGTGGGGCCACAAGTGGGGGCGGAACAGGGAGGGCCAACAAAATACCCATCCCGGCTTGCATATCGGTGGGGTACACGAGGGAAAAGCACACTACGCCCAGTTACACAATGAACTCTAATCTGGATTAGGACTTGAACTCTTTCTTTTCATGGTATGCAGGCGCCCATACCTGCACAAAAGAGTTGATATTCTCAAACATGGTTCTCCACAACTCAGATAAAGTGAACTGGATTCTCCTTTATGTGCTTTTCAAGAGAACATAACTAATATGTAAGCTCATAATCTAGAGAGAATAAAGCCTTTGTTATTCTATGTCATGATTAAAATCCAAGCAATCTGGTTGGTTAAGTGCTATATTTGCTGGCCCTTTGTCAAAACACTGGCCACAAGGTTCTGAAAAGGGTCGGAAAATAGACAAACAAAAGAAGACGAATGGAATTTGTGAGTTGTAACTAGTCCAATAATACAGGTTATAGCAGTAAGGACGACTGTGAGTTTGAAGGAAGAGGGAGGGAAATAAGTTGGAATAATATAGTCCTCTTATATCATAGTGAAAATCAGCAGAAGGAAGATGACAAAATCTACTAGGAATAGGATTACAGGGAGTAAAATGTGAGATATCTTACTCTTAATCAATAATCCTTTATATCTAGCGACAGGTTACGATAGTGATTAGTTTATCTAATATATCCAAGGGTACATCTTGTGAGGTCGTATTGTACCATTTCTCTTAGATCGTTCATGACATGGATTATTACCGTTAAGCTGTTCTCTAAATTCACAAATCAAATGCTAATAATGAAATTATAGCACAAAGTAGTAAGAAAAGTCCCTATATAACTTGTATTCCTAAAGCTTTTGGTAGTGAAGTATAATAAGTTATGGCATGTAGCGCTAATTGCTTGGCTCCACTTGCCTGTTTATCTAGTTCTTCTGAGAAACAACTTACAAATTGAAGCCTTTATGAGTTGAAATTACACCTTATACAGTTGTATAATGTAATGAAATCTCTTTGGTCTTGTACCACTGGAACTAGCTTAATATTAGTTTTGCCTACTTGTAACTGCCTTGCGGAAGATGCAATAAAATGTAGTGTTAATGGGCTTTGTTCTTTACCGAAGATGGTAACCAGCAAATCAAAGCTGGGAGGCTTGAACTGACATTGTTGAATAGACTACTTACTATATTGCGACCACTAAAGTCTCAGAGATATTTGGTGGATCACCACCAAAGATTCTCGATGCGAACTGAAGAAGGTAACTGTTCAACCAAGTATATTGAAAACTCTGTCTGTCGAAGTCTGCCTCTTCTAATGTGAAGAATTGCATGTTCTTAAATACACTTTTTAGGCGACTGAGAGCCTTATTGTCATAACATATAAGACTCCAAAATGGTAGCCTCGAAACCAAACAAAAAACATATAAAGTAACAAACCGATACTCAAAACCAAACATAAAACATAAAGAGTATCACATTAATACTCGAAACCAAACCATAAAATATATAGAGTATGAAACCGATACTCGAAACCAAACATGAAACATATAGAGTATCAAATCCTATATCATCAGGCTAAAGGCACAGCTCGTTTCCTGACACAAATTCAAAGCACAAGCAGTATCATCTGATACCTGAAATTCCTAAACCTGTAACCGGTACCGGTTATACGCTGAAAACAAAATAAAAACCTTATTTCAAAATATAACAAGAAAATCCACAATCCTCACCATCATAACCAGAATTCAGATAAGGATCCCAAAATCCTTTGTCAATGGGAAGTACATCTGAATAGCTCTCAAAGCCATCCTCAGTAGGAGAATAACTAATAGGAATAAATCCCCAAAAACCTGCCGGAAACTCATCTCCTGCTATGTTATCTGTCCACTGTGCCTGAATCAAATCTATCGCATTTTCCAGCCCTTCTACTGGTTTCCAACTATTCTCGCTCACAGAGTATCCTTTCCAACTAACCAAGAATTGTCCCTTGCCATATCATTTCCAGTGATTGAGGACTGATTGAACTTCCCATTCCTATCCTGTGTTGATAAAGATGAGTGCCGGATTCACCAATGCTCATCCAGGGAATCCAAAATCGTCATCAGGGTAGTAAGATTTGATTACCAAACAGTTGAACACTCCTGTTTTCCTTTGGTACATCCTCACATCTTTACTCACAGTATAGTTCTGTTTATGTTGGTCAAATTCGAGTCCTATAAATGGGCCTCGCCAACGTGGTTGTAGTTTTTGAGATCTGCCCGATTCCGTCGCAAATTCATCATCAGAAACCATAATACTTTGCCCAATCTCAACAGGCTTGTGTGAGTTCCTCCTCTTAGCTGCCACTCTGTTTGATCTTGCTCTTGCCAACCGTAACGCTTGGTATGCTGCATTTCTGATCTTCTGGTATCGATTGTAGTGATCATTGGATGTGGGTACTGTTGTAGAGTTGACTTTATAGGTATCCAGTAGTTGGTATTCTCGTCCATACACTGGTTTGTATGGGGACATTCTAATCGTATCTCGGTGACCTGCATTGAAGTAAGCTGTCACTTCAGGAGGGGAGGTTGGACAGTTGGTGTGGCATCCGTTAATAACATTCCTTAATGCTGTTTTCAGTTCTCTGATCTTCATTTCCCCTTATCCACTAGTCCGGTAGTGGCCAGGTGTAGCCATAATCTGTTCAACCCCCATTGTTTCCATAATCTGTTTCTAAAACAGAGAGCTAAAATGGGGGTCTGTATCACTGACAATCGATGTAGGTACTCCATGTCCCATAAAAGTATGGTGCTGGAGTAAATCCATCCTCAAAATTGCTGCAGCATTCACTAATGTCTATATCAGCCATCTGAACCCAACCGCTCTTTCCACTACCACTAATACTGAATCAGGTCTTCTCAGCTGAGTGAAAGGCCCCATAAAATCAATACCATAGCTTAAAAAAAGCTCACAGAGAAAGCGGAGTGAAATGGTATTGCTCATGCACAATGAAGTCCGTTCTCGATTCAGTTGACATATATCTCACTACTAGACGTAGTCCTTGAACTCCTTCTTCATCTCCAACCAATAAATGTATTCCATTGTGTCCCGCAGGTTTCGATCGGTGCTATGGTGTCCTTTATTGCGTATCTCCCCAGTCATTAGTTTTCTCCAAGTTTCTCTATTCATTCCATGACCTTTTGGAAAGTAGAGGCAATCTGCTCCCCCTCTTGTGGTGGCGTAAAGGAGACCATTTCGTATACTGTAATGTTGCATTACTCCATTCTGTGAAGTATGGTTGGAGTCCTTCACTAACCGGTAGATAGGGTTGTTCCTATATCCTTTAATCATTTGCTCTCTCCAAATGTTTTTCATATCATCTACTCCTTGAATAATATCCCTTTCATCCACCACTGTGTCTAATACTATTACCTCCTTCTCCTCATCATGTATCTCATAAGCTTCGTAAAACTCACGGTTCTTATGAGGTAGGGAGGGTGGTTCCACTACTGGAAGCTTGTTCAGGTATGCGAGAGGTCCTCCATAGACGAGGTTGTTATGGCGATGCTCAGGGTACTCAGGATCATAATTTTTGGTAGTGGGGGAGCCACATCATAATGCCTTTTTGACGCGCTCCTTGATTGCTCAAACATTGAAGTGGTGGCGTGGTGAATGGGTATCTCTATCACTGTGATCATAGTTGGTATTAGGTGGAGTTTCGATAACCGCCACACTGCTGCAGGGGTAGCAAGCGTAGGGCTTTGTCTTAGGTTTCAATTCCTCTTGGTCAGGGCAGAAGGGTATGTTGCAAAATACCTAATGCATTGATGCGTGTTCAAGTTCCTCTTCACTCCTACCACAGGTATAACTTCATTGGTCTCCCCAATCATTTAGGGGTTCAGCATTTCTGTAGTTGCCTGCCTCGCGCTGTGCTTGCTCCAGGCTGTAGTCACTTCCACATTTTGAGTGAGCACCTTTGTGCTCAACTGTAAGAGTTTGGAATCGAGATATTTCTTGTTCGATAGTCTGTTCTTTACAAGAAATAAATGATGCAATAGGTGAAGAATTATGTGAATCGTCTTCTTGTGTGGGATTGTTTGCAGTACATGGGTAATCATCATTCTCCTCATAAAGACAGGATATTGCATCTGCTAAATAGTTCCCTTTTCCTAGTTTGTACACTATTTTGGTATCGTATTTTCCAATGAACCTTCTCTTTTGCAGTTGTTTCTTGGTAGGTGTGGTGCTCCTCTCGAGATAGGTTAAAGGTAGATGATCTCTGATGATGATAAACTTACTTCCTGCAAGTATGTGGTGGAATGCCGTTAGTGGATCAACTATCACTAGGGCTTTCTTATCAGTTGTGCCGTAATTCATTTGGGGGTTAGAGAATTTCCTGCTATGAAGCGCAGCATGTCTAGCATTCTCCAGTATTTCTCCTTGCCCTACCCATGCCCGTACACCTGTGTTAGATGCATCGGTTTTCAGCCATATTGGAAGTGACAAATTATATTGTAATGGTTTCATACTCTCATATTTTGAAACAACTCGCATAACATTTTCCATGGCTTAGTCTTGGGTGGCAGTTCACACAAATTCTGCAATTCTGCTGAGTTCCGTTAAGGGTGATTTAATGGTTGCAATATGTGATAAAAACTGACTGATGTAGTTGACCATTCCTAGAAATTCCTGTAATTGTTTCTTGGTCTGTAGCATTGTCCATTCTTCAATCTTGCCTGTTTTTTCCCATGCTGGTGAGAGTTCTTTATCATTGATAACATGGACTAACAGTTCTATGCTGGTGGCGAAAAATTCTGATTTCTTCCTGCTTGCCTAGAATTGTGCTTCTTTTAGCGTGTCGCAAATCAAGGATATGTGTTTCAAATGTTCAGCCTCTGTATTGTAAAAAATGAATATATCATCAATATATACCCACATGAAACGTCTTAAGTAGTGTAACCGCCTCTCGGGAGATGCGGTAATCGTAGGGTTAACGGGCTTTGTTCTGTACCAAGGTGGTAACTAGCGAATCAAAGTCCGGAGGCTTTAGCCAAGGTTGTTGAATAGGCTTCTTACTGTATCGCAACTACTGAAGTCTCCGAGATATTTGATAGATCTCAAACTAAAGATTCTTGAAGCGAACTGAAGAGAGTAACTGTTCAACCAAGTATATTGAAAACTCTGTCTGCCGAAGTCTGCTCCTTCTAACGAGAAGAGTAGCAGTTCTTAAATACACTTCCTAGGCTACCGAGAGCCTTGTTCTCATAACATAATAGACTCCAAAACGGTAGCCTTGAAACCAACATAAAACATATAGAGTATCAAACCAATACTCGAAACCAAACATAAAACATATAGAGAATCAAACCCTATACTCGAAACCAAACATAAAACATATAGAGTATCAAACCCTATACTCGAAACCAAACATAAAACATATAGAGTATCAAACCCTATACTATCAGGCTAGAGGCACACCTCGTTTCCTGAAACATATTCAAAACTCAAACAATATCAACTGGTATATGAAAATCCTAAACCAGTAACCAGTACCGGTTACAAGTAGTCAGCGAATAAATCAGACATTCTGCAGATAAAGGTCCCTGGTGCATTCATATCTCCTTGTCATATAACCTTCTTAACGAAATGTCTGAATTGTGTTTTGAAAGTATTCTTACACACATCTTGTAGTTCTACTCTTGTTTGAAAACTGGTATCGCTAAGATCAATTTTACTTCGGTATCTTAGACTTACTAGGCTATTCAGGATCATTGTTTGATTTGGAAACATTTCAACATATTTAATTGTAATCTCATTTCTGGCTGTAAGGTCCACCGATGGCCTCTTGTATTTCTTATCCTTTTTCTCTTGTGCAAACATGGGTGCTGCTGATGAAACTGCTTGTCATTTGATGATTTCAGCTTTCTCTTTTTCTCTTAGCCATTTGCTCATATCTGTCACCCATCATTCCGGTATTGAGTAAGTGGGTAAGAAACTCTACTCCTCTCCTAGTAGAAGGTTCATATCATGATTTATCTTCCTTAAGGGTGGTAAATCTTCCCGTATTTCTGTAGGAAATACTGCCAGTTATCGGTCCATGATATCTTCAGTGTTAATCACTGCTACTCAGATCATGCCACCAGTGAGTGTGTAAATAATGCGAGCATTCAGCTTTGGGAACAGAATAGCTAACTTGCCATATTCGATTTTTGAGCTTGGTGTCGTTCCAGAAATGGCATTCTTATTAGAGCATCTTATTTTACTAGGTTACCGACTGACATCCTGGTTTCTGGTGAGTTCAATCTTCCTACTGATATGTTGACGGTACATTCTTTATGACCTTTGGATCCTGAACCTTTCATAGCTGAGTGTATCCTGATTGGTGTCTTCAAATCCTGATGAGGAATTCTGTGCATAGTCATAAGTGTGATGCTAATCAGATTTGCTCCTATTGATCTAGTATCAAACAGAACTCTGGCTTCTTTGCTATTGATATGCATTGTTCCTTCAAGAGCATCATGTGGTTTGACGTTTGTTGGTCTAGCAGACATCTTAAGGATGTCTTCTTCTTGCACAATCTCCGTACTATTGATAAACACATCATTCGTCAGATTTTCCTGTTCTTCTTTGTTGGAGGTGACTTCCTTCTTCCTCTTTGCCTTGCCCTTCCCTTTACCCTCCTTGTCTTTGCTGGGACAATTCATTGCTAGATGTCCTTTACCTCTGCAGGTATAGCAAAGACTCTTTTCTTTTCGTTCCTTGGGCTTGTTGTGGAGTTTGTTGCTTGTTTTTTGATTGTTGTTTCGCTTTTCTTGTTTGGAAGTCACCTATTTGGCTGGTTTCTGGAACTTCTCTTTCCCGTAAGGGCCAATGCTTTTCCGAATAGTATCTCAGCTTTCTTCATTTTCTATGACTTCCACAACAGTGTCTATTACAGCATACTGTAATTTTACTTCCTGACGTAACCTATAGTTCATGCTCTTAGACAACGGTTGAACGATGGCATAATCGCTTATGGTATTGGCAGGTAGGCATGATCAAAACATTAACAAATCAGTTACTATGGTTGATATTCTCTGTATCTTGCCATTATGTACTTGCATCATTTCGTAGAATTTGCGATGTATATTGTCTTTGTGTTTCGAAGATTGAAATCTTTCTTGCAGAAAACCAACTAGGTCTTCCCTGGTTATATCTTCCCTGAACTGCTCAGCTGCTTGAAAGGCTAATTCTTGTCCTTATCCTTCACAATTGAGGATCCAATGGTTTCCTCCTCGGGCCATACTTGTTTGTAGTCAATTTAGATGTAGATATAACTACACTAAGTTATACCATCTATCGAACGCTACTGGTGTGAGGTTGTCTCCTTCACCTGCAAACCTATTAGGTGAAGATAGCTTGATACTGAGTTTAGCCGTAACAACTGGGTTAGGTCTTGGAGTCAGTAGTCTTGGAACCCCTAGTCCTGGGGCTTCTGATCCCACTGGACCTGCTTCAGAAGCCATGTCATCTGATCCTTCATCACTATTGGAGCTATCTGGATTGTGGCTTGGTAGTACTGGGAGTACTTGTGAACCTGTATGATTTCTTGAGGATTCTGAGTACCCTCCGGGGGTAGTAGTTGGCAGTTCTGGTGGTTGTTGTGATGATACTCACACTGATTGTTCGGCAGTATCTCTAGCTAACTTCTGAGCATTTGCGTCGCTTACCACTTACTTCTTTGCTGGAGTCTTCATCAATCATTCTTTAGAATCCCTAGCGCGCTGTTTGGTACCTTTCTCAGAGGCCTTGCCCTTACTTGGTCCTAGAACACCTTCTATCTTGGTAACTTATTAAAGTTAAAGAAATGTAAGCGCCTCTCGGGAGATGGTGTAAAATGTAGTGTTGTCGAGCTTTCTTCTTTACCGAAGGTAGTAACCAGCGAATCAAACTGCGGAACCTTTAACTGAGGTTTTGAAATAGTCTTCTTACTATATCGTGACTATTAAAGTTGCAGCCATGTTTGATGGATCTCAACTAAAGATTCTTGAAGTGAACTGAAGAAGTTAACTGTTCTACCAAGTATATTGAAAACACTATCTGTCGAAGTCTGCCTCTTCTAACGCGAAAAATAGCAGTTCTTAAATACACCTCTTAGGCTACTGAGAGCCTTATTCTCATAACATATAAGATTCCAAAATGGTAGCCTTGAAACCAAATATACAACATATATAGTATCAAACCCATACTCAAAACCAAGCATAAAACATATAGAGTATTAAACCGATACTCGAAACCAAACATAACACATATGAAGTATCAAACCCTATGTTATCAGGCTCGAGGCACACCTCCTTTCCTAAAACAAATTCAAAACACAAACACTATCATCTGATACCTGAAATTCCTAATCCAGTAACCGCTACTGGTTACACTACTTAGAACTTAGCTGGTGGTGCTTATCTTTCCTAATTGTCATATCACCACCCAGTTGGATATCTCCTTGCATTACTATTACTACTGGATTAGTATACTAGTAGCAATCACTAGTTTTACCTGGTTTGGATTTAATTACCTGTTTTATTAGTTTTATCCTATCGCTTCAGGTTCCGTGCTTTAAGAATTCACTTCTTTTATTTTTCAATACTATACTAGCTATGTTGTATTATCTCCTTGGATCGATAGTATTATTATGTAAGAGTTTCATATCTACAATCTTTTGTATTTAAAGAGCCTACAATCCCTCAAAAGTTTGTGCTCTGTAGTCTCCCAAGAACCATTTTCAGAATATACTACAAGTTAAACAGTCAGTCTATCTTTCTCTCAGCTTTACTATCTTCAGAGAACTCCTACTAACACTTCTTGCCCTAACCTAATATTGTCCAGAAATCTCTCTGAGATTCTCAAGAGACTTGGGAGTAGGTTACATTTTTGGACCTTGAATTAAGTATTTTTTTGATCAGTGGCATTGGACTGATCACCCTTTGTCAACCCCAGCTACTGCACTCTACCAGTACCCCTCTCTGATCGCCAGACATCCTTGCGCATAACTTGGTAAGAATGGCTCAATGTGTCTGGCCACCATTTCACTTCCCAAGGATGGTAAATGATGCTTTGCCAAGAGTCTTGCAATATCTCCGGCCTCTACTCCAAAACTACCCCAGGATACATCTTCCACTCAAACACATACACCAGTACCAGACAATACCTCATCAGAAGATAAGGACCATGAAGAATATGAGGATTATGAGAAGACCGAGAATGTGGAAGATAGCTAGGCAGGCACTCAAGATACTCCAACATCACCAGACCAAGCCTACATTTACCAGGAAGAAGCCACAAGCGAACCAAACCTGGACTCACAGCCACTAACAAATGTATAACCACAACATACAGGAACTCTGACATACCCAGCTCTACTACTAGCCAGGTCAAGCCCACCACCACTGGCCAACTCTCCAGGCCAAACCGGCAGACACCTGCCCTAGAGAGAGCGAACATGCCACCTCTTGTAGACTTTCCCCATCGTAGCCCTAGTCCACCTCATATGGTAAGACTTCATTATAGGACTGGGTGTGGCAGACTTTACCCTCTCGAGTCCCGCAATTCTGTGGGCCCAGCAGCGTGTTTTGTTGGCCCTCTCAGGGCAACCGCTGGGTGGGGTCCAGTATCTTCCCACCAGTTACACATATGGAAATCAAAGACACAGTATGCCGAGCTCACGGTAGGGTAACTGCGCATAGACCCTTGATTTCCCGGAAGCAAACACCTGCCTCAGGCCCTCTTATAGGGCCTACACATCTATAGCGAGATTTTGAGAGTCATGTCCCATAACCGAAATGTCATATCAGTAAAGCCCACATCATGAAACTGCATATGTCACCACTATCCATCCAACTACGTGCTGCTTACAAAATACATGGAAGGGGACCTTTGGTAGCATCTGAGAAGTGGAACAGAAGAAATCTGTAAGAGGTGCATTGAGTTAATAAGCTTCAAGATCAGACTTCCTGTAACCGCCTGTGGGGAAATATAGTAAAACCGAGGGTTAACGGACTTTATACTTTACCGAAAGTGGTAACTAGGGAATCAAAGTCAGGAGGCTTTAACTGATGTTGTTGAATAGACTTCTTACTATATCGCCACTACTGAAGTCTCAGAGATGTTTGGTAGATCTCAACTAAAGTTTCTAGAAGCAAACTGCAAAAGGTAACTGTGCAACCAGGGATATTGAAAACTCTATCTGTCAAAGTCCGCCTCTTCTAATGTGAAGAATTGCAGTTCTTAAATACACTTCTTAGGCTACCAAGACCCTTATTCTCATAACATATAAGACTCCAAAACAGTAGCCTTGAAACCAAACATAAAACATATAAAATAACAACCTGATACTCAAAACCAAACATAAAACAAATAAAGTATCAAACTAATACTCAAAACCAAACATGAAATATAAAGAGTATCAAACCGATACTCAAAATCAAACATAAAACATATAGAGTATGAAACCGATACTCGAAGCCAAACTTAAAATATATAGAGTAGCAAATCCTATATTTTCGGACTAGAGGCACACCTCATTTCCTGAAAGAAATTCAAAATACAAACAGTATCATCTGATACCTGAAATTCCTAAACCAGTAACTGGTACCAGTTACACTTCTTAATTATGAGCCCAAGGTGATAGGGCATTTTCCGTGAAATACTTCAGGAAGATATCCCAGTAGCTAAGTCTATTGAGGACATATCCAATCAGCCTATACCCTTTTGAGATCCGCTATAGGTTGGTCGGTTCTAGTGATAGGATCCCTCTTTGGAGGCAGGCAGACTACAGGGAAGTACGTGCAGACAGGAAGGCCTAGATAAGTTGAACATACCTGAGATGTTGTTATGTCTGGCTTCAACTTGTGATTGGTGCTAAGTGGCTCAGCATGCAACTGATTACTTCTTGACCACAGAGACTACTAAGACAATAGTCAATAAGATTAAAGTAATATAATAGTCTATGCAGAGAACTAAGTTGAAGCCCACTTCTTGGTATAACAAATAGCCCAATCATCTCAATAGAGGAATATTATTCTATAACTGTGAAATGGTATGTGAGGTTTTGAGGTCAAATGGTGTTTGCACTTATAAGATTCACGATGTTTAGTACTCAAACCAGAGTGGTACCGCAGAGGCATATTAGTTAGAAGTAGTCCATGAATACTCTGACATGAAATGTAAATATGGAAGTACCTCCTGAGCTTTACAGATATCATCAAGCAATGGAGAAGAGATTTTGTCAATATAATACTGTTTTAGACTTCAAATCCTTATCCTACCCTTTTTCAAAACAAGTTTTCCGCAACAGATTCTCTGAAAAAAAGATTTTGGCCTATGTCCCTCAGTTATACTAGAATCTAGTATCTTCCTAACACCACCCAAATTTATACGAGGCCAATCTGTACCATGAGTGGGGCCAGGACCCCTGCTGGTAACAGGGTAGGGTAAGCCTTTAAAGATGCCCTACCTCCAGCCAATGAGTGGACCATGGCAGGGATCAAATCCCAGAGGCCGTGTTTTTCAGAGACTTATGGTCCCTATAACAAACTCTACTTAGGGCACAGCATATGTCAATACCTCTAAAAGACTCCCACTACCCAAAATGGACTACCCCATTCATGTTTATAGGAGAAGGAAGAGATGAAAACCCATCAAGAATCAACTTCTGGTTCAACTTTGTCTCCCAATGTATTGACAGCTTCAATATTTCTGATGACTTTCTGGAAGCCCTACAGTACTATGGACTATACTGCAGCAATAAAGCCCTAAACCGATTTAATCCATACTAATACACCTGCCGACCTCACACTACTAACTGCCTAGAAACTAAGTTTGAAGCTTACTTCCTACTCTCCATATCTACCAATACCATTTATGAAATTGCAATGGCTATTAAAGAAACAGTTAATAGGAAAACAATACTCATTACCATCGCAAATTTTACCCTTGAAACCTTGAAAGACAGCCTATCCTCTCGAACCATTTCACACTACTCAGCCAAGTAGAAACTTTTCAATGTTATGGTCATTAAGCTAAAGAGAAATGTCAGGTCTCACATTATTCCAATTACATTCTTTGAAGACCTGGTCAGTATAGCAGAAAAGCATAATGCTGTTTCACATGACACAAGGAGATATGGAAGGAAAGGTCAGGCTAGTGATGCAATATCAAATGCAGTATCCTAGCACAATCACTAGTACCTCCAATCCTCATTCTATAAGATTTCTGATAACATATTGCAATACCAATAACAAAGCTACCAGGGACAGGAGGGATCCAAGAACAAAGAAGCATGCTTCTTCTGTAGCAAACTGAGAGACTATGCAGATGACAGCAGAGAGAAAAAACTACAAAATCGACGGAGCTATGGAGATAACTAGAGAGAAAACAGAAGAACAAAAGGAACATGATGATTAGACAATAGCTGTTCTTACCATACCTAAGAAGACTCCTCTGGAAAAATAAACCAGACTATAACCGTTACTGCAAACTGTGCAGAACATATAGACGATGAATCTTGAACCCATGTGACATACATCGAGATTTAGTTACATGACAGGCTGGGCAGGTTTTGCTCTTGAACACCCTACCATTTTGCAGGTCCACAGTAATATTTTGTGCGCCCCTACTACCCCGCCTCTATCTGGGTGACAACCCCACCCTTGCACTCGACAGGGACCGCTTCTTCATAACTGAATTTTCCTGGAGGCTCTCAGAGGCACAGGCAAGGTGCAGCCCTTGGTAGATAACTAGGCATAGCAAGTCTTTGAAATAGAGTTTGTTGCGGGGCGAAACAAGGCGGGTTTTACCCTGAGGTGCTGTTAGACATGTGGAAATCTGAGACAATAAGTGCACAGACCTCACGGTAGGGTAACTGCGCACAGACCCTCAATTTTCCGGGAAAGCCAACACTCACCTGTGGCCTTCTCATGGAGCCACTATGTGATTAGCGAGATTTCGAGAGTTGTATCCTATAAATAAAATGACACATCAATAAAGACCACTTTATAACACCATATACCTTGCCACCAGCGGTCTGACGACAGGCTGTTCGCAGGATATATGATAGGGGTCCTGTGGCGACATCTGGGAAGTAGAAGAGAAAAGTTCTGTTAGAGGTATATTAAGATAATAGACTTGAAAGATTTTGCTTCCTAATTATGAACCCAAGGTGATGGGATATTTAATGCAAAATACTCTGAGGGGTTGTCCCAGTAGTGGAGGCTATTGAGGACAAACTGAATCTACCCATACCCTTCTGAGATCAGATGTAGGTTAGTTGGTCACAGTAATAGGACCCCTCTACAGAGTCAGGCAGACCAAGGAGAAGGATGCTCAGACAGGAAGACCTAGATAAGGCAATGACTCTTAAGAGGTTGACACAAAGGGCTTGGACTTGTGATTGGCACTAGGTGGCCCAGCATGAAACTAATCCCTTCATGACTGACGAGACTACTAGAATGATAGTCAATAAGACTAAAGTAATATAATTGTCTGTACAGATAACTAAGTTGAAGACCACTATGGGGCATAAAAAATAGTGCAGTTATCTCAACGGAGGAATAGAATTCCTGTAACAGCTTTTCTTGAGATGCTGTAACTGTGGGGTTGACACACCTTGTTTTTTACCAAAGGTGGTAGCTTAGCCAATCAACGTCCAGAGGCTATAACTGAGGTTGTTGAATAGACTTCTCACTTCTTACCATCACTAGTACTGAAGTCTATGAGATGTTTGGTAGATCTCAAACTAAGAATTCTTGAGGTGAACTGGTGAAAGTGACTGCGCAACCAAGTATGTTGAAAAAAAACACACTGTTGGTCGAAGTCTGCCTCTTCTACTTTGAAGAATTGCAGTTCATAAATACACTCATGTGGCTACCGGGAGCCTTATTCTCATAACCGGTAAGACTCCAAAATGGTAGCCTTGAAACCAAACATAAAACATATAAAGTATCAAACTGATACTCAAACTAAAAATAAAACATATAAAGTATCAAACGGATACTCAAAACCAAACATAAAATTTATAGAGTGTCAAATCCTATACCATCAAACCAGAGGCAGATCGCGTTTCCTAAAACAATTTCAAAATACAACTAGTATCAACTAATTTCTGAAAATCAGAAACTAGTAACCGGTACCGGTTACAATTTTGTAATGATGAAAGGGTATTAAAAGTTTCAGGGTCAAACTGTTAGGCATATGGAAATTTGAAACAAGTGCGCAGACCTCACGGTAGGGTAACTGTGTACAGACACTCAAATTACAGGAGTGCCGACACCCCCCTCTGACCTCCTTATGGGGCCCGGACATCATTAGCGAGATTTCGAGAGTTCTGTCCCATAACTAAAAAGTCACATCAATGAAGCCCACTTCACAATACCATATACGTCGCTGTCATCCGTCCGACTACATGTTGTTGGCAGGATATATGTTTGTGGACATTTGGCGATATCTGGGAAGTGGAATGGAAGAAGTCCGTGGGAGGCGCATTGAGGGAGTAGGCTTCAAGGTTAGGCTTCCTAAACTACGGGCCGAAGGTGACGGGACTTGTTCGGCGAAATACTCCAGCAGGATGCCCCAGTAGCTGTGGCTATTAGGTTTATACTGAATCCACCCATACCCTTCTAAGATCAGCTGTAGGTTGGTTGGTCTTAGTAATAGGACCCCTTTACGGAGGCCGGCAGACTAATAGGAAGCATGTTCAGAATGGAAGACCCAAATAAGTCAGAGCCCTTTGAGACGTGGATACGTCAGGCTCGGACTTGCAATTGGCACTAGGTGGCGCGGCTTGAGTTGATCACTTCATGACCGAAGAGACTACTCAAATGATAGTCCACCAGACTAAAGTAATATAATAGTGAACACGGACATCTAAGTTAGAGGCCACTGTTTGGAATAATAAATAAAGCATTCATCTTAACAGAGGAATACTACTCCGTGACCGCGAAACGGTGTAATAAGTTTCAGGGTCCAACAGTGTTCGCACTTATAAGATTCTGGACGTTTGCGTACTAAAAACCGGATGGTACTTCGCAGGCATAGTAGTTAGAAGTAGTCCACCAACGCTCAGATGTGGGATATAAACATTGTAGTGCTTCCCAAGCTTTTTATACATCATCAAAGGACGGAGCAGAGATCTTATCAATATAAAATTTTTTACATCATAAATATTCACTTTAACTTTGCCTTATCGAGATAAGCCTTCCTCGACAGATTCTCCAAACTAAGATTACGGCCTACGTCCATCAGTTATACTAGAGATCGGTGTCCGCCTAACCGTATATTGAGAGTTCTCCCGTTATCAAGGCTCACTATATGAGCTACGAAGTTCACCTCAAACTCCACCCTCAGCTCACTCTTCGATTATATATTCGAAGCACCTCACTGTCCTATTTACATTCCTACCTTCAAGAAATCTTCGATCCTGAGCTCCTCGAAATCCAAAAGGAGTTGATGCAAGAATCCTCGTGGTTCACAAAACCTTTCGGGATCTAAACAAAGGATCAATCCCATGGCATATATCACACCTGGCATGTTACCAACTTTGATTGGAGTTCTACGGAGTCAGCAGCCATCGTCGACTGGAGTACTCAGTACTCAAAAGATAAGAGGTTAGGCACGGAGATATGGGGGCCAGACATCGCATCGCCTTGGACCTAGAAACTCATATATGTACCACAAGTACCTTCTGAACCTTGAGAAAAGGGACATTCAGGTCCTGAGTATGGAATCGGATCAACCAAACAGTTTTATACCTACACCTCTAGAGTATTTCAAATGTTAGATACCTTACATATGATTCCTTATACCCTTTCAAGGACATTGAGAGCTCTGGTACAAAGTACCAGTAATCACTCATCTAGGGCTATTAGAGCAATTAGCCTACCTTGAAAGTATCACAATAGCTGAGATACCACAAGACCCCAAGAAGAGAATAACGGCAGGAGACCCAATGGATACCGGACCCATTACAGGGGAAAAAACGACTGGTTCGGCCATATGGAGTCCCTCCCCATCAACACCTCACGAGCCCACGTTCTGGAGAGGAAATGTACCCGCTCACCGATCCTTTAGTATCGCAAGCACACATCGGATATCAAGTGCCTCTACACCAAAACCAGGTGGAGACCATGCTGTCAATTTGGCTAGGCTAGCCACTCATCTGGGGATAACATTAGGTCGAATAAGACAAGATATAGACACCTCGCTCGACTAAGCTAAAATCGCCTTCAAACATTTGAAGGGAGCTACACAAGACAACTCCTTGAAGTTACTTAAGGTTCAACATCAAATTCCAGAAGGACAAGATGTTTATGATAATGATAGCGTGATCCTGTTAATGTAGCTGGCAGGTATAAAGTTGGAGGTCAAGGGTATCCAAGAGAAGATGCTATGGGAAGTGACAAAAAAGATAGACGACTAAGAGGGGCATCAACAGGAACATGAAGAGGTAACCACGAGGTTACATAGAACACTCGGGCATGAAAGACAAGCGGCATAAGCCTGAGATAAGACTCAGGAATAGATGGTTGTTAGTCTAAGGTCGGAATTCGTAGATTTCTATGCTCAAAGTGTCACTAGAGAAAAAGAGGTCAACCGTAGCTTAGCGCAAGGATGACTTGACGTGATTAGTCACCAGGTGGTGATTCGCAGGTCCCTAGATCAGCAACAGCGGCAAAATGATGATCTCAAATAATACCCTCAAGGCATTGTTAACAATAGTAAATAAAATAATGGCTACCACACCAAGCCCAGAAGCTGCAGGACCAGCACCCTTACCCGCAGTCCAAGAAACCAATGACGGGGAATACAACGCTCTGCCACCGCCTAGGGATAAGGGGAAAGGCAAGGAAGCCACTGATGCATCCTCCTCAGGTGTCCAAGGAGGCGACCCTGGAGATCCTAGTGACGATAATGACAACAATGATGAGAGACAAAGACTGAGAGGAATTCCTAGCCTAGGCAGGCGAGGACAAATACTCGATCAGTCTTGTATGGCAGAAACACTTGCCAACGCGATGGCAGTAAATATTAAGTGACCATCAGAACCTCCTCCATTCTTTAAGGATAAACGCGCAGAAGATATATATGTGTGGATTATACAATGCACAAACTACTTCGAAAGAAACCCGCGGATCTGGGAGGATACTCAGGATCAAGGTATATACGCATTCAGTAGTACGAGAGGATACATAGTACTCCCTCATACTATTTGGTATCGGAAAGCTAGGGACGGACTTCAAAGGGAAACCCAGCAGCGGGAACTGGCTACATGGACTCATTTTGAACACAATATGATCAAATGATTAGCCCTAGTGGAAGCTGAACAACTAGCGCTTCGAGCAATGAAGCTAGGCGTGTACGATGGCACTATTGAACTTCATCTGGCGGTCATGCATAACCATAATGTTCGTGCACGCATCACCAGAGAATTCTGGAGAAAGGAAGTGGAAGATAAACTTCCATAACCAATTGTCCGCAGGTTGTCGGCCCTGCAGTATACAATGGATCAAGAATGGCAAGAGGCACTAAGGCTGTGCTGTCGGTCAGAAGAAGGACTTCTGGCCAGAGAAAAGATTGGGTGAGACAAGCCATCTAAGCTTAAGGCAGTCCAAGAGGTCAAAAGAGAAGACCGCATAGACTCTAAACTGCATCGACAAAGGGAGAATAAACCTTATGTGGAGGGAGGTGGAGTACCACCATGAAAGCGAAAAAGGGACAAGGAGTCGGAGAAGCCTAGGAATAGGTTGGGTAGTGCGGCAACTACCACCAACATAAACTTCAGCGCGGCTCATACTGGTATCCTGCAGAGTGTGATCGTCACTCGGAAGCGCGAGAGAGATTGTACACATGGTGGAAAGAAGAACCACACCTATCAGACGTATTGGGGAAACGCCGGTATATCGGGGACAATGGTCAGTACAAGACCAATAAAAATGGGAATACGACAAGGAAGATCGGCTATTGTAAAGCCTAAATCAGCTCACAGAATCGCGACTGCCCGAAACCATGCGCCAGTTAATCAAATCTGGGAACTGGCGGATGATGAGGAACTGACCAAGGTCACTTTATTGATACCAATGACAACCGCGTTTGGGTATTTGGTGTCCAGACAGAGCTGGAATCAAAATGTGAACCCCATGTGGCAGGGGTGTATTGGGTACCGGCCAAGACGGGGATCACGTAGTCCATGTGCAACTACGGGAATTGAAATCCAAAAGTGATCAATGCAGCGCAAAGAAAGTCTCTCCTTTCTGGGTAAACGCAAGTAGGCTCTAAGTGAAGGGACCCCACGAGAGACTTACGAGCTTGAACACAAGAATCAATATATGGATAGTCTTGATCGGAAGAGAGGATAGTTAACATATCCACATGGCCCCGGAGCCAATAGTACGAAGTTCTTTGAGTCACCTGGTAGTTACCTACTACCCATGTACAAGCAAGTTACAATACCGAAGAAGTTCGGACATAGCAATGCAAGATCTACTTGATACCAAAAACACGACGGGAGGACAACTGACGCAGGCCATTCCACCTACCTCACAAGTCTGAGTCGTATTATAGATATATACTATTTCGCCTTCTGGCAGAGTGTGGGATAGGGTTATACTGCTCTGGTGTGCAAGGCCCATCTGAGGGAGCGGGTAGGATAGCCAAAATCCTAAGGGAAAGGATTGGTGCAAACAGGAGCCCGACACTAGGAGAGTAAAATGGCTAATACCGGCGTGAAAATCAGCTATAAGGCTAGGTTTGGTTGGTTGGGAAAAGGCATCCAGCGTGAAAACTGGTCGCGTGCTATTGCGTATCGGTGAAACACTGCTTAGTATGTATACCTAGATTGTTAGAGCTAAAAGAGTTACAAGTTTGTTGGAGGAGACCTCAATGGTCAAAACTACATGGATGTAGTACCAAATATCGTATTATCTACACCCGACACCGACAATACCTAAACAAAAGAACCAAGGAAGTCTTATTGGCACCAAGCGCATGGAATTAGGCTCTCCAAAACCAAAACAATACAACGGTCTGGAGGGGATCACATACCTCCACATATACCATAAGCGATACAAAGTTAAAGTCTTATTAGACTCAGGATCCAACATGTTCCTAATCAATATGAACCTAGTTGATGACCTTCACGTTCCAATTATTGAACGTAACAATTCAGTAGACATCTTAGGCTTTGATGGATTATCAGCTGCCTCTGGACGGAAGTGTTACACTCTCCCTATCAGATTGGAAATTGTTAGGCATATGGAAATCTTAGACAAAGTGCACAAACCTCACGGCAGGGTAACTGCGCACAGATCCTCAGATTGACCGGAGTGCCAACACCCTGCTCCGGCCCCCCTATGGGGCCCACACATCATTAGATAGATTTTAAGAGTTGCATCCCGTCGCTAAAAGGTCACATCAATAAATCCCACCTCATAACACCATATACGTCGCCGCCGTCTGTCTGACCGCATGCGGTCCGCAGGATATATAAGAAGGGAGCTTGGGTGACTTCTGGGAAGTAGAACGGAAGATATCAGGGGGAAGTGCATGTAGATAGTAGGCTTCAAAGTTAGACTTCCTAAACTATGGGCCGAAAGTGACGGGACGTTTTCGATGAAATGCTGCAGGAGGATGCCCCAATAGAGGAGGCTATTAGGGGTATACCGAATCCACCCACACCCATCTGAGATCGGCTATAGGTTGGTTGGTCCTAGTAATAGGACCCCTCTGCGGAGGCCGGCGGACCAATGGGAATCATGCTCAGAATGGAAGATAAAGATAAGTTGGAGCCCGTTGAGATATTGACATGTCGTGCTCGGACTTGACATTGGCACTCGATGGCCCGGCATGAACTTGATCACTTCATGACTGAAGAGACTGCTGGAATGATAGTCAACAAGACCAAAGTAAAATAATAGTCTATGTGGACATCTAAGTCCAGAAGGCGCTGTTTGGTATAATAAATAGCATAGTCATCTTAAGGGAGAAATAGTACCCCATGACTGCGAAATGGTATTATAAGTTTCAGGGTCAAACGGTGTTCAGATTTATACCATTTTGGACATTTGCGTACTAAAAACAGGTTGGTACATCAGGGGCATAGTAGTTAGAAGTAGTCCGCGAACACTCAGATGTGGGATATAAATATCGAAGTGCCTCCTAAGCTTTACCGATATCATCAAGCAATGGAGAAGAGATCCTATCAATATAAAATTGTTTGCCACATAAATCTTTACTTTACCTTTACTTTATCTTTACTTTATCGCGACGCGCCTTCCTCGCTAGATCCTCGAAACGAACATTTTGGCCTATGTGCTTCTGTTATACTCGAGATTAGCGTCCGCCTAACACGAGTAGGCAAAAGTCACCACATCTCCGACGTATCGCGTGAAGTTGCTGAAGCAGGTCACTATGGAATGATAATTTTGTTTAGTTGGTGGCAACCTAAACACGCAGTGTCTCACATAGAAAATACAGAAAATTGGACATTCCCCGCAAAAGGTTGTGAAAACTGTATGGAAGAAGATGAAGCAATAGCCGATATGTTCTAATATGACAAATCCGTCGCTTGGGACCCTAATGCATGCCGCATGGGAATAATCAGAGCCATTGAAAATACAGGGGAACTTGGATCATTACCAAAAGAATACTGGCATTAAAAACATTTGTTTAAACCCCAGACGGCAGAAAAACTAGCTCTTAGCTGAACAATCGATCACGAAATCAAGTTGATTCCTTGATCAACTCCTCACTGGGGCCGATATATCCACTATCCGAAAAACAACTTTAGGCTTTACAGGAATACTTGGAAACAATGATTAAGCAGGGAAAGATTACTTGCAGTCAATCTCCTGCAGGAGCACCAATATTATTCCTACCCAAACCTGATGGAAGGCTGCACTTGGTTGTGGATTATCGGAATCTAAACAAGATTACTATCCTCAACAAACATCCCCTTCCACTAATGTCTGAACTCAGAGATAGAGTAGCTGGCACAAAGATATACACCAAACTAGACCTTAAAGACAGCTACCACCTGATTAGGATTAAGGAAGGTAATGAATGGAAGACTGCTTTCTGGACACAATATGGGCATTACGAATATAAGGTTATGCCATTCACATTGGTCAACGTTCATGCAATCTTCCAAGATATGATGAATCAAGTACTTAAAGAATACTGGGACGTTGGAGTCGTATGTTATCTTGACGATATTCTCATCTGCTCACAGGATGAAAAAGAACACATTGAGGCTGTCAAAACGGTTCTACAAAGTCTGTCAAACTTGCAATTAGCGGTATCACTAAAAAGGTCGACCTTCTATGCCACTGAGGTAGAATTCCGCAGCTATATGGTAGCAGTCGATGGGGTGTCTATGAGCATGTGCAGGCAGAATTCATAATGGTTCCAAAAGCACCTAAGTTGGTCCGAGGAGTACAAGTCTTTATCGCATTTGCTAACTTCTATCGACTTTTTATAAAAAACTCCTCCACTATTTGTAAACCCATAACTGAGACATTACAGGGAAATCACAAGAATTTCAAATTAGGACTGGAACAAGATACGGCGTTCGAAGAATTAAAACACCTATTCACCACAGCCCCCATACGGCACCACTTCTTCCCAGAAAGATAAACAGTGGTAGAAACCGACGCTAGCAATTTCGCACGTGGTTGTGTGCTTTCTCAATACTGTGAAACAAGGTTACATCCAGTCACCTTTCATTCCAGAAAACTAAACTCAGCAGAGCACAATTATGAGATTCATGATAAAGAACCCCTCGCAATCCTCACCGTATTTAAGGAATGGAGACACTACTTGATTGAAACAGAAACACCAATTACCACCTTTACAGACCATCAGAACCTACAATACTTCCTCATCTCACAAGTCTGGAGTAGCTGACAAATTCGATGGGCTCAGAAGCTGGTGGAATACAATTTTCAGATTGTATACCGACTAGGCCCAAAGGGCAGAAAGCCTGACGCATTAAGCAGACGACGGGAGTACCGTCCTGCAGAGGTAGCTACGCATTGCGAACAAAAAGTTTTGAAAGTGGAAATTTTCTTGGTATTGTTGGTAGCGAGGATAGACGATGAAGGAGAAGACTGGAATAGAGATAAGGATTTGGATTTGGAACCTCGAAGAGCTGGAAAAGAACCCATTATTATGGTCTAAAGATTGCGCAAAAAGGCATATTTGCCAACTAAAGGCTCCAGAATGGTGGCAGGACATGACCTGTATGCTATTGAAGATGACGTTGTCCTGAAATATGGACAAGTATTAATAAGGACATGTATAGCCGTAGGGCTACGCGAAGGAACTTATTGAAGAGTTGCTCCGAAAAGTGGATTAGCGGTTTGAAGCGGACTCTGCACCGGTGCCGGAGTAATCGATGCCGAGTATACCCTTGAACTCAAGGTCGTGCTATGCAACTATAAAAATGAGGACTGCAAGATAACAATGGGCGATCGCATAGCTCAGCTGGTGGAAGAAAAGGTCCACAGCTCAGACATGATGGAAGTAGACGACTTGGAAGACACGGAACGAGGAGCAGCGAGATTCGGAAGCACCAATATAGCAACAAGATCCTTGATCGCTAAGGAACAGGAACCAAGTATCAGCTACCTACCAGTGTTGACTAAAGACAATGAATACTGGTACGACATTTCAGAAATACTGGAGAAAGTTCTAATGTCAAATGCGATAATCTTGCAAAAATGAATGAAGCAGTTCAATCCTTAATTCTTAAACAAGATACAGGCAGCGATCGGGACAGATACCACTTGGAGGCAACGGAGGGAAGAACTCCTTAGGTTATGACATAAAGGAAAGGATTTCCCCTAGGATTGGACCTTAACTGATCATCTACTATACTACAAGCAAAGACTATTTGTGCCAAATAGTCAGACGCTATATACCAAGATCGCAGAAGGATGTCAAGATGCCAAAGTGGCAGCACATTTCGGAAAAGAAAAAACCTTGGAAATCATTATGCGGGACTTCTGCTGAAAAAGACTTCCAGCATGGGTCAACAACTATGTACGATCCTGCGATGAATGCCAACATAACAAATCGACTAGACACGCCAAATACGGATTGCTGAAACCATTGCAAATAGCATATGCGGCATGGGCATCTATCTTGGTGGACTTTATTACACAACTACCAGAGTCGCAAGGATGCACTCAAATAATGGTAGTAGTTGATCGGTTTACAAAAATGGCACATTGCATCAGACCTCACAGCTCACCTACTGCCCAGGATGTCAGAAACAGATTTCTAAAAGAGGTATGGAGGCTGCACGTCTACCAACCGAAATCGTCTCAGACATGAACCCAAAGTTCGCAGCCGAACTTTTGGAATCCTTCTGCAAAGCGCTGGAAATTAGGCGAAGAATGTCAAAAGTGTTCCACCCTCTGACTGACGAACAGACTGCATGTACCAACCAAGTGCTGGAAGGATACCTTTGAAGTTTCGTCAACTATGATCTGGACAACTGGTTTCAGCTTTTACCTCTAGCTGAAGATGCGTATAACAACTCCACAACTAACGCTCAGGGGATGTCACCACTTTATGCGAACTATGGATTCCATCCCCAGACAGAGTGGATGAAGCAGCGCAAAGCTCAAAATCCAGTAGCAACACGCTATGTGAACTGGATTAAAACAATATATGAACAAGAACAAAGGTCACTAAAAAAAGCATGGGAAGGAACATCAAAATATTATAATTGGAAAGCTCGACAACAGCTGGACTTTAAGATCGGGGACAAAGTAATGTTAAATGCAAAGAACATTCAAACTCGACGGAAATCAAAAAAGCTTAGTCTTAAGGTATACGTCCATTTCAAATCATGAACAACCGCGGGTCACGTGCCTTCAAGCTCAACATATCCAATCGATAGAACATTGACCTAGTATTCCATGTGGAACTATTGGAACACTACCGCGAATCAGTTCATGATAATCGCCAACAGCCCACTAGAGTCCCTAAGGACATTGACGGCGATCTATAATGGGAGATTGAAACAATAGTAAGAAGCGAGATTAACACTTACAGAAAATGGGTACGCAGTCACTACCAAGACAAGCGGGAACTGTGGTTCTTTGTGCAATGGCAAGGGTGTTCAGAAGATGAGAATACATGGGAGCCAGCTGCTGGTATGGAAAACTCGGAGGAAGTTGTGGAGAATTTTCATTATGAAAATCCGGACATGCCGGGAAGTGCAGAAGTAAGAAAGTGAGGAAAAGGTTTTCCTACGGTGCCTAAGTAAACGCGGGAGGTTTTTTACCCTAACCAGACTGAGTCTTAAAATATATTTAAAAGAAAATATGAAGAAGTCATAAAGGTATTCGAGGCGAAGCCTGGTAGGAGGGAGCTCTTGCTAGGCTTATGGAAATCTGAGACACGTCTACAGACCTCACAGTAGTGTAACTGCGCACAGACCCTCAAATTACCGGAGTGCCAACACCCCCATCCAGCCCCCTTATGGGGCGCGCACGTTATTAGCAAGATTTCGCCAGTTGCGTCCCATAACTAAAAAGTCACATCAATGAAGTCCACTTCACAATAGCATATACGTTGCTGCCGTCCATCCGACTGCATGTTGTTTGCAGGGTATACGTGAGGGGGCCTTTGGTGACATCTGGGAAGTGGAACAGAAGAGATCTGTGGGAGGTGCATTGAGATAGGAGGCTTCAAGGTTAGGCTTCCTAAACTAGGGGCCCAAAGTGATGGGAAGTTTTTGGCGAAATACTCCAGGAGGATGCACCAGTAGCAGAGGCTATTAGGGGTATACCAAATCCACCCATACCCTTCTGAGATCAGCTATAGGTGGGTTGGTCCTAGTAATAGGACCCCTCTATGGAGGCCAGCAGTGCAATGGGAAGCATGCTCAGAATGGAAGACCTAGATAAGTTGGAGCCCCTTGAGACGTTGAAATGTCAGGCTCAGACTTGCGATTGGCACTAGGTGGCCCGGCATGAACTTGATCCCTTCATGACCGAAGAGACTACTAGAATGATAGTTAACAAGACTAAAGTAATATAATTATCTATGCAAACATCTAAGTTAGAGGCCGCTGTTTGGAATAAACATAGCGCAGTTATCTTAACGGAGGAATACTACTCCGTGACCACGAAAGGCTGTGATAAGTTTCAGGGCCAAACTGTGTTCGCACTTATAAGATTCTGGACGTTTGTGTACTAAAAGCAGGATGGTACTTCGGAGGCATAGTAGTTAGAAGTAGTCCGCGAACACTCAAATGTGGGATATAAATATCGAAGTGCCTCCTAACCTTTTCAGACATCACCAAGCAACGGAGAAGAGATCTTATCAATATAAAATTGTTTACCTCATAAATCTTCACTTTACCTTTACCTTATCGAGATGAGCCTTCCTCGACAGATTCTCCAAACAAAGATTTTGGCCTACCTCCCTCAGTTATACTAGAGATCAGCATCCGCCTAACACAAACAGTGTTCACACTTGTAAGATTCTGGACATTTGCATATTAAAACCAGCGATATAGTTCTTAGGCATTGTAGTTAGAAGTAGTCTACAAATACTCAGATGTGGGATATAACTATTGCACTGCCTCCCACGCTTTACGGACAATAGCAAGTAATAGAGCAGAGATTTTATCAATATAATATTGTTTCACACTAGGAATCTGTAATTTACCATTTTATTCAAGATGAGCCTTCCTCGACAGATTCTCGGATCAAAGATTTGGCCTACATTCCTCCTTTATACCAGAGTTTGGTATCTGCCTAACAGGTGCTCCACCATTATGCGGGCTCAGAGGGGGAATTTTGTTAGCCACTGCCACCTTGTACCTTTCTGGGCTCCTACCCTGCTCTTTTCCTGGATGGGAACCTGATTTTTCTCTCCTAAATTTACCAGGAGCCCATCTGGAGCATTGGCATGGCAGGGCTCCTGGCAGGTAACGCAGCAGGGCAAGCCTCTAAAACACCTAGCCCTCAGCCAGTGAGTTGGCTGGAGTAGGTAATGGGACTTTGGGCCCTTATTCTTCGCTGCCCTGCAGGCCCTGTAACGAAGACTACTTGTGAAATACCCCTCCTCCATTCAGTGAGTAGGCTGAGGCAGGGAATTGGACTAGGTACCTGTATTTTTCATGACCTCAGATGCTCCATAATAAAGACTATATACATCACAGTTTAGGGCCATAGAGCAAATGCTCTATTCAAAACAGGAACTATAGGAGATAACCTGATCTCTAACAAATTTGTCACTACCTTCCAGATCCCCACCAAGGCCCTAGATACATCTCTCATTCGGAAAATGGCTGTTGAAATATCCCGCTGAACCATAAACTACAGTACCCAACCAGGAATCCAGATAAGACAAGAAAGTAGTGAAATCATAGAAGCACTAGTGTGCTCAAAAGACAACTATAAAATGTTCCCATGAATGCTATACCTCACTACATGCAAGGCCACAATTGATTAGAGAAATGAGCTTATTACCTGCCCAGACAAACATATTACACTATCCTGCAAGAATGGCAGCAATGCACAATTCTCCACTATGAGAGAGCCCGACACTCCAGACTTTACAGCACAATTTCCTGCTATTTTCTGGGAAGAGAAAATCACCATAATATGGTCCCACTGTGGTGTAAATCACCATATCTGCAGTAATGATACCAGAATAGATTCAACACCACAGGTATTTTCAGTGCTGAACAAAATCATTCCTGCCTACCACCAGAAAATTGAGGAATGGAAAAAAAAGAAATCAGTTACCCTAACCAGGCTAACAACCTAGTCACCATATTCTCCAAACTGAAATCTAATGGCGAGATCAGTGTGCTCATATGTCACAAATATGGCTTAGTGAGGAAAGGGTTTCACAGGACTCATAGTTATAAGTCACAGGATTGTCATGTTTCGCACATGACCTCAGTTAGAGATCAAGGGTTTCATCCATATAACTAGTTAAGTCATATGACTTGATCAGATGATAGTTTCACCTGACTGATAGTTATAAGTCATAGGTATGTTATGTTTCATACATGACCTTGCTTAAAGGTCATGGATTTCACACATGTAACCATTGAAGTCATATGACTTGAGCAGATGATAGTTTCACATGACTGTTAGGCATATGGAAATCCAAAACAAGAAATGTGCACAGACCCATTGTAGGGTAACTGTGCACAGACCCTCGACTTTCTGGAGTGCCAACACCTCCCTCCATCCCACTTATGAGACCCACACATCATTAGCAAGATTTCGAAAGTTGCGTCCCATAACTAAAAAGTTACATTTATGAAGCCCACTTTATAACACCATATATATCGCTGCCGTCTGTCCAACAGCACTCCGTTGGCAGGGTATATGGGAGGGGACCGCTGGCGACATCTGGGAAGTAGAAGGGAAGATATCCGTCGCAGGTGCATTGAGATAGTAGGATTCAAACCTAGGCTTCCTAAACTATGAGCCACAGGTGATGGAACGTTTCCTGTGAAATACTCTAAGAGGATGTCCCAGTAGGAGAAGTTGTTAAAGACATACAGAATCAACCCATACCCTTCTGAGATCAGCTGTAGGTTGGTTGGTCTTAGTGATAAGACCCCTTTACGGAAGCTGGCAGACCCAGGGGAAGCACACTTAGAAAGGTAAACCTAGATAAGTCGGAGACCCTTAAGACATTAACATGTTGGGCTCAGACTCGCGATTGGCACTCGGTGACCCAGCATTGACCTGATCACTTCCTGACCGAAGAGACTACTGGAATGATAGTCAACAAGACTAAAGTAATATAACAGTCTATGTGGACAACTAAATTAAAGGCTGCTGTCTGGTACAACAAATAGCGCAGTCATCTCTACAGAGGAATACTATTCTGTTACCATGAAAAGGTGTGATATGTTTCAGGGTCAAATGGTGTTCGCACTTGTAAGATTCTGGACGTTTGCATATTAAAACCAGAGTGGTACTTCAGGGGCTTCGTAGTTAGAAGTAATCCGTGAACACTCCGGCATAGGATATAAATATCAAAGTGCCTCCCGAGCTTTACAGACATCATCAAGTAATGGAGAATAGATCTCATCAATATAAAATTGTTTACCTCATAAATCCTTTACTTTACATTTATCGAGAAGAGCCTTCCTTGACATAATCTCCGAACACAGATTTTGGCCTACATCCCTCAGTTATACTAGAGATTGGCATCTGCCTAACAATGACTCATAGTTATGAGTCATAGGTATATTATTTTTCACAGAGGACCTCATTTAGAGGTCATGGGTTTCGTGCATGTGACTATTAATATCATGTGACTTGTTAAGTTGTAAGAAATGTAGTCTGAAAAGTGACTACAAATGGAGGTCAATAAGACCTAGGAGATGAGCTCTTCACACCTTATTCCAAGTTACTTTCATACTTATTACTTTATGCTTTACTAATATATAAGACCTTTATGCTCTTTACAAGTTACTTTACTTTTACGAATCATAACGAGGACTGTACTATTCAAGTAGGGTCCAAGCAAGAGTACAATTTGCGATAAGGACTTGAGAGAAGGAGTCT
The DNA here is from genome assembly GCA_014065205.1 of Tuber brumale. Lineage (NCBI taxonomy): Eukaryota > Fungi > Ascomycota > Pezizomycetes > Pezizales > Tuberaceae > Tuber > Tuber brumale. The sequence continues at coordinate 102,832 of JACCEG010000121.1, forward strand.
CCCCCTCTTTATTGTAGACCTAGGTCTAATAACTATTGTCAAGAAAGAAACCGAAGTACTGTCTACCTGTTACTGAAAACTAATACCTGTTAGTGATCGTATTATAGATCTAGTCCAAAGAAACAATATCTTGGTTAATGACTTACGCGGAATTCTTAATCAACCTCTGATCAGTTGAAATTTCCTTTGAGAAATGTTCCACTCATCTATTGACCTCTCGAACTAGTAGTTCCAAGTCTAAATTCACCCTGATGATGAAAAATACAACACTATCAAGACTCTATTTGTCTCATTTGCATACAAAGTAATGCTGCAAGGCAATACCAATGCACTTGCAACTGCAATGCAAGTAATAGAATATGTACTCAATGGGCTAATTGGAAAATGTGTCTGGGCATACATGGACGATATTACAATCTACTTGAATAATATTCAAATCCAAATACCTTCTGTCCTTATGTAGCAACTTTAATGACTCAGTCTTGGAGTATGAGCTCTCTCTTATGCTAGTACTTATATTTGGATACTCACCTTATTTCTCACAACCTATACTACCAACTTTCAAATGTTTCGAAAGGTTTATCCACTGCAGTTGCATCAGATCTGGAACCCCAGCTACAGTATTTCAAATCTCAAGGAAACTATAGGCCAGAATGGATTTCTCTGTGAATAGAGAAACTGAAAACCTTATAGATGGAGTACTACCATGAATGAGTTAGCATGGAAAGTCCTTGAATACAAGAGAGTACCACTGTTAGTGGATTGTAAGAGACAAATGCAAGCACAATGACACGTAAGATGAACTATCATACAATATCAAGAGTACTTATACTACTCATATTATATTAATCGATGCAGGACAAATTGCTTTAGAAAATGATCACCCTCTTTGATTGAGTTCGTTACGGGGCCTCCAGGGCCCCGAAATACACTGGCTCCCGGCCCCATTCCCCTCCCCGGCCCACTCACTGGCCCGGGGCGGGGCGTTTTTGGAGGCTTGCCCTGCCCTCTTACCCGCCTGGGGCCCCGCCCCGCCCATGCCCCAGACTGGCCCCTGGTAAATTTGGGTGGGAAGAAACAGGGCCCCGTCCAGGGAAAGAGCGGGGTGGGACCCCAGACGGGGGGGGCCGTGGAGGGCCAACAAAACACCCCCCCGGGCCCGCGTAACAGGGGGGCGCTCGAGGACAAAACCCGCCCCGCCCTGCCCCGTAACGAACCCTACTCTTTGAAAACAAAAGTGGCAGGCCAGAAGTACAGTTCCTACTTTCCATCAGTTCGATTGTTATCAAAGCCTAGAAATAGACCATGTGTACGTTCCTGATAGACTTCAATATTGGGTAGAAAAGAGCAGAAGTTCACAGTGGTCAGAGATTCCTATGATGGCTCTGACAATTCATAGCGCTCCAGCAATCTCTGCAGATGTGGAAAGAGTTTTCAGCAGGTAGTCAATCACTTCTTAGTTGTTTAAACTCCTGTAGTTACTGCTTGAAAATACTAACTCCACTGCTCGTAATAGCTCATGCATTTTGATTTCCAATTGGTGGTACCATCTTAGTGATAGTACCATTAAAGCAGTTGAGTGCCTGAAGTCATGGGGCAAAGCATCTTTAATGGACACATGGAAATTAGATCATATTGAGACAATGCTAGAAGGGTTGGAAAAGTTGTATTTTACAAGTAGTTTGTTGGCATGAATAATGATTCTATCTTTATAATACAATGATTCTCGGCCACTAAAGCCGGGCAGTGGCCAGATCACCCACCTGTTAAATGAGTCAAATCATGCAGCATCTTCTGCCAAACCTGCCAGATGGACAGTCAAATTGCGCAAATGCTGAGGCGAAGCTCACAGATGCCCAGGCTGGGCCGGGCTCTTATTTGGAAAACCCAGTTTGCCACAGTCCGTCCAGGCCGTCTTTGAAAAAGCCTGGGTCAGTCCGGCCGTACTCAAAGCAGGATGGGCTGGCCGCTTGGGTTCACTGGGTTCAAATTTGGTGCACCCACGAGAATGTGTATGACTACCCGTAGTTTTCCATGTTTTTCAACTTGTCTTTTCTACTAGAAATAAATCAGTTGAAATCGGAGCTACTATGGGACCGAGCAATAACACACGGAGAGGATTCACTGGAGAGATGAAATCTTGGTAGAACAAAAGTCACGTTGAACAGAGGTCAAAGACAAAAAGGAAACAATATCTGGCTAACTGAGCTCCAAAATATAGGTAGCCCAAAGCCTATAGGTTCCGGCCACGCTAGATCCTAAAGAATTTCCGCAGGCCAGGCCCGGCTTCTATTTGGCCTCGCCTACCTGGCACATTGGGAACACTGGGGATAGAGTAAGCTAAAGAAATTTTTAGGCATTATCACAAACTTCTTGCACAGTAAATCTTAACCTTAGCACGGTTAGCTCAATCATATGGATCTAGAACTTTATATACGAACGCATCGTGCCAGCACCAGTGGTATCCCACGGTCATTGTCAATACAACTATGGAGTAAACTAAGCGAAGTGTCTCTTGGGGAAATTGAGGGGCGGTCAGCACCAACCAGCCCCGCTCACATTTTTTGAGTGTGGTCTATGAAACTTGTATCTAGGGGGGAGAAATGATTCTTTTCCAACCAACAACCTTTCTCCTGCAAACAGGAAAGATATCTCTTTTCTTCTAATCATTCCATCTCCACCTCGTCCCTTTTGATTCCCCTTCCTAAATACACCCCGACATAGCTTATCCTTGCACCTACCTCGAACCAAGACCTCATAATGTGACTTATAGAATAATCTAGGACAAATTGCTCCTTGGCCGTCCCCCATATTATTTGCAACCATCATACAGCTAGTTATTTTGTGCTGTCGTATTAGCAGCAGTGATCCCCAGAAGCCACTCATGACCATGGGTTAGTAGTCCTACTAGTTCTGCCGTAGTTTTGAAAAGACTGGGTGAGACCGGTCGACATTGTCAGGAGCCACTCAAGCCCGGTGGTGCCCAGGTAGCCGCCAGGTGAAACCCCGCAAAAACCTAAACCAAAGTAGCCCAATGCCCAGGTAATCCAAAGACATTTATGGACAGCCTACAGATTTCTGCTTTTAATTCCACTGAGCAGGAGAATAAAAACAACATACTCCCAGCGCTATAGATTTCGCTTAAGAAATCAATGTCACAGGCTGATAAACTGCCACTACACCCACACCTATACAAACCTTATACTTCACTATGATACCTCAAGGTGCCTTATACTTCAACCTATAAGATTCTTCACACAACATTTAACCAACTTGAGTAAACCTATATACATTAGCAGGAATGTATTGTTATAACGAATTAGGCTTGTAGAATGACAAACACTTTCTTGGTAATGGAATAGAAGAGATTGCTAGAAGCCCCGACCCACACATGACTCAGACTAAGCCCGGCTTTGCTTCCGAAAAGCTATTTTTGCGCAGTCCGGCCTGCCGGTCCCTGAAAAGACCTAGGTCTGTCCAGCCATACCCAAAGCCGGACGGACTGGCCACTCAGGCTCACTACGTAGAGTATTACCCCAGTGGATTACTCCTGTGGAACTGCCTCGGACAGGCAAGATTCCCCTGCCTGGCTGGGGAGATTATGAGCCAAGTGGCTAGAGATACCTACTCTAGTGTGATACACAAGGCACGGCATAGGCAAAGTAATTGCAGTCGACAAAGGGAGAGCCGAGCTGAATGAGGAGCTCCTGCTCCAAAGTCCACACGAGACAACTCTGGGGACCGCTCGGCCGCTCCTAGTCGGTTGGGGTAGGATTACAGCGCTTGTGGGGTGCGTTCCTTTCACAGTTAAAAGGACAGCTAGTTCAATCAACCTCTCACAAGCCAGACCCAACAGGGTGGAAAAACTCCAACTTCACCCCGACTCCCACCCCTGGCGGAAAACGGCATGGAAGACCACCTCCATTGGGTAGTGAGGATAGCGCTTACACCTCCGCGAAGAGGGACAACACCACTAGCACAAATAGATCAAGGAAGAGACCCGGAAAGCGCATTTAGAAGCAGAAAATGTGAATAATATGAAATAAATTGTGATAGAAATTCTAAGACGCGATGGCTAACCTCAACCACATAGAAATAACCTACTACAAATACCAAACAATAGAAAATAAAGAGAAGTTGAAAAGCCCCAACATAACCAAACAGAAAAACCACTAGATATGTGCAGCACAATCGCATAAAAATTCCATGTATGAAAAGAAAGCAGTGAAGCCGAGTGTGAGAAGTCCGTAGAGGGCAAGAGGTAGGTAGGTGAGAATGAGAGGAGGCAATCAACGGTGGCGATAAACATGTTCATGAGGCTGTTGGGGTCTCTACAAACAAGACACATAAGTTAGCCATATTGGGAGGCAGTACAGAGAGCGATGCCTCACCTGCCTAAGATGTGCTAGGGGCTGCATATGAAGGAGGCTGTAATAACGCTATCACTCCAGCGCCGCGACCCCAAAGCCCCCACAAGATTGGTGTATTGCCGTTATTGTCCGGTTTTTGGAAATCGACGTCGCCCCGTCCCAGTAGTATCTGCACAACGTGCTCGTGCCCATTCGCAGCAGCCCAACTGAGTGGTGTTCGGCCGTCATTATCTGGTTTGTCGGGGTTGACGCCATCACATTCGAGTAGCATTTCCACCACTTCCCTGTGGCCAACCCAAGCAGCATACAGGAGTGGTGTTCGGCCGCGGCAATCTGATTTGTTGGGGTCAACTTCATCCTGTTCGAGTAGCATTCGCACCCCCTCCGCGTACCCACACTCAGCAGCCACCGAGAGTGGTGTTCGGCCGCCATTATCTGGTTGGTCGGGGCTGACATCTTCCCGTTCGAGTAACATTCGCACCACTGTCTCACAGCTACACCAAACAGCATATAAGAGTGGTGTGCGACCATCACTGTCTTGTTTGTCAGAATCGACGTCGTCCTGTTCGAGAAGAATATCTGCCACTCCTGCATGCCCACTCTCAGCAGCGTACGAGAGTGCTGTTCGGCCATCATTGTCTAGTTTGTCAGGGCTGACGTCTTCCCGTTCGAGGAATATTCGCACAACTTCCTCATGCCCGTTCTCAGCAGCCAGCGCGAGCGGTGTTCGGCCGTCGCTCCCTGGTTTGTTGGGGTCGACATTGTCCCGTTGGAGTAGAATTTGCACCACTTCCTCGTACCCACGGTCAGCAGCAAGAGCGAGTGGTGTTTGACCGTCGTTATCTGGTTTGTTGGGATCCACATCGCCCCGTTCGAGAAGCATTTGCACCACTACTGCGTGTCTATTCAAAGTTGCCCAACCGAGTGGTGTTCGGCCCTCATTTCCCAGTCTTGTGGGGCTGGCGTTGCCCTGCTCGACTTCCATTTTCATCAATTTCCTGTGAATGGTGAATAGGTAAAGTACAATCAGAAATGGATATGTGGGGATGAAGTTCGATAGGAAAATGGAGGTGTTGGTTATTCCAAGGGAGATGGGCGACTATATATACAAAAACACACATGCCAAGAGGCGGCGCGCGCACAAATACTCAGGGCAGTACCAGCTCATGTAACAGGAAACCGGTCCCCTCATGGCAACAAGCCTGGCCCCAATTCCATCTGTGTTGGCAACCAAACTACGAGGGCTCATTGAAATCAATAGCGCGACCACGCCCTCCATACCTTCAAGATAGCTTAAGTGGATATGTTGTTATTGTAGCCGAATAATCAATCCAATATAGTTAATTTCTCTCGATCTGAAAGATCTCTTTTTTACTGCACCCGGTAGCACTAAGAAGAGCAATTTCGCAAAGGCAGATCCGCAGGGTGACTGGCCTATCGAGTCCTAACAGGCTGGAAATTTAGATAGTCAAGCGATTTCTGACATTATTGCATGAGTTATATCAAAAGCTTTGGAGGTGCCCCGGGGCGCTCCACAAGGGTAAACCGGATTAACTGCACTGGGGAAGCCCCCCTGGCAATAGCAACAAGTTCTTAACGACATGCTTGTAATTTCTCTATTGAAGGACCCTTGTCGGCATCAAGATTCTATCATCCCATTTCGACGGCTGGATTGTGGCGCAGTTTATCGGTGTTCAAATACTCCAAGTGTGAAATCCACATTACAGCAGCTACACTATATCTCAATCACCTCCCATCAGCGTTGCAACACTAGCATAAGTATCCCCAAACCCCGAAACCCTTCTCATTGCACCAAGATTCTGTCGCGTACAGCTAACTACATAAAGAATCAGAAATGACCTGCGGAGTGGGCCAAGTGATGCACGGAGAAGGTGGTGCTCTACAAGTAATGAAGGAAGAATAGGTGACAGAAGGCAGTTGTGTCTAAAGAATTGTATAAAGATGTCCCATACGCACACAGATGCACAAACGAACAAACCAGAAACAAACTCTGATCAATATATTCGGCGAGAGGACAAGGAAATATCCTCCCCGCGGTAGGTTTTATATAGAATAGAGGCGTCAAGCTCTAGGTTACAATTAAAACCTGTACAGAAACTAGAATCCTGTGACTTTAGTCTTGTTCAGTAACTTTTTTATTCGGCCAGCTTGGTCATAGTCACCATGAATGGTTCACTTACCAGTAACCCTAGGAAATATTTCTGGAATGTCAAACAGCTTTGAAGGATAGCGGTAAACCCAAGCTAAAATAGAATCCCTATTACAAACCGTCTGTTTTACTCTCACAGCCTAGGCCACTTTGAAGAAAGTTTTTAATTCAGATTAATTCTGTCACTGACAACCAGTGTGCCCAAGCGTTCCTGCAGGGCCATGAAGGACGGTGTCCCGGGCTTCCTGGGCATTCTATCTGAGAATGAAGGGCACTAGTGTCCATCTTTTGCAAAGACGGGAATCTGCGAGGTCGACTGTAGGTTCCGGTCACCTGAGACTAGTGCTATTCCTAAATGAGTCCTCTATTTACCTGCACGGCGCGGGACTCACCCTCTGTTGCTTACAGGTACCAATACGTATAATACCTACTGTCACCGGCCACCATTTGTAGGGATCTACCCGCCATTCCCCGCAGCTACCCACCATCACCCACAGTGGCTTACGGTCGCCAGTAGTTCACAGTCATCACAATATCAGCCAAGACACCTACAGGCCCTACCGCCCATCCCTGGGAGATCTCAGAAGGGACACCACGACCACTGTCCATCCCGGACAACGTCTTCCATAATCTCGTCCGGTGCGCCCACAGGTGAAGACGGACGCACTGGACTATTGTGAACACTGACTAAAAACCAACTTGCCCATGAATAGATAACATGAGGCAATCACGATTGTGCTCATTAGTTACAACAAGTCCATCAAGTCGTCTAACAATATGATATCGTGCCTAAAATGCCGGCACAAGTGAAGAGTGCAAGTTTCCACAATGCAATCAGATTGTTGGTGTTCAATACTACCAAATACACAAACTCAAGTCCGACGATGCGATGATTGAACTAAACACCACGCAGGCAAATCTAACAGTAAAATACGTGCCACCCTATACCCTCAATTCCTCACTTACAGCCTTGTACCCACATGTCTTCCACAGCCTATCTACCAAGTCGTCAATTAACTTCACCGAGGTCTATAATAGCTGGAATGCAACGACAAATTAACCAGACACCTATATAGGGCACAGTAGCAATCTCAAGCAATTTAGAACGAAAGGGTTTTCGATCATTCATATCCTGACCCGCGGACCCCCGCGACATCAGATATCACTCGCTGCTGCTTGGCTTGGAAAACTTTCACCTTCCCCACTTAAACGACCGTTCGCATCCCACGTCCCAAGGGATGTTGTGGCGACTCACGGAAAATCCGCCGGAGACCGGTGGTGGTTCTATAGTTCCGGTTATGTTGAGTTCCGGTTATGTTGACTGAAGCACTGTGAACGGTTGCATTTCTGAAGCTCAATGAAATCTGGTGTTGTTAATCTGCAAGGAGCATGGGATCCTGGGAGCAGCTCCGCAGAAGCAAGGAAGAAGCCCCGCCAGCTGGCTGGCAATCCTCGCTGGTACAGGGACCCTCGCAGGAGAGGGATAACATGAGGAACAAAACAACCACAGGGCTTTTGTTATTGGGATACGGGTCGGAACCTAAAGAAACTCGAAGGAATCGTGTCTCTTTCAGTAAGGGCCAGGTATAGCGTGGAAAATGGCGGTCTCATAGTCAAGTGGCCCTGGGGAAATAACCTCAGGGTTTGTGGGGCCTCGGTTCTATCCAGGAATGGGAGAGGACCCTACTAGTGACGGGGGTAGAGCACCAAGCACTGATTCGAGCTTATTCCAAGATCCTACCTCTGTATTCTTTAGTTCAATCATGTTGACTTATAACCCTACCCACGAACCCATTAGGCCAGCGCTAGTAACATTCAACAGTAATTGTCAAAATAAATATGGAGTCAGAACAGGTAATGTCTCTTGGGGAAACTGAACGGTAACCAACCAACCCCACTCAGTTCTTCCCCAGGGCATAGTCCGAGGAACACTTGTGTGTCTAGGGGGGAGAATGTAATTTTTTTCCGACCGACAACCCTTCCCCAGAAAGCAGACCAGATACGGCCCCCCCCCCAAACCCCCAAACCCCCAATCCGACTATTCATTCCCATTCCTCCCCCTTTCTAAACAATCCTCCGATACACCATATCCCAACTCTCACCTGCCGTGCAGACTTCATAATTTAACTTATAAGATGATCTAGAACCAGGCGACCGTTGGCTATAATACCTTTTACATCATCTACTGCCATAATACCCTCCGTTTATCAAGCTTTCTTGTACTATTGGTGACAGTACTCCACCAAACTGTTTGTCTTATTGGTCTTGGCCAAGCTCTAGTCGCTACCCTACGGTCGTTGAGGACTTTATTATTTCAAAGCAATATATCTCTAAAGATGCTATCACAGAGTAACAGTGATGCGCTAACTCAGCCGCACCACCAACACTCACGCCGAGGGACTGCACGGTACACCGCACCAAATTCCTTCAGCAGACAGTACCCGGATCGCTGATATCAACCCCATCCTCAGATGTAAAAAAAGGCGAACCATTTTGTGTTGGTTTCTCCTACACTTTGTATTTTCTTACCCGGATGAACTCTGGTTCGATATTCTCCCGTATCTCCAGCTCACAGGAGTTATACCCTAGTCTTATGAAATGCTCTTGCCAAAGTTGCTAAAGCCCTAGGTGTGGTGATAGCTCCTAGGGCCTTCCAAGTTAATAGAATAATCAATGTCTTACTCTGATAGTCTTTTGAACAGGGTAGACTTGGGGTATCATAGCTACTGTACTCACTCATCTCAGCTCCTTGCTACGATAATACAAGCACGGCCATTCGCTAGTATTCAAAACGGGCAGATTCAGAACGCTAAGGTTAGGGTTTCATTTCACTGATTCTGGTATCATACCTTCGGCGATGGGATATAGCGGAACTAGCCCTAAGTGTCGCGTCACGGCAAATGGTCTATTAAGGAAACCGATGGCGATCGCTAGCCGGTATCGGGAGAAACTAGTTGGAGGGGATAAACTGTTTGCGAGTATATAAGACGAGCTTCTTAAAGCTTAGTCTATTCCTACCTATTTGCCTGTAATGGGAGTTACTAGACACCACCTCCCAGAAAAATATGAGAAAAATATTGACAAATAGCAGGAATGAAGAATAAGAAAGGAGATGATATGGCTGGGCAATAGTTTATGGAGCGGGGATATTTCTGATAACGAGGGAGGAAGAAGGTAAACGAGAAAAGCCATAGGACAAATGAAAGAGACAATATATACCGTTGGACTGTAATTGAGAGAATTGATTGTGTTGTTAGGTGGGTGTCAACTTTTATGAGAAGGTATCAGAAGCTTAGAGGCAGCATGGGAGGGGGTCAAAGCAGCCTGGACTGTTCGGTTGAGGGGAGGCCGCTATCTGCAAATTGGAAGGAGAGTTCCAGAGGTCCGGTATCATATGGTTCCGGTCGATCAAATTCTGCTGATAGTGATAGCGAATGCTGGCAGTAGGTACTTCGTAGCGAATGAAGGAAAACACTTGTGGGGAGGAGAGAGTGGATTTGTCCGGCATGTGGTCCTTAGCCGATTTTTTCTTCTATAAATACAGAAAGAGGAAACACATACCACAGACGTGAAAACCCTCATAACAGGAAAAATAAAACACAACTAATCACACCCCTTCCAGTTAAACGGCACCATTGCCTCCGACCAACCTCATATCCTAGCGACTACCAATTGGGATTACATATCCATCAGATAGGGGTGCGTGCTGGCCATTAATGTCCGTGATAACGGTGTCAAGGTCACCACCTCTGAATTCCAAGCGTATCCCATCCGCCCCCATGCCCAGCTGAGGCCGGGAGAGAGGACTAGCCAACCAAACAGCAACCTTGCGACTTGATAATGTCCATTAGATAGAGCCCTCGATAGTGATGTTTGGTTCGTGCTATCTGGCATGGCGGTACGGACATCTTTCCGTTCCAAAAGCATCCTTACTACCGCCGCAAGCCCGTTCCCAGCGGCCCACGAGAGTGACATCGCACATTCAGTGTCTGCCAGATTGGGATTGATGTCCCCTGGCTCCAAAAGGACCTTTACTACCCCCGATGCCCCCGGAAAACGGCCGTAAGAGTGGCGTCTTGCCAGATCGGGTATGTGTCTGGTTGGGATTGACATCCCCCCGTTCCAAAAGCATATTTACTACCCCCTCATGCCTGTTCCAAGTGGCCCACGAGAGTGGTGTCCGGCCATATTCAGTGTCTGTCTGGTTGGGATTGACATCCCCTCGCTCCAAAAGCATCCTTACTACCCCCTCATGCCCGTACTCAGCGGCCCACGAGAGTGGAGTTTGGCCATACCCGGTGTCTTCCTGGTCGGGATTAACATCCCTTTGTTGCAAAAGCACCTTTACTACCTCCTCATGCCCGTTCCCAGCGGCCCACGAGAGTGGCGTCTGGCCAAGGTAGGTGTCTGCCAGGTCAGAATTAACATCCTCTCGTTCAAAAAGCATCCTTACTACCCCCTCATGTCCACTTCCGGCGGCGAGTGAGAGTGGTGCCTGGCCATATCCGGTGTCTACCTGGTCGGGATTGACATCCCCTCGTTGCAAAAGCACCTTTACTACCCCCTCATGCCCCCTCCCAGCAGCCCATGAGAGTGGCGTCCAGCCATGTTCGGTGTCCGCCTGGTTGGGATTGACATCCCCCCGCTCCAAAAGCATCCTTACTACCCCCTCATGTCCATTTCCAGCGGCGAACGAGAGTGGTGTCCCGCCATACTTGGTGTCCGCCTGGTTGGGATTGACATCCCCCCGCTCCAAAAGCATCCTTACTACCCCCTCATGTGCATTTCCAGCCGCGAACCAGAGTGGTGTCCGGCCATCACTAGTGTCTGCCTGGTCGGGATTGACATCCCCTCTTTCCAAAAGCATCCTTACTACGCCCTCATTCCCGTTCCCAGCGGCCCACGAGAGTGGCGTTCGGCCCCCACTAGTGTCTGCCTGGTCGGGATTGACATCCCCTCGTTCCAAAATCATCTTTACCACCTCCTCATGCCCTCTTCCCGCTGCCCACATGAGAGCCGTACCCCCCACGCTATCGATTGCATTAACATCCCATTGGTTCATCTTCAACATATCAGCAACTACCCCCACGATCCCGAGAAACGCTGCTCCGTGGAGTCCTGTAAATCCTACAAGTCCTCCTGATAAGGGAAAATAAGGGCCTTTGCCTCTATCTCTCTGATGATGCGATAACATTAGTTGGGCAGATATATGCTCATCAAATCTATCCAGAAGTCTCAGCGCAAGCACTTTTACATTTTCCGTCATGCCCCTTCTCATGTGCTCCCCCCAGTAACAAGAAGCATATTCCAGAAGTGGCATTGCCGCCGGAGCCGAGCAACGTGTTGGTGGGAGATCGCGGACACATTCGAAATTGAGGTATGTCAAGCAAACCTCTGCAATTGCTGAGTGGGGGTTATGAAATAGGGTTGGATCACTTGAGAGATACTCTTGCAGAGTAAAGTGCACTAGCCGGACAGTGGGCGAGCACGCCTCGACGGTGACAAGACCCAGACAAGATGCTAGGAGCGTCCGTAATGCAGGAACATTTTCGATATCCGGACCCGTAGATCCCACGTCCACTCCCAAGGCATGGCAGAGCTCGTCGGCCCGTAATGGCCGTTCCGAATACAACACCCACATCAGCACCTCCGGTCCGAGTATTGGCTTGTTCCCCTTCTGCGACTTCAGTCGGGTTAGAGTTGCCGTGTAGGCATCGCTCAGTCCATTACCCTTTGTCATCTCCTCAAGTTTCTTCCTTCTCTGACGAATTGTCACCTCTCCCAGAATAGCATCAAGGTTCAGTGAAACAAGGAGGAATCTGCACACAATTGTGGGTGAGTATAGGTGAATGATAGAGTGGGAATGACAAATGCACCTACATATCGGATATCTTTTCCATGATAGTTACAATAATATCAGCCTGTAGATCATCGTTCATCGCCTCCGGATCCCTGTCCTCGTCCAACCTCATTTCCAGATAACCCCTAATGTCATCCATGGTAGGGCTGATGGGTACTACAATCGCCTTGCTAAAATATCTTAGAATATCTTCTTGGACATGGGGCCTTCCCGTGAGGAATATTCGCGTCTTAGGAGACTCCCGAACAATATCTCTCAGCGACTCCAGCAGCCTTGGCAGATGCTTCGGTAAGCATTCATCTAGCGCATCAATGCAGATGGAAACTTGGGGTAGTGAAGCAATAGTGACTCTCAGCATTCCCATCAGATCCGGAAGCCGCAACCTTCTGCCACCAAGCTCCGTCTTTCCTTCTTGGAACGCGTCGCGCAGATGCTTCGGGATCTCCCCTCTGCCCACCAGTTGCTTCAAGATAGCCCCCATCAGATTGGAAATTGTCTGTTCTTGCTGAGCAAGGAAGTCGCAGTACAAGCCCAAGACGGCGATATCCTCCTTCCTTGCGTGATCGCAAAGGCTATCAATCACCAGTGAGCTAGTATTTCCGACCGTCAGCAATTTTCCCTTTCCTTGAAAGAACCCCGCCACTTACCTTAGGTGCGTCTTTCCCACTCCCGGATTCCCGCAACAAAACAAGACTGCGTTCTCGACCCCACCCTCACCGCCTCTCCACTCCCGAAACTCGGCCGTTTCCAAAAGCCAATCTCCGACACCGTCGAATCGCTCGGTTCGCACACCCTCATGCCTATCATTTGGCTCCAGTGGAGAGAGCCAGCGCATAATCTGTTCATCTTCGTCTGACTTATACACGGTTTTGTTGAAACAACTTATCATATTGCAGCAGTTGGCATTGCCATCGCCGATCCTGACAATTGCAGTCTGGGCCATGATGTTCTATTAAAGTTGTGGGTTGAATGTAGAAATGGTAAAACAATTTGTGGGGGTAACTTATCGGAGGAGTTTATAAAATTCTGTGAGAACGGCTGAAGAAAGCGGGGAGATGAGGCTCGCTTTGTAACATTTAATATCCAATCACCTTGGGAGAATGAATGACATAATATGAGAAGGCAACCGCCGAGCGACTGTTGCTAGTAACTTATTGTAATGTGTTTCAACATCAGGAATCTCCTACGTTTTCTGCAGTAAATCGCACCGAGAGGGGGTTGGCCAGGTTATTCGGATTCAGCAGTGAACAGGGGCTTTTTTGGGATAAGAGACGCTTTGGATTTACTCCCGCCACTGCACATTCTCCGACTCACCATTATTACCTATGCGCTTATGCTCCTCCCAGTATCCGGTAGATATCGCATTTCCAGTTCCCCGACCATAAACTGTTGCCGGTGAGCTGTCAGAGCCTGGATGGAGATAGCTTTAGGGTTGTATGCCTTGTAGGGGGGTATTGTGCTACAAGTAAGATGATAGACTGACAGGGTAGCAAAATGGGTGCGAAAAACGAGAAGGACTCAGATACTACAGTGACCCGGCAGACGTGTTCGTGATCTGGCACCTGGCTATTACGCTATAGGAACCCGGTGAGTGGGAAAGATGGTGGAATTTTGGGCTTGAGAGTTGTCAACGATCAACCTGCGCGAACAAAGGAGAATGACAACTTACAGTATTAGAACGGTAAAGCAAAGGAATTAAAATCAAAATTAAATCATAAAAAGAGAAATCAAAGAAAACAAATGCTAGTTAATTGTGCGATATTACTGATCGCTCTGAGGATCTAAGCGGTGGGGGGAGATAGTGAGCCGTAGATAGTTATAGTGTTCCTAGGAATGCTGTAGTCCGTTCCTTTTGTTCTGGAGTTATCATGATTTATAGATAAGGTTCTCCGGAGTTGTCTCTCCGTTACTGTCATTGGAGTAGACGAGGAACTTGGTAAATGGATAGAGGAAAAGATAAGTGGCTTAAGTGGTACGAATAGAAGAACCAGGATGGTTTTGCTTTATATATCCTACTAGCTTTTCTACTGGCTCAGGGAGCGCCGAACAAGGGAACGAAGTTCATGACAATGCGGTACAGTACCGTACCTTTCTCATAAATACCCTATAATGCTCAACTCCCATTCGATTCTGCTCACCGCGCCACTGTGCTGCCAGTATTTGTCAAGGGTCCCAAAAGAGGAGTGTTATGACCGGGAAGAAGGATATTATAGAATGATGGGCGCTCATATGCCCGGGATAGGGAATCTTTAACTATGATATTTCCCAAGGGCGTCAAATAGCTCGAGCAACTGAGGCGCGCTCTGGTGGGGGGAGAAAACGGAAATTACCAAACTCTTCTGAGTGGCGGTCATGTCTCCTCTAGATGCTTTTGCAGTTCATTTTTTCACTACATACATTTCCAGATACATTACCCATTACCGAGAGGAATGAGGATGAAATGTAGATTAATTAACTTGGACACTAGCGCTATTGCTATAAGGTGTCAAGAAAAAAAATCACGATCAATTTCATGAGTTGAGGATTTTCGTGAGGCAGCTCAGGTATCATATGCGAGACATGCTTTGCGAAGACTTCTACCGGCTGACTGTACGATACATCACCCCACGAGCCAGAGATCAGTAACCGTGCCAAGGTTCCCACCACATCAAATGATGCTACGCGACCTTCGAGGTAGGTGGCACTCCGCTGGTGTGCCTCACAGTTCAATGATAGTAACAGTTCAACGATAGATTTCTTACATGCTACGAGAAACGTTTACAATAGAATGACCAATTTCACGACTAAGAAGCTACTGAACCTTTTGTCGCTTACTCTTCTCCTTCACTGCCTTGCACATTTGTTTACAAATTTCCCTCCACTACTTTTTTTATCTTATTGTCTGCTAACTTCTGTGCATTGTCTAGGATCCGCTGAGCCTTCCAAAGCTCCTTCTCTGCTTGGTCTTCCTCTCTCTGATGCACAATTGCTCGACCTTCATGAGTGTAAAGAACGCCCCCCTTTTGCAACGATCGCTGGGAACATCTCTGCCATGCAGCCCACGCTAGTTCTGCTGCTTTGGTGTTTTGAAGATCTTCTAATGCAAGTGCTCCACTCTGTGCTTGAGCCAAGCTCCCCATCAAATATTTCTTACCCCCACTGCTAACTGAAGGTGGAAGGAATTTAATCTCAGACTGAAGTGAGTCCGCATGATGCTTAAGCGAGCATATAGTTTTTAGTGTGGATTGGAGACTCAGATCTTCGGGCTGGAATGAGGGGGCTGGGATTTAGGAAGGTGGGGTCTGTGGAGAAGGGGTCTGCTGGGAAGTGGTCTGTGGAAGATAGATTTGCAGAGAAAGGGTAGGTGTAGGTAGGGTCTGCAGAGATGGACTCTGTGGGAATGGAGTTTGTAGGGATGGGGTTTGTGAAAATGGGATTTGAGCGAATGGGCTTTGCGGGAATGGGATGTGGGGGGGTGGAGTTTGTGAAGTAGGAGAATTATCTGTGAGTATAAGAGGTAGTTTGCTTAGAACTATTGCTGGATTGAATGGTATGAGGCCAGTTTTCTTAAAAGCAGATATGATGGTTGTAGGTTTAAATGTTTGGGTATGAATGGACTTGATTGCGTTAAAGAATTCTATTTTGTTAAACTCTGTGCATCCAGTCCTAGTAGCACTATCCAAAGCCTCTATATGATAATGTTTATACAGTTGGAAGACTACCACATCAAGTGGCTGTAAAAGGTGTGTACAATGAGAGAGAAGGCAAAAGAGAACAATTTTGTGATTATCACAAAAGGTGATAAATTCGCAGGTGCAGTGAGAATTTTGTCCATCAAGAAGGAGCAGCCTCCAAGCTCCAACTTGCCGTAAAGCTGTAACATGCTCAAAGTGGTAAATCCAGTCAAATGCAGACTTATTATTGGAGTATCCAGTATCTGATACTCCAATGAAAAAGGAGTCTGGAATGTCAGTTTTCGTATACCAGTCCTCCATATGGAGTGCTCCTGATACAATCAGCATCGGGGGCAAGACAGCCCCATCACCACTGATGCTTTCAATCACGGTAACCAACTCCCTTACACTTGAACTTGCAATGAAGAGAGGCCGCTGCGAGTCCCGTGTAACTACCTACTGATCACGCCCAATCCCAATTCTAAAACCGGTCTCATCAAAGTTATAGGTATCGGAGTCCACAATAGCCTTCACATCATTGATTTTCTGATATCGTACTAACCAATCACGAAGGATATCAGGATTATGCAACTGCTGTCTCTCTACATCAATTGCCTTCTGCTTGCGGACCTAATATTGTGGTTATCATTTGAGAAAGCAAGTGGTCCACATATGGCTCACGGTGGGTGGGGCTGTCATTGGATCAGTAGGGGCGTTTGCGAGTATTGAATTTGCATAAGAACTAATTGTCAAGGTCGCGTGGCAGATAGTGGAAGGAGATGTTTGTGGCAGGTAGTGGAAGGAGATCTTTGTGGAAGGAGACATTTCACCATGACGAAGACATTCGTCATGAGGTTTTATTAGATTTACTTTCACGCACATGACCTATTAAGAGGTCATGGAGGCAGCGCACGGGGCTAAGAGGGCTGCGCTGTTTGATTTAATTTCATGCACATGACCTATTAACAGGTCATGGGGGCAGCGCACGAGGCCAAAGGGGATGCGCAGTTTGATTTACTTTCACGCACATGACCTATTAAGAGGTCAGGTGGTTTACGTATATGACCAATGATGCGGTCATATGATGTTTTTCATGAGTCACGATTATGACTCATAGTGGTTTTGATTTATAAGCGGGTTGAGTGAAGGACTATGAAAGGAGGCCGGAAGAGCCAGGTAGATAGTTCTTCACGCAACCACCTATTATACTTTCTTACCTATACTATTAAGAATAGATTCTATTCTACCACTTGGAGAGTTCTACCACGATACAACTTGATTATTAGCATTCAAAGAAGGAACATAGACAACGATCTAAGAATAATAAGCGAGGTTTTGGTAAGCAGAAGGAACGAAGTAACGGTGCACTAAGGAAGAGAAGTATCGCACTATTACAAGGAGACTAACAGACCACTGTTGCCTGTCACAGAACCCGTATTGACATCAGGGAATATGTAGGATACCTAACATTTGGTTTTGTCTCAAAAGTGACACCCAACAGCAACATGGAGGAAGAACAGGCAGGAGAAGGGACGGGGACGACCCCGGCCCCACCAGCACCATTGAACGTGGTGAGCATGACGGGAGAACAATTGAAATACATGGTAGCAGGACTCAGACCTGCACGGACGTTGGAAGGACTCAAATTGAGGAATCCTGACGTCTTCGATGGAGAACCGACCAGGCTCACAGGATTCCTGGTACAGCTTAAACTGTACTATGAAGCCAAGGAGTGGACGAGCGAGCACGACGACAAGAAAATCAGATTCGAGAAGATGGGGGGCCGAGAATTGGACGAAATGGAGGAGGCTTTAAACGACAGCAGTCCCCAGTAAGGAGTGGTCTGAGGGACGACCAGCATGAAAAACCCACTAGGATTATACAAATATCGATGGCAAGGACTACAAGGTACAAATCAACACAACGGATAACGACGACGACGAATCAGATCAACTGATGATAAAAATCAAAATACTCTCAAAAAACGGGATTACCGAAACCAACACGATGGTCGATTCGGGAGCAACAGAGGACTTTATCGACAGAAAATTCTGCAATACCTACTGAATACCCCTCACGAAAATCGACAAACTAAGAAACATCTATGTGGTTAATGGAGAAAAGCGCAAGGTGGGCCCCATTACCCACGTGGCCGAAATAGCCATGGAAACAGGATCTCATCAAGAAACGATAACATTACAGGTAGCAAATATGGTCAAACATACTGCTATCCTGGGAATACCATGGCTAAGGAAACACAACCCGAATATCGATTGGGAAAAAAGACAGATCAACTTCGGAAGCAAAAGGTGTACCCAAGTATACCTAAACGAATCACCAAAGATCAACGCAGTCCCTACTGAACTAGCCAGATGGGAAAACAAATATAGTCAAATCACCATGACAAGAAGCGAAAAAGTGGATATTCGGATCCAACGGTTGGATCCTGAAGAAAAGATACCGACCAAAGGGTCGCATGGAGCGGCTGGACACGACCTGTGAAGCATTCAAGAGGAAATCATCCCGGCCAAAGGGCAAGCGATGATAAAGACAGGAATAGCGATCGGACTACCGGATAGCACCTATGGACGAATTGCCCCACGAAGTGGATTAGCGACCAGGCATGGCCTAACCACAGGTGCGGGGGTGATAGACGCAGACTATCGCGGAGAAATCAAGGTTCTCTTGATGAACCTGAAAGAAGAGGACTACGAAGTCAAGAAAGGAGATTGGATCGCACAGTTGATTGTCGAAAAGATCAACAATAGAGGACTGCGAGAAGTAGACGGCCTCGACGGAACAGGAAGACAAGATCGTGGATTTGGAAGCACCAGAAAAAACACCCTCAAAGAATCCGAAGAACAACGCATCGATATCGACTTTATATCAGCCAAGACCTTCGGAAAGCTATATCGGAAAGGAGAACAAACCGGTGTTCTCAAATATGGTCCAGAAAAAAAGGAAATGACAATTGCGGACACCTCGATGATCAGTACCAGGTTAGCGGTACGACAGGAAGCAACAAAAAAGAAAGTGACTCTAAGATAGCTGGTACCAAGCGAATACGACAACTTCTTAGACATGTTCGAAGAAGGAGAAAGGACGGACTTGCCAGACCACAGAGAAGAGGACCACAGGATCAACCTGGTGGGCAGAGCACCGTTCATTAAACTTTACTCATTGAGAGAAGAGTTGAAGGCTCTACGAGATTATCTCCAGCAGAACCTGGAGAGAGGATAGATACGGCCATCATCGTCAGCAGCAGGGGCACTGATATTATTCGTCAACAAGAAGGATGGAAAACTCAGACTATGTGTGGACTTTCGAGGACTGAAGGCAGTCACCAAGGAGGACCGATATCCACTACCGCTAATTGACGAAGCATTGGATAGATTGGGGAAAGCCCAATACTACACGAAACTAGACATCAAGGATGCCTACCACAATATCAGAATATTCGAAGGGGACGAATGGAAAACGCCATTTCGAACACGATACGTGCTATACGAATACCTGGTAACGCCGTTTGGACTGTCCAACGCACCGGCAACGTTCCAAAGATAGATCAACACCAAACTCAGCTGGTTCTTGGATATATGCTGTATCGTCTACTTAGACGATATGCTCATATATTCAAAGACAATGGAATAACACTGGAAGGACATCTGAAATATTATGCATGCCCTAAGGGAAGCAAAGATCAAACTGAAACCAACGAAATGTGAATTCCATCAACAGGAAACCGAATATTTGGGTTTGTCATCAACAACGATGGAATAAGAACCAACCCGGTCAAGACAGCAGCGATCAACGAATGGAAACCACCAAAAAGCGTAAAGGGAGTATAAAGCTTCTTGGGCTTTTGCAACTTTTATCGCTGATTCATCGAAGGATTTAGCAGAGTGGCGAAACCACTATATGAAACAACGAAAAAAGATACCAAATGGAACTCAACAGACAAGCAGCAAACAGCATTCGATAAATTAAGGAGCAAACTCACCACGGCACCGATACTGCGACACTTCGATCCGAAATTGGCAATCATGATCGAAATTGTTGTGTCGAATAATGTCTGCTCGGGGATTTTGTCACAATTAAGCGACGACAAACTATGGCGCCCGCTGGCATTCCAATCGAAGACGATGACCAAAGCCGAATGCAACTACGACATCCACGATAAAGAACTCTTAGCTATAGTACAGGCACTTAAGGCGCGGGGAAAATACGTACTGGGAAACGAACACGATATTAGGGTGGTAACTGACCACAAAAACCTTCTCGCCTTTACCACCACCAAAGAACTCAATCAACAACAAACGAGATGGAGTGAAACCCTATCTCAATATCACATCAAGATTGAGCACCGACCTGGAAAACAAGGAGGACAACCCAATGCCCTTACCAGAAGACAAGAAGACCTACCGACCAAAGAGGACCAAAGGATCAAACGGAGAAAAAGGATTCTCTTACCAAAGGAAAGGTACTTCAAAAACGAGAAAGAAAACGGAAGAAACGAATCCATCAACGAGATAGAAACAGCAATATTATCCAACGATAACCACACAGAGTGGATACAGAGCACGATGGAAAAGGATATAGAAATACGAGTGATCAGGAAAGCCTTAAACAAAAAACAATAAGAAATGAAGGGGATAGCACTCGGGCTATACGAAGAAAAAGAAGGATACATTTGGTACGACAACAAGATAAGGATCTCTGACGATGAACCCCTCCAAACAGAAACGATAAGAAGAAACCACGACATAACACAAGCGGGAGACGGTGGAACAGCCAAAACTACTGAACTGATCAGGAGATCATACTACTGGCCGACGATAAGAGAAGATGTCAGGAGATATGTCAAAAACTGCGAGATATGCCAGAGGACGAAGGCAGTACGTCATGCACCATACGGATTGCTAAAACCTATCGGACCTCCTGCAAGACCATGGCAATCTATTGTCATGGATTTTATAACTGGACTTTCGGAATCGAAAGGTTATAACGCAATATGGGTCATTATTGATCATCTGACAAAAATGGCCCACTTTATACCCTGCAGAACGGACATGGACACACAACAATTCTTTCGCCTTTTCAAAGATCAGGTGTTCAGAATCCACGGACTACCGAAAGATATCATATCAGACTGAGGATCACTATTCACGGCAAATATCTGGAAAGAGATCGCAAGACAGTGGCACATTAAAAGGAAACTCAGCATGGCATTCCACCTGCAAACAGATGTACAAACAGAAAAATCAAACGCCATATTGGAACAATATCTACGGGCATACGTCAATTATCAGCAGGATGACTGGGCCGACATGCTAGCAACTGCCGAGTTCGCATACAATAACGTAAAACAACAAACGGCCAAAACGACACCCTTCTTTGCGAACTATGGATAGAATCCAATATACGACCAGGCAAAATACAACATACCCGCGCAATCAATCGAAACAAAAAACATGCAACAATTACATGGCATATTATCAGAAGATATAGGACTCGCACAAGAAAGACAGAAGGAATACGCCGATCGACACCGAAAACCTGATCCCAACCTCCAAGTCAATGACAAGGTGTGGTTGATACCAAGGAATATACAGACCACCCAACTGTCATGGAAACTGGACTACAAGAAATTAGTACCATTCAGAATCATCGAACATATCGGACTAAGAGCATATAAACTCGACCTCGCATGCTCGCTGAATAACACTCATCCTACATTCCATATCAGTCTCCTTGAACCCTACCAAGACAACGCCTTCGCATCACAAAACAAACTTCCTCCGCCGCCCATCGAGATCAAGGGCGAAGACGAATACAAACTCGAGAAAATCATCGACTCGAGACTATACTGCAGGAAACTCCAATACCGAGCCAAGTGGACAGGCTACTCGGAAGAACACGATCAAGAGTGGTATCCAGCCACTAACTTCGCCAACGCTCAAGATGCCATCCGGCAATTCTACCAAAACTACCCCGACAAGCCCAAACTTCTGCCCGATGGAAGACGGGATTTGGATCAAGGAAAAAATCAACAATGAAGACTGAGTCCAACTCGTGGACCTACCGATCAAGAAACGAAGGAAACGGAGGAAGAGAAAGCATACAAGTGTCTGTCGTGGACACAGTGCTACGACGACGGGTGCCCCACCCACTACACAGAGAAGATGGGAACCAATTATTTTTGCAAGAAAAGAGACAGGACACCGCCAGTGTCGCCGCCACTAGGTGACCAAAACAAGATTTCGGGAACGAAATTTACGTGGAGGGGGGCCAAAAAATCCAAGAAAGTCACCTGGGAACAGGACCCAGCACCGTCGCCAATGTCGTCGGCAACACAAGAGGATACGGTAGAAAGCCTGCAGCGGGAGCTGATCACAATCAGCGAACAAAAAACGAGGGCAAAAGTAGAGAAGGAACTCTACAAAGGCCAGGCTTTAATGTTGGAACAGAAGGCAAAGGAATGGGAGAAAAAGAACGTGCAACTGGCAAGAGCGGTGATAGCTTAACAGGTCAGGGCAAGTTTGGCAGAATACAAAGTCGGGAAGACAGAATCCCAACTGAAGAGAAGGGATGCGAGGATCCGAAGATTGGAAACCCTTCAAAAAGAGAGTAAGAGTTTGATGCGTCGGATAGGATGCAATATCCTGCAGACGGCAGGAACTGGAGAGGAGGACGAGTTCCCGATGGCCTAATGGGACTTAGGCCGTGGTGAGAGGGGAGCTATTGTCAAGGTCGCACGGCAGACAGTGGAAGGAGATGTTTGTGGCAGGTAGTAGAAGGAGATGTTTGTGGAAGGAGACGTTTCACCATGACGAAGATATTCGTCATGAGGTTTTATTAGATTTACTTTCACGCACATGACCTATTAAGAGGTCATAGGGGCAGCGTACGAGGCCAAGGGGGCTGCACAGTTTGATTTACTTTCACGCACATGACCTATTAAGAGGTTATGGGGGCAGCGCACGAGGCCAAAGAGGCTGCGCAGTTTGATTTACTTTCACGTACATGACGTATTAAGAGGTCAGGTGGTTCACGTATATGACCAATGATGCGGTCATATGATGTTTTTCATGAGTCACGATTATGACTCATAGTGGTTTTGATTTATAAGCGGGTTGAGTGAAGGACTATAAAAGGAGGCCGGAAGAGCCAGGTAGATAGTTCTTCACGCAACCACCTATTACACTTTCTCACCTATACTATTAAGAATAGATTCTATTCTACCACTTCGAGAGTTCTACCATGATACGACTTGATTATTAGCGTTCAAAGAAGGAACATAGACAACGATCTAAGAATAATAATTGAGGTTTTGGTAAGAAGAAGGAACGAAGTAACGGCGCACTAAGGAAGAGAAGTATCGCACTATTACAAGGAGACTAACAGAGAACTGTTGCCTGTCACAGAACCCGTATTGACATCAGGGAATAGGTAAGATACCTAACACTAATGTGCCAGTATCATGACGGTAGACCAATCTTATCTAGTCTATCCAGGAACTGGCAGAGTGCCAATTCCACAACAGAGGATAGCTTTCGGTTTGGTGACTCTCTTTGCTGTTGTGACTGACATCTCTTCCAGTGCTTCCGTAGTCACTGCTCTGGTACTTCAAACTGCTGTGCAAATGCTGCAACATTGGGTCCACTGCTATCCTCGATTTCGTCAATAGCTTGTTGGATTCTGGCCCCCTCATCGATATATTTTTTACTGGACATCAAGATGTGGAAATTTGGTGGAGTTAAAAAAGTGGTAAAAGGTAGATATTGGCTTATGATTCTATCGTTGAACTGTTACTATTGTTGAACTGTGAGGCACTCCAGCGGAGTGCCACCTACGTCGAAGGTCGCGTAGCGTCATTTGATGTGGTGGGAACCTTGGCACGGTTAATCACCGAGCGGCCGGTCCAGCCTCGGTTTTGAAACGCCTGGGTCAGTCCGGTCGAAATTCCCAGGGGAGGCCAAAACCAAGCGGCGCCCAGGCGACTGCTAGGTCGAGTCTTGGCACAACCCAAACCAGAGCCGCCCGATGCCCTATCGACAGCCCTGCAGGCTTTCTACTTTTGATCACTCGGAACAGGATAATAGGAGAAACATGCCCTGGTGCTATAGATCTCGCTTAAGACAAATCTATGTCATCCCCCCGACGAACCACCACGATACCCAAATATACTATCCTACCAAAAGACTCTCTATACCACCCCTCACACAACCCCCTGACCACCCAGGATGAACATGTACCAACCGAGCGATTTTATAAGCAATTAGTCCTGTTGAATGATAAAAAACTTCTTAGTATAATATTGAAACACAAGTGATCCCTTTAAACATCCTCCCGCAGGTATCATAGCCCAAAGAGGCCCTCGCAAAACCCGATAGCCAAGCAAACCCCGCACAGCTCCCCTCATCGTATGATCTCTCTGAATTACTATACAATAGCTATCGGATCGTGAGCGGAAACCACCGCAACAACCCGCAATAGACCTTATTCAGTGGGCAACCAAATTCAAGCGCTGCCTACTGAGATCTAATACTCCCAGAGAGCTCAGGCTATACCATGTCAGGAAAGGAATAATTCTTCTCAGGAACCTCCGTCCCCGAAACCGGAGATTACAAGGTCCAGTAGCATAAAAGTTACCCAGATATTGATTGTAAATACTGTGATTGTACAACTAGTTTGGGGAAATTTTTCTCCTTTTCACCTCTATAGTGCAGGTTTCCTCTACTCTTTCATACGACGAACATTTACCAACTTTGGCCGGTTCCAGTGGCTATGAGCTTCAATTCAGCCGGACACAAACAGATGATAAAACACACCTTAAGTTACCCAGTAACAAATTTTATAGCGCGAGATAGCGTTTTTCGTCATAGCAAATACCTTACAGCTACAACCTATGGTACCGTACCACTTGTTTAAAATCCGGTAAAACATGGTATTACCCCAACATTGATATCCCGGACAGGGGAAGGTTTCCCCTACCTGGGTGGGGATATTATGAGCATACGGGCTAGAAATGCCAGACTCGAGCATCGTATACATGGTATGATACTGAGTAAGAAAAGAAATTGTGGTGGGTAAATGGAGATTGGGCCAGGGTGGGGCATTCCTCCCAAGTCGATAGCGGAGGGGCATAGCGGCCGATCGGCACTCTTGGCAGGTTAGTGTACTGTACCGTAGTATTGCGGTACTTGTAGGGTGAGGGTTAGGTTCGCCGTTAAAAATAACCACTCACTCCATCAGCATCCCAACCTCACCTCCAGGCTCACACCCGGAGGAAAGTGGTATCATATGTAAGCATGATCTTCCTTGGGCCATGTCCATAGCTGAAACCAATTACCACTATACCTTGGTTAGCGGTTATCTTTTGTGTCACACTTCATGAGTATCAGAAACACTCTCATGTGTTATTTTTGTTTCCCTATCCTTGTATCTAATCGACCCTGGTATTGATGCCGCAGAGGGGGAAGAAAATAGTAGTTGTATTATACAAAAGAAAAAAAAATGAATGATAAATTTTCAAAGAGGATATACACCCAGAAAATGGTAAACAAAAACAAATGGGTTATAACAGATATTCCAAGCTACACTAGCTAATCTCAATTTGATTGAAACAACTGCCCACGAACACTAAACTATAGAATATTGTCTGTCCGTTGACAAAAATTAACCTTCAAACCACCAAGCGCACGCGAAAAACTTCCGCAACCACAACCCCACTTCTACCAACCCAGCCATCATGACAATAAAAATAAGAATGAAACAATGTAAATACATAGCAGACATTCATACTTGGTATATTGATCTAAGGCAATTTCTCTAGATGATGTTGAAAGTGTGGAGTGATGGGGAGGGTTATGTTGCCCGATCGATCATTAGTGCGCGGTTATTGCTGGAGGGAAAATGTTACAAACCCAAACTCAACAATGATGCTATGATATAAGTTATATTTGACTTGTGGAGATATAGTAAAAGGAGGCGGTATGTATTAAATTGTAGTACCTATGTTCTCTAGCTTTTAGGTGAACTGTATGGTAATTTATTGTCAATAAACACAAGACCTTCAAAATATGACCCCGGCTCAACTAACACAGATGGTCAAGGTTACCCTGATTTAAGTGCCATCGCTTTGGAACTTGGAACACACTCTAGATTGTCCTTGCCTTTCGATGGATCTTTAGCCCCAATTCAATTAATTATCCTAATAAGTGATAGGAAAGGGCTACATGTTCTTTACAGCATCTTTATGTCCCTTTATTTTTAAAATCGAATCTTTCATGGTTGGGTTATGATGAAATCTGATTTTCGAGCATCTATTTTTTGTACAAAATTACAGACAACTCATGCACTTTTGTCCTCCAGGTCTAATTTTTTCAAAGAATATAAACAGAAGATGACCAATCCTAACCCAACCATAGAAAAAAATCCGTAAGGGGGTTAGGATAAGTATGGGATGGATATGTGCAGCCCCATTGCCTAATATTTCCTCCCCCGATCAAAAGAAAATATCAAAGCTAAGTCTGTACCCTGTTTCAGAGGGCTCGTGGAGGCAGGGCGGGGGTAAAAGCTAGAAGCAATAGTGGCGATACACACGTTTATGGACTTGTTGGGGTGCTTGGAGAAATGGCACATAGGTTACGCTTATTCAAAGGTGGTCGATACCTCCGTGGCCTGCGGGCGCGCTGGGGATGGCAGATGCTTGGGGCTGTGGTAGTGCCACCGCTCCTGAATGGCGACCGCTAGCAGCCCACCAGACTGGCGTCTGGCTGTCAATGTCAGGTTTGTGAAGGTAAACATCTCTCCATCCCAACAGTATCTTCACTACACTCGTGTGCCCATTCCAAGCCGCCCAGCTGAGTGGCGTTTGGCCGTTGTTATCTGGTTTCTCGGGGTTGACATCTCCCCATTTGAGTAGTATTTCCGCCACTCCCTTGTGCCCATGCCTAGCAGCAAGCGCGAGTGGTGTTCGTCCCTTGTTATTTGGTTTGTCGGGGTTGACGTCGTCCCGGTTGAGTAGCATTAGCACCATTCCATTGTGCCCACACTCCGCAGCATGCGCGAGCGGTGTTCGGCCACTATGATCCTGTTTGTTGGGGTTGACGTCGTCCCGTCCGAGCAGTATTTCCACCGCATCCCAGCGCCCAGCACAAACAGCCCTAGTGAGTGGTGCACGGCCGTCGTTATCTCGTTTGTCAGGGTTAACGTCGCCCCGTTCGAGCAGCATCTCCACCACTCCCGCATCCCCACCACGAGCAGCATATGAGAGCGGGGTTCGGCCGTTGTTATCCGGTTTGTCAGGGTTAACGTCTTCCCGTTTGAGTAGCATTCTTACCACCTCCGTCTTCCCATACTGAGCAGCAAGTGCGAGTGGTGTTAGGCCATCGTTATCGGTTTGTCGGGGTTGACGTCGTCCCGTTTTAGTAGCATTCGTACCACCTCCGTGTTCCCATACTGAGCAGCAAGTGCGAGTGGTGTTAAGCCACCGTTATCTGGTTTGTCGGGGTTGACATCGTCCCGTTTGAGTAGCATCTCCACCACTTCCGGGCGTCCATCGACAGCAGCCAAAGCGAGTGGTGTTCGGCCGTCGTTATCTGGTTTGTCGGGGTTGACGTCGTCCCGCTTCAGTAGCATCTCCACCACTCCCCGGTGCCCATCGATAGCAGCCAAGGCGAGTGGTGTTTTTCCATCGTCATCCGGTCTGTTAGGGTTGACGTCGTTTCGTTCAAGCAAAACTTTCACCATTCCCTCGTACCCACACCAAGCAGCAACAGCAAGTGGTGATTGGCCGTGCATACCGGGTTGGTCGGGGTCGACGCCAGCCCGTCTAACTATCATCTTTACCACTCCCTGGTGTCCTTCCCAAACAGCCCACCAGAGTGGTGTTTTGCCGTCGTTGCTGGGTTTATTGGGGTTGACGTCGTCCCGATCGAGTAGCATTTGCACCACTCCCTTGCGCCCATACTCAGCGGCCAACCCGAGTGGTGTTCGGCCGTAGTTATCTGGTTTGTCGGGATTAACGTCGTCCCGTTCCAGCAGCATTTTTACCACTTCTTCATGCCCCCTCTGAGCAGCCCAACCGAGGGGTGTCCGACCGTTACCAAATCTCACAGGGTTGACGCCCTCCTGCCCAACTTGCATTTTTACTAACTCTCTTGTGATGGCGAACCGATAAGGCACAAGGAGAAACCAGGTTGCGAGGAAGTGCGATAGGAAGAGAGACCCGTTCGCTATTATATTCTGAGTAGGGGAGATGGCCAACTATATAACAATAATCTATAGAAAAAGTTCACCTGCCAAGTAGTCCACGCACAAATACACCTGGCAATACCCGCTCACACATCACGGGAAACCAGGATCCCACTAGTACTGTACTCTTAATTTTCTGACGTTTGTGAGCACAGCTGCTATTGCATATGGGCGAAAAATCGGCCGGAGCCCCAAGATTTTAGTAGTATGCAACAGCAGTCGTGTTCACAAACGTCAGAAAATTACGAGTACAGCACAAGCTAACCCAACACACCACAACGGGATTACGCTACCACCTCATGCCCGTTCAAAACAGCCCATTCCAGGGATGTAACCTATTATCATACCAATGCAACCCTTCCGAAATCAACAGCGCAACCACCACGTCTTCTGCCTTCCAGAGTATTTAAGTGGACACTTGGCCATTGCTGCCGATAAATAGATCCAATAGCCGGTTTTGCTCAATCCGAAACATCTCTTTTTGTGTGGATCCCTCAATACAGAGAAGGAAATTCATTAAAAAGTGTTTTGGAGACCGGGAGAGGGACTGGTGTATCTAGCCTTAACCTGCTGGGAATTTAGATAGTTAAGCACGCTTCTGCCATTGTTGCATGAGCTATATCAAAAAGCTCTGCATGTACCTGGTAGTACTCTACAAGGGTGTATCGGATTAACAGGGCTAGGAAAGCCCCCCTTTCTATAGCAACATGTCCTTAATAGGCTTGTAATTTCTCTATTGAGGGGCCCATGTCGGCATCAAGATCCAACTATCCCATTTCGACCGCTGGGGCATGGCGCAGTTCATCGCCCCTCAAGGGCCGCTCAGAGTAAGAGGTCCACATTAGAGCAGCCACGGCATGTCTTAATTTCTCCCTCCTACAAGCCTTGCAAGACTAGCACAAGCATACCCCAACTTAACCCATGTGTCATTGGCCCAAGCTAACCAGATATAGCATCGGAAATGGGCAGTGGAGACAGAAAAGGAAAAGAGGCGCAGGAAGAAGATATGTCTCTACGAATTGTGAGAAAACGACTTCGAGTCTGGAGAAAAGAATCTGAGAAAGACAGATCAGTAACTTCAAATCAGAGGAAACAAGGAAAGGAAAGGAAAGGAAAATCAATTCGTGTAATTCCCGTATCAATCATCCCTTGCTCATTAAGGGAAAGTTTCGTCACTTAGCGTACTTCACTCGCACACACGCACTCGTTCGATCTCGCCCATGTTCGCAGTGTTCGATGATGTTGGTTTCGATTTGGTTGTCAAGGAAGAAAGGTGGAGAAAATCCTCCCTATGTACAGTACAGTACAAAAAACTTTCTCCCCCTCCTTCAAACAAACCCTATAACAACTGCTTCAACAAAACCCCATTTAATTAACACCACCCTTCAAGTCAAATAGATAACTAAGAGCATCTCAAAAATCCACAGACCAGATTTTGAACCTTACAGTGGTGGAGGAAGAACAGGGACGGAAGGTCGTTTTGTCGAAAGGGTTGTGTAAGGATGTGCAATAGCCATCTGGCTAGGCGCACACAACAATATTATGAATAAAATAAAAAAATCTAGTCAGAATCTTGAGCGTTAAAAGCAGGAACTCTCCATCCGTTTCCAGCTTCGCTGGAGTATATACAAGTGTCAGTAATAACTAGGGGAAGCGGGGGACAAGGAGTCACTGGTTAACCCCCAGAAGGGGTACAGTATAGGATTTGCAATGTTTATGCCATATTGAGGAAAGCAAGTGCGAGGTTATCATAGTCTTAAACCACAAGCATTATCGCGGTGCTTAAGGTTGTCCATGACGCTCAATCAATAAGAGTAGGAGAGAGATGTCATACCAGTAAAGCAGAAACAAGGAACCACTAGGGGCGCGCAGGCCAGCTTACTACCTAATGGATCAAAGAAACTACGTATCAGCAATTGCCTCGCCCCAACACCGTGTTTGATCGTATCCACCTACCGCCCACAGCACACAATGAGCCTCGTCCACAACCATTGCTGATCCTATCCACTTACCCTCTACAATGCTCAGCGAGCTCGAGGTCAGAAATTTTCTCTTACCTCAACTCCGGTTATGTACAGTATAGGCTATAGCACCCTGTAGCCCCGCAATTCGCTTTCACCTTCACCATATGAGCCACTCCTAGAGCCCCTCACCTCCTGTATCTCTCCACAAACTTCTAAACTTTATTCCCCCATCCACCGGCATTGGAAATGCCAACTTACACTCGACGCTCATGAGTCAGTCCAGGCTTAGCCATGAGGGTTGCCCGGCACTCCTAGTAAGCAGATAGCAAGGAATTATGATGGATATATTAGCAATCGACCCCACCCTGCCTCTTGAACATCCCATCCGCCTCTCTTTGCCTTTTGAGTCAAATCTTAATGCCTCTCTCGCACACACTTGTCCCAACGTTTGTTGATTCATTTGCATACTTTCTTCCCTTGTCTGTTCCTTCCAATTGCCCCTGTAGCCTTCCTCATGTTCAGCAATCCCTTGGCCATTACTACCGTAAAAACTGTAATAATTGGACCTCAAGCTAGGACGTTGGAGTTGCCCCTCCTGGTAAGGTCGATTGTATTTTTCTTTTTATTTGTCTCAGCTGAGGGCTGAAGGACAGTTTTTTCGCTGTGTGTTACTCCCTCTAAGCTGAAGGAGGAAATTCCAGACGTCTTAGCATGAGGTCCAATTATCCCAGTTTTTACGGTAGCTATTATAATTTCCTGGACCACAGTAGAAAGCAAATTCTCCACGCTCACGGACAAAAGCTCATCAGCACCTCAGTGTGCTCTTATTCCATGATGATCCACAGACCAACCAACCCCACCCTCTCTCTTTTTATTTTTTTATTTTGGTCCCCATCGTTTGCCACTCATTTTATCTATTTTATTTAACATTTCTAATTAAATGAAAGGATTTTTTTTATTTAATCCTTGCATTCTTGATTTCACCGAGGGTCGAGTGGTTTGCTGGCCAAGCGCTTTTTTACTGTTTAGGTATCATACATCATGCGTAATAGCTGAACTCTAATGGCCTATTGAGGTCAAAATACCCTTCGTAGAATTTAGGAGGCCCAAGGAGGCAAATTAGACTACAGTAAGTGGAATCAGCAACACGAATTACCCAGGGGCTTTCCAATCCCGCCCGGGCCGTTCAAAGGAATTTTTTAGGTTGGACGTGACAGCGACATTGTTCCCTTAGTGGTATAGCTTAGAGAGCTAGCTGATCATGTGTCCATTTTTCCTCCCCTTAAGGATAATGTGTCTGTCTCATCTTTGCGCGGATATTACCTATCGAGAGGTCCCTAAGCAACACTAAACATACAGTAAAGTGATCCTCTGACAATCCAAGAGGGAATCCGGAAAAGATCCAGTCATGATACCATGCCTATGACATAACTAGATCAAGCAAAGGTACGGTGTCTAAATTCCCGTGAAGGAAACCCTAAATACAACCCTAAACCCCGCCTCCCCTAAAACATGTACCGGTTGAAAAAGTTTTCTTGGCACCACCCCAGCTCCCTATAAATACCGCCTCCCCCTCACCAAATCCCCTTCTTTCCTCCCCATGGAATTTGCATCACTGTTGCGGAGGAGCTCTAGGTCTGTGACGACAACCAGAGCGCCTGCCCGCCGGGAGTGTCCCGGCTCCCACGAGCAGTATTTACTGATGCTCACAAGCACAGTAACACCCCCCTAATGGGGGTGCCTGACAGGAAGGATACTTTAGACCCCAGAAAGGGTTCGGCTATCATCCGTCCAACGTGGGTTGGCTAACCAGCGGATGGCTTGTGGGACCCCAGCTTGGTTGACACCTTGACGTGGTGCTGGGGCTTTTAAACTAAGATCAACCGCCGTAGACTTGTGGAGAGGTATGGTTTGTTTGTTTGTTCATTTGGTACATTCCTAGAAGCGTGGTCTGGAGGGTGGTTCAGCGAGAAGCAGAGGTTGATCTCTGAAGAAGGAAAAGGCCCCTCGAATATTATAAACGCTATATGCTCCGGAAAGCTTCACTAGGTGTTCTGAAAATGACTGGTTTATTCCATATTGTTGATCTCGTGCAGGCCCCCCGATTCTTCGAGTATCGAGAGAATTGGAGGTTGTTTGCCTGTTTGGTATCCTATCCAAGATCTCTAGTCTAATGACACCCAGATCCCGACAATCCGGAGATCCCGTGGGAAGTCAGGCCGGCCATGTCCCCAACTGTCCAGCCAGTCCGTGCTATAGGTATCATGTCATAGGACTTAGATACATTATGGCCCATATCCTGTCATTTTTCCGCATGCCCGGATTCAATACGCCCAACAGGCTAAGTACCTGACCGACCACGAGTCCAGGTATCATACTGTACTTCATACAATATCGCCAATCCAGAGAACTAACCCCCATCCCCCGCTGCCCTTTACCTTTATTATACAGCTAAAATATATCTCTACCCGGGGAGGGTACCAGCAAAGGGTGCAGTGGTAGAGCGAGCAAAATAGAACCGGACTTGACCGTTACCGAGCAACTACAAGAAAGGCAAGAAATGCACGGCCACACACTTTGCTCTCGTCCCGTCCACCTTAACCAAAGCAACAAGAAAGACAGAAGTATATGCAAAGTATACCACATTGTGAATCACCACACATATGCTACCTGTTTCCTCAATGCATATCACCATTCCGTCCTACACTTCCACAACTACAAAAAGAAAGACATGTCCGGAGGACTTTCTCCGTAAATCTCCATAACCCGAAAAAGAATCAAACCTCCCACAAACATTCCTGAAAGCTCCACTTTGGATCACAATTCGCTACCTTCCTCCATCAATTCCAACACTTCACAGTAGAACACAACTTTATTCACCCATAACTCGGAATCTACATTCCGACTACAGGCCGACTCGACTCGGACTCACCACATCGCACTCCTCTCAAGAAATACTTCATAATTCCATCGTTTTCAGGATATGGAGTGCTCTCAAAGATGCTACTATTGGGGGAGGCAAATAAAAGCGGCAAACCTATCCATAAATCGAATCGGTGACTACAAACTTCAAAACCGAGACCACAACCCGGCTCATCCATTCGCAGTATTCACCGAGTGTTTTTTGGAATAGATACTGGTGAGGCGATACATTAAGTATCACACACGCCCTCTCTCCCTTTCCCCACTAGGGCGATTACGTACCAGAGAACACCAGCGCTGAAAACATTTCCTTCCTTTCCTTTCCTTTCCTTTCAATGCTTGCCTCACTCGCCGGACAACACACTCCCGCTTGCTCTCCTAACCGAACTCACTGCTCACTTCGCTTCTCGCCTCCTTTCATCAAACTCTCATCCGATTTGATCTTACACCTCGCGTCCCCTCCCCACCCCCCCCACCCAATCCACCCCACTCTATAAAGACCACTCGCTCTGATCATTACCATTTCTCCCATCTTTCACCATCCCCCACTAGCCCGCACTCCTCCTCTCCCCTGCCACTACCCACGATCCTACCAGCAACCCCAAAAGCGGCTGTCACACTATATGACCCGCTGTTAGGGTTAAATACTATTGTATGATACTATCATATTACCGCCCTGAAAGGACTACCAGATAAATGTCTAATCTCATTTGTAGTCCTTCAGTCTCCGCAAGATACCTTGTGTGATGTACACTGGTCACCAGGAGCACTCCCGTACGCTCTCCCTTGTATTTCCAACTAGGTCGGAGCTACTCGCCGACCCCCCTTTTTCTTCTCATCTTTCTTGCATTCTTCCTTCCTCCCATTTGTTCTGTTTAGCCTGCTGGGGGTGCATAGTCGTTCCCGGGCGGCTGGCGCTAGAGCAGAAGAAAAAGAGAATCAGGATTAGATGACCACATCATCGTTTCCTCATAAATAGCACAATACATAATAGTCAGAATCTTTAAAAAAAAAACACCAAAGTTTTTCAGCCCTGTCAAGGCTCTTATGGATCACCAGATTCCTTGATACCATACACCCTTGGTTTTTCTTTTTTTCTTTTTTTCTTTTTTTTCAAAAGGATAGTACTTCCCAACCCCAGGATCACGAACACCAAAACTCACCGCCCCACCAGTTAGCTACCACCCGAGCGCAGGAGAGATTGTCATAACCTTTTTACTGGGGACCAAACACCAATTCACCGCTACGATACGATATTCCACCCACTGGCCATACAACATCCACAAACCTACACCCACACAGGCTACCAACTCCATCTCGGCTCGGTGTCGCAAAAAACGGGGAGGGGGGTTGTGCTTTAGTCTCAGGGCCCCAGCGTTTCCCAAGACAGTAGGCACGGTTGGAGTCAAGATAGTCGCTTCTGAAGAAAAAGAAATAATAAATACTTTACTATCATATGATACCATTTCCTGCTTAGAAAGTGATTAAACAACCCACCTCACCTTACCTTCTAATCTCTCAGGTTTGCTCACAGAAGGGAGGAACTTGTTCGCAGCGTCCTCTCAAGTTATGATACAAACAAATTACACCGACAGGAAACATAAATATATAAATAATATTATTAACCCTATCCTGCCATACCGCCCGCTGTCCCACTACGCGTGCTGCAAGAAACTCTACAAACACACATATCACCTAATGCCACAAAGCTATTATACCACCACCATCCCCCCCCCCCTCCCTCAGAGCATCAGAGTTACTCCGATAATTCCCACACCCAAAAAGCGAAAAATAGCAGCGCACCAAGAACCCTCCCCCCCTTCCATCATACCTATCTAGTCATACCGAGTTTTCCATAGTGAAATAGCTATAATAGTAAATATTAACAACACGTTATGTATGATACAGTACAGTACACGATTTGAAAAAAGAGGAAATCGACAGTACATCATATTCCATCGAGACCATGCGGAAAGTACCGTACTAGTAATTCGGGTCAGGGGTTTGGTAAACTATAACCACCCGATATGATTCAGATTACCCTACTATATACCACCCGGAGTTAGTTAGGTCTTCACACGCTCGAGCAAGACGATGGGGGGAGTAGTCATAATATATCACTCGATTGGAGACCCTCGTGGCTGGGGGTTGGTTACTGTACATACAGTACTGTGCTGTACAAGTATATACAGGAAGTAGGGTTCGGGTGGGAGGAACAGAATCCTCCGAAGAGCGGAGCAGAATTAGAGATACTGTGATATTTCGCCGAACCAAAAAAAACATAGCAACACATGATATCCAGAGTTGGCTGGCTTCAATGAGAATCCGAGTCATGTTCAAATAACGCACGCTCTCCAGCCCACACCCTATCTGCTCCAAGGTATATCATAAATACATGTAAGGAAGATAAATAACGACATGAAATATTTCGCAGAATGGCAATCTTCCTTCCCCCTTCCCCCTTCCCTTTCTCTACTCCCCAATCTTCACACCTCCAATTGCGTTTTTCTTCGCAAGGAGTAAATTGCAGGAGCACTGTGCCTATGATACCTATTATACCATCTAACTACCGTACTATGCCAACTTTCTCTTTAAATGGTTTTAATAAGGTTTTTTTCAATTTTGGACTATGGTCGTTTGTCTTTCTTTTTTTTTTTTACTTTCCTTTTTTTAATTCTTTCTGAATTCCTCTAGCCCTTCGAGGGGGGGGTTCATAAATGCCCGTATAGTAATATAAAGCGTTCGAAGATTTCTAGCATTAATCCCCCCCTCTTCAGGTCATATTACTTTACGCCAGTGGTACAGTGCATAGCGCTACATAGACGGTAGCAGGTCACTCTTACCATAGTATATTATTACAAGCCTTTAGGTAGTGTAGATAGTCACCTTCACATCTACCCCCACTCTCATTCCCCACTCCGCTCCGCCCCAAAATTTGCATACCCGGACAATGTCCGTTTTTCAAGTTAACCACTTGTCATGGAATTTAATACGCTAAACTCAGAGGCGGGAGAAAGTAAAGGGGAGGGTCCACTACAAATGCTTCCACCCATTATGCACCAAAACCTGCATCTCATCGATCAAGCAATCGGCCCCGGGCTCGCTCCCTCCCCACTCCCGAATCCTCCCCGCCACCTTCCCATCTCCCCAGGGTAATCTCAACACCGCCGTCACGATCCCAACAACCCCACCCCACACCTTCTCCCACCTCCCGGGCCACCCAACCCCCCGCCGAATCAATTCCCACCCCTTCACTCTATAGGCCACTCTAACGTTCGGATTCAGCCAGACGCCTTTGCCGGACACGGGGTTATCGTAATGTATAAGACAGCACTCGCTCCCTTCTACGTGCCATTTCGCCAGCGAGTCGGGCACACCGCGGAAGCGGAGGTTAGAGGGCAGCAGGAAGGGCGCTGCGTCGAAAGCTACCATGCCGTTCCAGCAGCTGCGGACGGGGACGGGGAGGTTCGCGAGAAGAGCATTGCGGGAGGGGCCGGATGCAAAGAACGGGTAGGACAAACTGGCGGCGGGACGCCCGTTAATGTCGCGGAGGGCGAAAGTGTCGTAGAATTTGGTACTGT
Source organism: Tuber brumale (assembly GCA_014065205.1). Taxonomy (NCBI): domain Eukaryota; kingdom Fungi; phylum Ascomycota; class Pezizomycetes; order Pezizales; family Tuberaceae; genus Tuber; species Tuber brumale. The sequence goes on from JACCEG010000121.1 coordinate 139,610, forward strand.
CAAGGAAGTCTAGCGAGCACGCTGCGGAGTATTCGCCGTTGCGGGTGTTTAGTAGATTTAGTGCATCTTCGACCTGTCCCCCCCCCCACAAATCAGCTAACAGCCAGCACATCAGGCGAATTAGACGTGGACGGACAGTGAAAATAACATCATTCAAAAACAACAACCTATCAAAGCTCTCATTCCTCCCTCCTCCTTCTCCAGCCTGCAGCTCCAACAGCGGCTCAAGAACTCTATTCCTAGCCCGAGCAAGGTACGGGATCCTCCTCAACTCCTTCCTCCCTCTCGGCGTGACAATCCACCCCTCCTCTCCGACCCTCGGGGTCCGCGAGATCTCATCCGCATGCGTCGTCTCCTCGAGAATCACCCTCCGCTCAACACCCAACTTCTCCAATCGCTCGTCAAGCTCGCGTAGCGCACCCTTGGTGTTATCCCAACTGCCGGACTCGTATAGAGAAAAGTACACGTTCTCCACGCCGAGGCGGATGATGAGCCGCGTAACGGCGTCGGACCAGTGCGAACGGAGAATGGATTCCGAGTTCCAGTGGTTGGAGGCGATGAAGACGCGACCAGGATCTAATGAGGGGGGAGGGGAGGGCAGCGGAGGGTGGAGGTGGAGGGTTGGCAGAATGAAGAACAGGAATATGCAGGTTAGGAGTGAAAGGAGTGTTAGGCGGGAGCGGCGGCGGCGGATCATAATGGAGTAGCGTGGGAACCAGTGGTGTGTGTGCACATGGGTAGGTGAAACATGCAGAGAGCTACCAGCGATGCGGTAGAGCGATGATGGGGGTGATGTTGTAAATCGATAATTTGGTGCAGGTAACGAGCTCTCGCGGAAATTGATGAGACCCGTTACTACACATCTCTCGTCACGCAATCACGGGATTCCAAACGCAATTATCGTTAATAACTTTATTAGAGCCCACTTAATGACATTCTGCCCACATTATACCGCTTATATAAGCTAAGCGAAACAGCAAATAATTTCATCCCTACTCGAGTATATAGGTTACCGGCAAGAAGTACTAGTACTCGAGTACCTGAACACAGGGATCAACAATTTATATAGAAAAAAACTGTCTGTGCGTATCTGAGCGCCCATACTAAATTCAGACTCCAATGTTCAGGTTCTTCTTGCTGGGAACTTGTAACGACCTAGCCCACTATCCACTATCTTCCGTGACCAGTTTACAATTACGGCAGTGTAAGGTTAGGGTTGGTAACAACCACACAGACTCACTGGGTTGTCGTACTGTGCCGGCATGATACTTCATTTTCCGGACAATGATGTCAACTACTACAGTACCGGTAGACATTCGCTATCTAGAGCATGGGATGCCACCATGTTTCTGGAGTCTGAAGCGTTGCTAAACTAGAAATTTAATAATACAATTTAAGCCCCTCCCTGTAAAAATACCATGCACCCATCATCAGCAAGGCCTGAATCCATTTAAAAACTTTAAGGGAGAAAAATGAAGGCTATTATAGCACGGATTGTGTAAAACACTATCACGTAATGATGCTAGTCCAAGTAGGCCCCTTCCCGGGGCGCATTGAAAACAGATAAGACGATAACGCCCCTTCGATGCGAGAATATATCAACTATGATACAGAAACACTGGCAGCTAACCTGAAGGGTACAAAGAAAAAAGACAGGTATGATAGAAGAAGGGAAAAAGAGGGAAAAAGCTATACCAGAAACGCCATGAACTACCCCCTGATGGACTTCATTTTGTCCCTTCGCTGAGCACAGGTAGGACAGAACCATTTCCCCGGAGGCTCTTTTGTCAAGTTTACGCAGGCTGCGATGATCGGCCAGTGAGCATTGGACATGAAGGGCAAGAAACGGAAGAGACGACATACCCCAGTGAAACCACTCATATGGGCAGTCCCCATCATCACAGGCAACCATGTTTCCATAAGACACCTGCTGACAAGTACAGTAAAGCCTTTTATCCTCACCGCCCTCCTCATCTAATTCGTCATCGTCGTCATCGTCGTCATCTTCAGAAAGCGGCTCTCTTTTAGGCGGATTCTTGCGCTTCTTCATGTTCACATTGGGGGTGCTGGATCTCCTGGGTTGGCCTAGCGGGTCCGGCCGGATCCCCGGAGTCGAGGGATGCGACGCGAGATTGGAGGAGATGGCGGGGACTGTATTAGGGGGCGCCGTCAGCCGCCGCCGCTTATTTTCGTGAAAGTCGCGAGGGGTAGACACATTTTGGGGGGCGGGGAAAGCAACCGGTGTTGCGGCTGGTGTGATGTGCGCTGGAACAGCAGCTGGGGCGGGATTAGCGGTGGGGTGCTGAGAGGGGGTACGTGCGGTGTGCATCGGGGATGCGCGCATCATCGGCTGGCGCGGTGCGAATGCGGAGACGGGGAGGTTCTTAAGATATGGGGATGGAAGGAGAGAATCTGGGGGCATGAGGCCGTCGCGGGTAAGGTCGGTGATTTTAGCATCGAGACGTTTCATATGCTTCTCAACCTGTTGATAGTTAGTGAGAGAGTTTTGCAGGTGGGTGGAGGATATGAAATACTACCAGATCGTCAGCCTTGTGGGCCAATAGAACCTTCTCGTCTTGAATCTCTTTAATTTTCTCGTATGCTTTCTTGATCTGCTCGACATATAGTGCCTCTTTAGGGTGTTCCACGTGACTTCCATGCATCTTTATATGCTTTTGCAAGCTGTTGTCACGTGCCAAGGCGCTATCTCGATGTTCCTTCAAAATACGATCTTTCGCCTGGATTTCCTCATAGATGTGGGCAATCTCAGCCGGCAAATTAGCAACTAGTCAGGTTAGATTTTATCCAAAAAAGAAAAGGGGAATCAAGGGGCTATTGGTACCATCGTGGATGAACTGTTCAAGAACAGTGGCGGCGTCTTCAGCCATGATTATTATAGGTTTTTGGCCCGGGGCAAAGGGCGATAGGATGAGCTGTCTCGGGAGAATAGAGGAAGGGTATATAGCGGGATTGAAAAGTGTGCTGGGGGTTGAAGGGGCGTTTGGTACTTGGCGACGGGATGTGGTGACGTTGGAGTTGAAGTGTGAGTAAGGGTGAGGCTCAAATTGTGCCAAGTTGGCTGCCCCGTCATGTGATTGGATAAAGGCTTGGCGTAACAACACTATGATAGAGTGCCCAAGGTTGCTGGTTGCCTCAACCCCAAACCAAACTCTCCAAATACCGGTAGTGCACGGTCTACACTCAAAGAGTTCCTACCTCGGCTTTAATACAACACCGTCTCCTTGTTTTCTCGGAACACTACGAATTCTCAGAGACCTTCTCGTCAAGTGTGATCAATTCCGCAGACTAGTCCGACCTTGACAAGCTCGCTAGCTCCGGGAATGTCAATCGTTGAACCGTGGGGTCGGAATGGGGACTCCACCATATCTCTAGATGTCAGAACAGCAGCCAGCATGCCCGTACTCGAGCTAGCTCCAGGACTAAAAGTAAAGGCAAGTCTGTCGCAGCCACTTATCTGGAGTGGATCCCTAAGCTAACATGTTTTAGGTCTCCTACCACCACAACGCAAGGGCCGAAAATCACCACTTTGGCGCAGCTCACCCCATGAAACCGTGGAGGCTCACATTAACGAACCAACTAGTTCTCGGATACGGGCTACACAAACATATGGACACCTACGCCACAAGGCCGGCAAATGAGGACGAGCTCAAGGACTTTCACGGAGATGATTATCTGGAGTTCTTGAAACGGTGAGATTCGGCTTGAACTCTCCGGATCAGGTTCACACTCAGTTTCGTGGACCTAGTCCGAGTGTTATACTGACCTTGCCGCCAGGGTAACCCCTCACAATACCCAAGAATTCGCCAACGACCTCTCAAAGTTCAACATCGGCGATGACTGTCCGATCTTTGACGGCATCTGGGATTACTGCAGTTTATACGCTGGTGCCTCTCTCGATGCTGCCAAGAAACTCATTAACCACCAGTCGGATATAGCGATAAACTGGTCCGGGGGCCTTCATCACGCCAAGAAATCAGAAGCTTCCGGCTTCTGCTACATCAATGATATCGTCCTGGCCATACTCCAACTCCTCCGATACCACCCCCGAGTACTGTACATCGACATCGATGTCCATCATGGAGACGGTGTAGAGCAAGCGTTCTTCTCAACGGATCGGGTAATGACGCTTTCCCTGCACAAATACGACAAGGACAATTTCTTTCCCGGGACAGGCAATTGGGATGACATTGGAGGCGGCGCAGGAAAACACTATGCATTGAACGTGCCATTGAAAGACGGCATCGATGACGAGTCATACGTTCAATTATTCAAACAGATTGTAGACCCCGTTATAGGAAAGTACCGTCCAACAGCGGTCGTTCTCCAATGCGGCGCGGACTCGCTCGGGAGCGACAAACTTGGCTGCTTCAACCTCAACATCAAAGCGCACGGAGATTGCGTAGAATTCGTCAAGGGCTTCGGGCTGCCGTTACTCGTCCTCGGCGGAGGCGGATACACCCCGCGCAACGTATCACGGCTATGGACGTATGAAACAGCGTACACACACCTTCCCATGCCCATGGCAAGTTCGAGCACTAACATCCTCGCAGTATCTGTGTAGGCGCAGAGATCGAGGACGACCTACCAGCACGAACACCGTACCGGGAGTACTTTGGTCCAGACTACAAACTCCACCCACCCCTTAGTAAGGAAGGGAAGTATGAAAACAAGAACACAAAAAAGTACCTGGAAAGCATGAAGGTGAAAATCATGGAGCAGCTGCGCTTCATTGACGGAGCGCCGAGCGTGCAGTTGCAGGAGATTCCACCGGATTTGGATAATATTCGAAGCGAGTTGGTTAAGCAAGAGGAGGACTAGATTACAGTGATGATAATAATGAAATGCGGATTCCACAGGGAGAGGTGTTTTTTTTTGTAACTTGGCCTTGCCTACCCGCTTGCTGTAGTGCGCTTGGGTAGTGCACCGGTATCTGGGTTTGTGTTGTTGATATATCAATAAATCACGTGTTTGCAGATCAAATGTTGGTGAAGTTGTTTTTTGATTGTTTGATGCGACAGGCGGCACTCGGACTGCGGCTGCGGAAATGTGCAGGTTCCCCAAAGCCGCAGAGCCCACCGGTATCCGCCATATCATACTGTAAGCAAAGCCTTATCCAGCCTTGTTTCCGCCCTCGCCATCTTCACTGCGCCATGTATCATGGCATGCTCGGGTACGGTACCTGTGGCATGCAGCCCTACCGTACTTTTTTTTTTTTTTTTCCTCGTGCTCGTGAATTACCGCCTTGCCGCACGCAACGTATGATATACCGGTACCAGTATGTATGTATGCATGCATACATACATGCATAATCCTATGCACAGCCCACCACCGATAACCTGTACCACGTTACTCGTACATACAGCAATGCAAAAAATACGGTATCATAACCCGCCAACCAGTTTCCACACACACACACACCAAGAAACCCCCCCCCCCAAACCTAACTATTGACTTTATCCATTACAGTCAAATTACGACATATAGTCGCTCCGGAAACTCCCCTCGATCTACTCGTACAAGTTAATGTCACAAGGGAAGAAGGGTACATAGGTAAGATCTGCCGACCGCACCGACTGACCGACTGACCGAACCGACTAACTAACTAACTAATTGGACCGAACCGAACCGACCGGCTAAGTACCACCTAATCGGGGGGGGGGTTTTTTTTTCACCTTCTACTCAAACTCAAACTCAAACTCAAATTGAAACCGGAGGAGTGGGGTATAATAATAATAATAATAATAAAGTAGGAGTTATTCTAATGATTTTTTTTTTTTTTGTAGTTTTTGTGAAGTGAGTTGAGTTGGGGTGAGAGTGTCTGAAATGCCATTTGTTTGTTGGGAACTATGATAATTATTACTTGAGTTATATAATATATATATATAGCTCGCTCACTCGCTCACTCACTCACGTTTTTTTTTTTTTCGTGGGGGGGGGGAGTGTTTTGAGTTTTTGCTAATTGTATTGTATTGTATTGGAGAATATTTATTTTATGTAGCACTTGTAGATACTATATAGTGCTTGTATTATATTTATACGTACGAGTGGCATAGCATAAGGTTTTAATGGTTGAGGTAATTACCAGTTTATCATACCTACTTTCTTTTTTTTTTTTTTATACTTACTCGAGTAAGTCTGGGTAAGTTTAGATACGATAAGGGAAAGAAAGAAAAACAAAAGGTTATCATGGGGCTTCATCGCTCACGTCATACCGAGAGTTGGAGCTGTGAGATAATGATGATAATTCTAAATGAAATGGTGGTTGATGATGATGATGGTGGGGAGGAGGAGAAAATGAAGAAGGGGAAAAGGGGGTATATTAGGAGGGGGTAAGTTCCCCTTTCTCTTTGCTGTGAGAAATAAGCTTTTTTTTTTTTTTTCGAAAAGAAGAGAAAAGAAGGAAAAGAAGAAGAAATGTGTTTCGGCCACAGTTATAAAAAGTCCAGCAACAACAACAACAATTCTTACCCCCCGATTCCAACTTCACGGGTACACCAACCGCCCAAGCACACTCCCTCACAACAACAACAACAGGCCAAAACCCCCGATGCACCAGTGCCACCCTACACCGCCTCGAACATGACGGACCTGCCACCACCGTTCACCCCCTCCGCCTCGGCAGCAGACCTACCACCGCCACCGCCGGCAATCCGGCACGAGGTGAGCCCGACCTCGAACGCCCCGTTCGCCCTCGCGGAGGCCGGCTTCACCTTCTGCGACAAGAACCCGCTCGCGCCGCCGCAGCACCTGACGGCCGCGTCACTGGCCGAGATCGGGGCGGGGAAGCTGACGCTCGACATCCCCCCTTACAAGACCCACATGAACCACGTGACGGTGACCAGCGCACCCGGGACGGGCCTGCCGATCGTGTCCACCTCCACCAACTGCCCGGACACCGCCCTCCTGTCCTCGCTGCCGCTGTACGCCGCTGGCTACCACCACCCGGCCAACACGAACTCGCCCAAGCACATATACTTCGAGGTCCGCCTGCTTCGCCTCCCCCGCCGGGCGGATAATGGTGCTGTGGCCATCGGCTTCGCGACGAAGCCGTACCCCCACTTCCGCTTGCCGGGCTGGAATAGGGGGAGTCTGGCCGTCCACGGAGATGACGGGCACAGGTATTGCAATGATGCCTTTGGCGGGAATGAGTTCATGGAGGCGCCGTGGAGGGTTGGGGATCGGGTGGGCATTGGCATGACTTTTGGCACTGGGGCAGTCGGGGGAGGAGGGGGGGAGATTTGGTTCGACAAGAATGGGGAGAGGATTGGCGGGTGGGAGATTCATGAGGAGGTTGACTCTGCGAGCTCTGCGAGGAGTGGGGGTCCCAAGATTGGCTTGGATGGGAGGTGGGATGTGTATGCCGCCTTGGGCGTTTTTGGCGGGGGGATCCAAGTGGAGGTTTTGAAGTTCGAGAGCGTTTGAATGTATAGTGGTGGCGGCTTGTTGGGGTTGGCTTTTTTTTTGTACCTGTTTATTCATGTCATTTATTTTGTTATGGTATTGAGGAGTTTGGTTGCATGTGTTATGTCACGATATGGCAATACTGTAGCTCAATTGAAGGCTGTGGCACGATATTTGGGATTTATTACAGTAAAAAAGAAAAACCCGAGCGGAGAGTCCAACAAGGGCCGAGCAAAAAAATAGTACACTAACCCCCTCCCCCCCAGAAAGAGCCATTATTGCCGCCACCAGCTACAATGATACAGCTCGACTTTGCTCGGCCCTCCGAAAAAAATACGCCCAAAATGCAACCATCCTTCACTTCATTTTACGTCCGTCGCTGATCCTGCTGCTTCCCCGCAAGGATCATCACGAGCCTGATGAAAATATTGATAAAGTCCAACTCAAGGCCAATACTCTCATTGACCGTATCCTTCTTGATGAGGCCCTGCTCCGCCAATCGTGCATTACTCATGATCTTCTGCACGTCGTACAGTGTGAACCCACCAAACACGGCGAGCCCACCATACACGGAGACAGACTCTGACGCCATCAGGGCTCGGGAGCCGAGGGGCAGGACCAAGGGCGCAAGGCTGGCGAGCGCCACGACGGCCATACCGGCGAGGACCGGGCCGCCGAGGTAGAGATATTTGTCCTCCTTGGCCGTGGCGCCGACGAATGATATTGAGCCGATTATGCCGACAGTGTACAGGCCTGCGCGGGCGAGGATGGCCGGGTTATAGAAGAAGAGGGGAGCGAGGACGGCGGCGTTGGTGAGATTGAAGGCGGACCAGAGGAGGTGTTTTTGGATGTAGCTGGTTTTGTCAATATAGAGGGGGAGGGGAAAGGGGAAAGGAGGAACTACTTGTCCGGATTCGTAACCGTAGTAGCGTACATTGCCCCCAATGACAGGGCAAGACTGCCACCGAAGACGAGCCACGGGTTCATGCTCATGAGCCGGTAGCTCCATCCCATGTTGTGCAGGCCCTTCGCCGCTAGACCTATCATACCAACCCCGAGACCAGTGTACGTGAACGTTTCCTGCAGATAGGCACGCTCGTACAGTGGAATGCTGCCCTGGCGGGTTTCATGGTTGAACAGAAAATTGATCGATAAAAGGGTACCGCCAAATATTCCGCCCGCATACAAGAGCTTTTTAATGCTCTCCTGCTTGGTAGGACGAGCGACGATCGCTGGATCCGTCGTGAAGAAGCGCTTTGTGGCAAATTGGGTCTTTGGGAGTTGTTGGTGGTGGCGGACGGGGGTGGTTGCCTGTCGGAGGATGGGCGAACGGAGGGCTGTGAAGGTACGAGTGAATGGTTTCGTCGAAGAGTGGAAGAGGGCCCTTCCTGCAAAGGGGCGGATGGTGGTTTGAAGAAACATTGCTGTTTGCTGTTTGCTGTGGGTTGGCGGATGGGGTGAAATGAGATGGGATATTAGAGAAGAATGGTTTTGGTGGGGGGGGGGGTTTAAAGTGTTCCAGCAGTGACGTATTTATTGGTGGCACAAAACGTCAATTACTCGAGCATAGACTAATAAGTTACTTACAAGACACAACCGTCTGGGAAGGAACAACCTCCACGAATCTCCGAATCTGAGAAATAAGCACCGCCTGGCAAAGCAACCAGCCCCATTAGGTTACCCCATTATTTTTCAAGTTAATAACTGAGTCAAACATAATCATCATACTAATAGAAGTCACGTTTCATCACTCGAATCACTAAGCGATTATCATTTAATGTACAATACTGTATTACTATATTATTATTGAAAAATGTTATTCTATTCTCCTTTTCCTCCTTTCGTTTACAAACAAATGTACTTCTGTTCTCCTTCTCTTCCTTCACGTCCGAAAATAATTTCTTTTTTTGTGGAAGGTATTTTGTTCCAGTAGCACATCACTTTCTCCCATATCTATTATTCGCGGCACTAATTCACAAACCAGAATGTAAATTAATCTCATGTATCAGCAAGTGTACAAACATCAAAGACATGAACTAAAACAAGACTTACCCGAACAGACGAGATCAGCTGCGAGTGCATCTGCAAGAGAGACCTGCTCCCTCAGAGTTTCTTTCTATTATCAAAACAGATATCGATCAACCAGCCATATAAAAAAAAAAGAAACGAAATGCCCGAGGATAGTTACTTGACCGATTGCTGATGTTTGGTTCGGGAACATTTTGGAATATGATATTACAAGAGAGCACAAATAACCCTAAGCGTAAAAGTTAATCCAAGTATATCATACCACCAAGTTAGGGCTGAGTCAACAGACATCTCCCCGGTCAATTACGAGGTCCTTCTGATTCGATATTCCTATGACCTTAGGATACGATAGAGGTGAATCTAGGTCTTGGGAACCTACCGACCGACCACATGTAGCTGACCAAGAATAATGCTAGGTTCGATTAATCAAGGGATCTCGCGTAGATGAGGGATGGGTCACAAATGCTTGAACTTGAGATGTATTGGCCTTGGACATTATCCTTAAGGTGTTAGCAAGAGAAAGTGTTAAAGGGAGGGGGGCTTACCACATCCACATTGGCGGGTGGACGAAACTCGGGCCCCATAGGGATGCCCAAACTCAGTGCCCAGCTGTGGGTAATTAACTTAGGAGGAGCAAACAGGGTTGAATAGAGGGGGCTTAATAAATAAGGGAAATGCAGTATAAAAAATTAAATGTTCTATTGTTATAAGCCGCCTACGATTCTTTGGGAATGTTCTAACCCTTTTAAGTTTAAACCATTAACCTAAGTCTCGGACGTTAGGTGGGAGGGGGCAAATCATGGGTCCGAGAGCGAGAAATATGATCCCCCCAATAAAATCACTGTCCACTGTTAGCAATCGAGCGGATGGTGGAAAGAAGAAAGAAAAACGGGCCTCAAACTCCAAATAATCACCTTGAAGCTATGTGGAAGGAAAGCGGGAGAACAAACCCCCCCCAGCCCTCTACCATCATTGCGAACAGTAACAAACAAGGGAAAGCAAGGTCATGAAGCAGCTACGATATAGAACGGGGGGTAGGGGGGGGACTGCGATATCGCTATCAGCAGCTAGTAGTTGAAAAGAAATGGAGAGAAAGACAAACTTCAGAACCCCAACAATTATGTTGAAGGGAAGTCATAGAACGATCCCTTCTCCAACTTCCCATTATAATTATAAAAATTTAATGGTAGTGGTGAAACAGAAGCAATGATATGAAGGAACTAAGATATGAGAGGGCATCAGAAGAGGGTGAGTGACAACAAGAGGAACTCCCGTCCCAATCGATGATCAGCTCTCAAAATTTTCTGTAGAAAATGCCCTGGGTAGAAATTTTCTTGGATGTGAAGGAGAGAGGGAAAAAAGACGACCGAAGGGAGGGAAGGAGGTGAGTACTTATAGGATTTTGGGGGGGGCTCTCGGGGTTCCCCGAGAGCGAGACGACTGATAAGCCCACGTGGTAGTGATGGCCACGTAAGTGGGCTATATTGGTCTAGAGGGGGGCCAGATTAGACTGGGGGGATGAGATATCCCCGCCGGAGGGTCCTCCGATACCTCTGTCTTACTGAGAAAAAGCCAGCGGTATGGGGAGATTCGTGAACTTTCTTTTCCATCCCAAACAAAGGGGAGAGCTACGCAGGGAGGCTGGGACAGGATATCCTTACAAGGGGGGAATCTGAGCACGGGAATACAAGGAGGGCCGGGAGGACTGATTGCGCACCAAACAAGCATATCGGCGGCTGGTGAAGAGAGAAAAGGCTTTATTCATATTATGGAACCACCGATAGAACATAAAGGTAAAGCCGCAAAGTTACTTAGAATATTGCTTAGCAGCCCTCTTGTCGGTTTAACAAGCGGGCATAATACCAACTCGTATTCTACGAAAAAATATCTAGCAAGCGGGCATATTCTCAAATCATCCAACCACCACCAAATATCAAATTATAAGATTCCAATTAGACTACAAGACCCCAATATCCTCCAGACCACCTAAATATACCTTTAGCCTCTGCCTTTCCAATAGCAGTTCCCAAATTCACAGTTTTTAGCTGTCGAATGTGCGGGCGGGTCAGCCCGGTTTGGGGAGGGGGGGCGGCTTCACTCAAAATCACTCGGGACTTCAAAATCACCAAAAAGTAAACCACCTATGTTTTTAAGTAAAAAAAAAAAGATTAAGATAGTTATCCCGGCTTCTGGGCTTCTCCAGAAGGAATTGAACGGATTATTCCTGCTCCTCCTGCTTCAGCCGAGTATGCATATGGCGGTTTTGCCGGGGCCTCTGGAAGAAAATGTAGTCACAGTGTAGACAAGCAACCCTTAGATTCATTCTACGATATGGTACCTCACACTATGATACTATTATATCACGCGAGCCAAAGGATGGTGATTGAAGGAAGACGGCCAAGGGCAAGGTTAGGGAAATAATCGAGTAACCCCGGATTAAAACAGGGTAACACGAACTTTTACTAGGTATCGAAGTTTCGTGTGATACGAAAACTTGATGGATGCAACCATCCATCCATAAATTTATTTCCTTCCTTTTCCTCAGAAATTACTAGCCATAACGACCACAACAACCGTAGCCGCACACCCACAGAAAGCAAACCCCAGCCCCCCCCCCCACCAAACGAAACCATAAAACCAACCACGGAAGGAAAGGAAGAGAAAAAAAAAAACTTCATGGACCCCCCTCTCCACACAAAATCAACCCCCCTCCCCCTTTCGGCGAAGCTCCCTCTAACCCTCTTGCCGTCCCTAATGCTCGGTACTACTCTCGGCCTCGCCCTTGGTGCAAAGCGCTCAGCGCTAGTGTTCCGCGCCGAGAACGCGCACCGGGTCCCGCGGACCACACGAGGTTGGTACTTCTACCACAAGAGCAAGAACTATTACACGATGCTGGGTGCCGCGCGGGAGGGCGTGCGCAGTGGTGTGCGGGTCGCGGGATGGGTTGGCGGGTTCGTGCTTGCCGGAGGAGTGGTTGGTGAGGTGCTGGGGCCGCTGGGGGGAGGGGTGGTGGCGGGATTGAGTGTTGCGGGGGTATTTAGTTGGATTAGTAAGTTCTCTTCCGGGGGCAGGGGGAGGAAAGCTAATGGGGGGATAAGATAGGTTTTCGTATGGGATGGCGGTAACGACGGCTAAGCGGGGGCTTTTCTTTGGGCTACTGTTTGGGGCTGGGGAGGAGGCCATTGGATATATTGGTAGGAAGAAGAGGGAGATCGAGGAGCGGAAGGAATTGGAGGGGACTTCTAGGTGAGAAGTTTTGAGTGGATTTGGGTTGATTAGGTTTGTTGTGTAAATTATGTCATATCACTAGGTTTCTGTAACATAGGCGTTTCAAGCATGACATTATAAACATCTTCTATGCTACTACCTTTTCCTCCGATTTTCCCTTCTCGCCTTCCCCTTCCTCCCCCTCTTCTTCTGCGTCACTTTCATCGAGATCGTGCAGCGGGAATGTTAAAATGGCAGCTATCCCACCGAGCCCGTCGAGTCTTATCCCACTTTCATGAATACTGCTCAATACCAACGATGTACCCCCACTCTTTTTAACCTCCTCCACCATTCGCACGTACTTCCTCCTTTCGGCGACGTTATTACTCCTAAACAGACTATTGCTAACCAGAAGCGTTCCTACAGCGCCTTTATCCACTGCTCTCTCAACCTCCTTCGGTCCGTACCACGCTCGGAACTCGTCTTTCACCATCATCTCGAAGAAAGCTTCCATCACCTTCGTCTCCTTAGCAAATTTGGTATCTGCGAGTGTCGCGGCTACCTCCGGTGACTTTAATACTTCATTGAGGGAGTGGATATGGCCTGTTGAACAGTGGACTGTAACGAATTTCTTTTTTGAATGGAGGATAGGTTTGTAGTCAGATTGCAGGGCGGTTTGAAAAATGTGGTCTTTTAGGCCGTCGGCTACGAAACCCGGGGAGGCGAGGAGAATGACCTTCAGGGCACTGAAGTCGAAGTGTCGGATGATGGATTGGTAGACTACATCGTAGAATTTTTGGAGGCCCTGTTTACGCTTAGCAAGGAGACGCGATATAGGGAAGGTAGTAACCCGCCTTTTCATAACCAGTTGTTGACCCCACCCTCTTCCTCGGAACCGGAACCTCAATTCTTTGCCGTAAAATAGTCATATACTCTGTAATGAAGCAAACATTCGCAAAGCCTATCCCCCCCCAAATCAGCTAGTCAGAACCCCCTTCACCTCCTCTCCTTCTGACCCCCCACAAACAAACCTTCCTGCAAAACAACAGCTCCAATCTCCGCCCTGTCCCCGGCATTGCAGGCCTCCTTGACAACCCCCAGCGTAACGGAGTCCCACTCGCTCTTGATAAGCGTGAAGTTCCGGTGCAGCTCCAAGTCCAATGTATGAAACATGCCAACGCTAACAACCTTATTCTCCTCCGTCACCTGCCCGTTGATATGTAGCTGTCCGCCCTGAGCATCAAAGTCGATTTTCCGTACGGATATGGTAAGGGTCGTGTGCACGCGTTGGCTGTTTGTCGAACCGGTGCGGGACTCTGTAGTTACACGGCGGACAGCGGGGGCTCTTACCGTATCGTTTGGGCGGATGAGGTTGAAGGCGTGCCACTATTCTTCGTTAGCACTTGTCAGTGGAGAGGGGACTCGGGGGGGGAAAAGCACCATATCCTCAGGCTCTTCGGGGTAGAGAGTTACTGAGCCGGACATGTCGCGCTCTATTGATTTTTTTATTAATCGCATATCGGTTGGTTGGTTTTCTGCACGAGGTCTCGGGATCAGGGTGAGATGAGGGATGAGATGAGGGATGAGATGGGGGATGGGATGGGGGCAAGAGATGGGGGCGGGATGACGTTCTGGAGTGATGACGAGATAAGATAAGATAAGATAAGAGCAAGGGTTAGTGTCTTGGCGTTGGAGGACCTTTACAGTATCATACCAGTACTCGAGTACCGGTACAGTACTCGAGTAGAGAAGACCAATGAATTCTTGGGAAGGAAGTGAAGGTGGAGGGAGCCCAATGGAAGCTAGCCGACCCGCTCGCAATGAGCTTTCCTTTCAAAAAAGGTAGGGCCAAAAAACAAAAAGAGTTCTATGCCGGCATCAATAAATAGCAATAAATAGCAATAAATAGCAACAAATAGCAATAGGAGGAGAGAACTCAAGTACCGGTACTGTTCCCTATTTGCAAGTGCAGTACACTGCAGGTACAGTACTGTACAGCACAACGAGTACCGGTATTGGTTTAGCCTGACTGATATGTACGATATTTGATTGGCTACTATTCTAATGGGTCAGAGATCTTTGTCAACGATTTCGCGATAAACCACGATAGCGCCTCTGCCAAGATAACAAGCCTGCTTCGATTTACCGCGGTAAGTCATTCGCGAAGCACGTACTCGAGCAAGATACGGTAGCTGCTCTATTTTTCGTAAGGTGCAAGTTGAGTAAAGGCCTTGACCTCCATGATACTCCCCCACATGCATTGTCACCACTTCTAAATCCCGACCCCACCGCTATGCAGGGATACTAGCAAGCATCAGATCTCTCAAGATCAGCAAGTCTTTAAAAAGGGGTCACCAATGCACGAATTCTATTTCTACTCTAACCAACCTCCACAAGCCTAGGAGTGTTAAAGTCCCCATACCGGCGCTCTGGGATCTTTCCCCACACAACACTAACCCCCCAGCGTCCGGCCGCGGCTCCTCAGGATACCTCGGTAGCCCCATACGCAACCTTCCCCACCAGCCCCCACCCCGCCAACCTGCATCCCTTCAACACCTATTATGCAAGTATACCTCCCTAGGCTAAATAATTAGTGATGCGGGCCGGAACAGCTTGTATCCCTCAATTAGTGCACCGTCATCTCTTCCTTGCAAAGCCACCAGTACTTCGTCTCACCGCCACTATCAGCATCACTTTCACAGCCCTCCAGAACCATATAGTTAGAATGTCCTCCATTGCAACGCCTAAAACCCCCGCCGTTCCCCGACTCAGCGCAAGGTATGTACCCCTTCCCATACTCCCGAATCCTAAACACAAAACCAATAGCCCATAATAGCCTAATCCTGCTAAACCCTCAAAACGAACTCCTCCTCGTCCACCGACCCACCCACTCCAGCACTTTTCCCAACTCCCACGTTTTCCCAGGGGGTGTCGTCTCTTCACAAGACACGCCCACCTCGACAACACCGCTCCTGGAGACCCTGAAACTCTGTGCGCTCCGTGAGACATTCGAAGAAACCGGCATTCTCCTAACCACCGCTCCCCCACCACCCACCCTTACCCCAGCACTCCTGGCCAAAGCCAGAAAGGCAATCCACGACTCGACGCTAACATTCCCATCCTTCTTACAGTCATACGGCTTAATACCAAATACCAACGCCCTACACCCCTTCACCAAATGGATAACTCCCGAGACCATGCCCCGGCGCTTCGAAAGCCAGTTCTTTGTTACTTTTGTCGGTGACAAGCAGGTACCCAGCCACGACGGCGGGGTGGAAGTCCTCTCGGCGAAGTACTTGACGCCCTCGCGCGCCCTGGAAATATCGGAGGATGGGGAAATGGTGTTTTTCCCGCCGCAGTTTTATTTGGTCAGGAGGATTAGGGAGTTTCTTTCCGGGGATAATGGGGGAGAGGGGTGGAGGAGAAAAGTGCTTGAGATGGCGGATGGGGAGTTTGGCGCGATGGTGGTGAAGCCCCACCCTATCCGCTTGCTGGATGGTGGGAAGAGGGTGGTCATGGGACTGGGCGATAGGGGGGACAAGGAGTGGACTGTTGTCATTGAGATTCTTGGTGATGGGAAAGGGGGGGAGCAGAAGGGGGCGGAGTTGGTTAGGAGGGAGGATGTGGCAAGGTTGTAAATTGGCAGAGGGTCGTGGGGTTGCATTTAGTTCTAATTGAATATATAAGCTTTCATGAAGTTCCATAGATCATTATGTGCAACATAAGACCCCCGGTGAACATTCTCGGCACACTCCATCACTCGGAGTGCCCAGCCCTAGCTAGTCCTGCTGCAAGGCAAGACATCAAGCTAGGAGCATTAGACGGGTGGGTAGAGTAGGAGACCAACTTTTTTCAGACAAAACAGTATAATAGTGAAGCGCAGGTTCCTGGACGAGAAGTTTTGGCCCGCCACCAGGTTCTGGGAGTCGATGGTTGAATTGTGGTATTGGGGAGGGGGCATGTAGGGGTTGCACCAGATATAGTAAGTAAGCAAAAACACGAACTTATCCTCCGCCAATCGCTGCGGAAAGTAAGCACGGTTCAGAAAATTTCGGTCGATAGTAGGCCTATGGCGCATTATCTAGGTGGAGGAAATGCAATATTTCACGATAGGGGCGCATGTTATTGATGCATGCATGCATCGTTCAGAAAGAAAAAAGCTGTATGGTCTATGATTGGCTGTTGACGGAACGGACGACCGGGGACTAGTGCAGTATGAACGACAGAGGATAGTAGGGGCCATTGAGGATGTGAGTGGTGGAACATGGGATATAGCTAGCTAGATCGGCAAGTAACCGGAACCTCCGCGCGTTGGGTGTGTAGGTGTCGTACTTGCGGAGAGGTGACTCGATGAACCCGGTGAGAATAGGAACTGTTTGAATACTGAATTCAACACATGATGCGCAATCAGTAATAGATTAAACTTTAATAATTATAGAGAAATTGATAGCGACAGAAGATATGGTTGTTAGCTGAAGAGATTTAAACATCACAAGATGTTCAACAGTATGAAGTAAACTAGCTATTTTCCGAAATCTGGTGAAGCTTTCCGGGACATACTGTACAACATTCATATTAGGAGGTTTCACAGACCAATCTCTGCTTCTTAGCCAACCGTCCCCTAGGCCAGACCTCAATGGATGCAGCGAACAAACAAGCAAGTCGACGAAAGTTAACTACAAGTCCACAATGGTTGATCTTAGTTTCAAAGCCCCAACACCACTTCAAGGTGCCAACCACCCTGGGGTCCCACGAGCCATCCGCTGGGTAGTCAATCCACATTGGACGGATGATAGCCGAACCCATTCCGAGGTCTAAAGTTATTCTTCCTGTCAGACACCCTCATTAGAGGCGTGTTACTGTGCATCGGTAAATACTCCTCGTGGGAGCCGAGGCACTCCCGGCGGACTCAAAACACCTCCGCAACAGTGATGGAAATTCCATGGAGAGAAAAAAGAAAAGAATTTAGAGATGAAGGGGGATGCGGTATTCATAGGGAGCTGGAGGAGGTGCAAATGAAAATCTTTTTCGCTGTGTGTGTTGGGGAAAGAGTGGTTTAGGGTTCTGGATAGGGTTTTTGTATTGGCAAGATGGAGTGTGGGAATTCACGTATTATTATCATACTTTTGCTTGCGATAGTTATGTAATAGGCATGGTATCGTGACCACAGTATTTCTTAATTCCCTATTGGGTTCCTCTGGGGAAAAGTTTTATGTTTAGTATGGTTTAGGGACTTCTCCACTTAAGCAATATCTATCCAGAAATGGGATTGTGTTCTTAACAATCTTGGAATCTTTGGCCATAAAGGGAGACAAACTAGACATCGAACAGGCCGGCTCTTCAGCTATACCCCTGCGGGAATGGTGTTGCTCTCTTGGCGAACTTATTTTCATCATCCTACGAGGGCTCCAGATAATTCTGATGCCCTTCAACTGTAGTTCACGGCTCCCCGAATAACCACTATCAGCCTACGCTCCCAGTTCCACTTCCTGGCATCTCTTCTTAGACCTCCTAATTTTCACAAAACATATTTTGACCCCAACAGGCTATTGGAGTTCAGTTATCAATGGTAGGGTATGAATTATACACAGCGCTGTATTTCCCCGAATCCCCAGTATGACACCAACTGAACGGTTGAACATACTGCCAATCCCGGAAAAGTTACCCTAAAAACTTATCGGAAATAAAAGGGGATATAATCTATAGTTTGAGGACAGCCACTATTCTTTCGATGGGTGTTTTTATGTCATGTTCTTATTTTATCATTATTTAAGTTTGTGATTACCTCAATTCCCAAAAGGCCAACAACCCACGATATGTCCCCGACGTGAGTGTGATCAGGGTAGGCAGGCACCAATCATACACTCGAACAAGCATTCCTCCAGTAGTCAAGTATCACCACCATAGCAGGAGGATATAAAAACTGGCACCTTAGCTCTCGCCGGAAGTGGAATGAATGGTGTTGGCAACTGCTTTGGGTATAACATAAAAAGCAACCTGTTGCTGGGTTCCACGATCCATCGGTTGTCGGTATCATACCGGTAACCTCTGCCAGTCATGTGTAGAGGCCTGCAGCCCCGGTCCTTCGCATAAGGAGCCTGGACACCACTTGGTGATTCGGAAACTCGCAGGGCCACTTATCGGTTTGGCGCTCCCCGCAGAAGCTACCAATTGGTCTGCCCATTCAGCAGACCACCAGACTGGATGATTTGGTTTACCGATCATGAGGAATCTTCCTACAATCCGCGCTCAAGAGCGTTTGTGGGAATCTGAGGCGTCTCAGTAGGCATATTTAATTAAACTCTAGTAGTAGAGTGAGCGATATCCTGTCTAACCACCATCCAGATGCCGAAACGGCCGAAAACTACTTGAAGAAAGAGCTTCCCTCCTACGAAGCAGAATTGTTCTAGAATTCTTCAACAAGTTGTGGCTTTCCATGAGAAACAGAGTTTGTGCTGTCATAGAAGGAAAGGGGTGGTATTACGAACTATTGGAATTTTCTTTGCTTTTTTATTATAATTCCTTTAGCATGAGATTTGAAGGGCTTCGGGCTCTTTAGAGGCTCTTTTTTTATTTACTCTGATGATACCACCTAGTTGGTGGCCTCCAGCCGTCCCTTCTAGGCTCTTAGTTATGAAATACCTGCGAAAGTTGCGAGAGTAATCACTCGAGGTGCTGACTCAGGCACGCCCTCACCGCTTCTGAGGGACTGACTCGGGTATCATACTGTGCAGTACAGTACACCACACCAAATGCCTTCACTAGGCCTTTCCTAGGCTGCCAATATCAACCTCAGTCTTAGAAGTAAATAAAAAGTGAGAGAAAAAATGGAGCCACTATGTATGGGTTTCTTCTACCGTTCCTATTTGCTTCCCCTGATGAACTCTTGTTCAATCTCCTATCTCCTGCCGACGGGACTCATGCTTCTGGTCTTACGGAATTCTCTTACTAGAGTTATTGAAGGCCTGAATGGGGTGATAACTCGTAGGATCATCCAGGATCGTCGAGTAATCTACGACTTACTCAGATGGTCTTGTGAACGGGGTAGATTTGGGATAGCTACGGCATTTGCTGCGAAATAGACCAAACACACAGGACCCATCCTCGCCCATTACTAACGCAAACATGGCCATTCGCTAGTGTTAAAAACGGGAATATTCAGAACGCTGAGATTAGGGTTTATTTCAGGGATTTGGACACCTCTGGTGATGGGATATAGCGGAAGCAGCACCAGTGTCACATCACGACAGATAGTTTGCAAAGGAAAACCGATGGTGGTCACTTGGTGGCATTGAGACAAACTAATTGGAGGGGATAAACTGCTTGCGAATATATAAGAGGAGCGTCTGAAAGATTAATCTATTCCTACCAATTACCTGCAATGGGCCGTACCGCACACCATCAACAAGAAAAATATAAGACAAATATTGA
Organism: Tuber brumale; assembly: GCA_014065205.1. NCBI lineage: Eukaryota > Fungi > Ascomycota > Pezizomycetes > Pezizales > Tuberaceae > Tuber > Tuber brumale. The sequence continues at coordinate 159,698 of JACCEG010000121.1, forward strand.
CGGGTAACAGGAATGAAGAACAAGAAAGGAGATGATATGACTCGGCAATCATTTATGGAGCGGGGATATTTCGGGAACGAAGAAAGAAGAATGTAAACAAGAAAATCTGAAGGATAAACGAAAGAGGCAGAATACCTGTCCACCAGACGACCATATGTGAGAGAATTGATCGAGGGTTGCAAGGTGGGTCTCAGCTCTCCTGAGCATGGGCCAGAAGCTTAGGGGCCGCATGGGAGGGGCCGAGGTAGCGTGGACTGCTCAGTTGAGGGAACTTCGCTATCCGCGGATTAGAAAGAGTCTTGAGGTCTAGCACCGACTCCCACTAATCGGGGTCTGCCTACAGGAGTGCATGACGGCCATTAATGTCTGTGATATCGGTGTTAAGATCACCACCTCTGAATAGTGGTCGTACCGCACTCGCCAACATGTCCTGCGGAGGCCGGGATGGAGACTTAGCCAAAGCGATCTGCTGCTGTGCTAGAGCTGACACTGTCCCGTCCGCGCAGCATCCTTGCGACTCGATAATTTCCGTAAAAGGGGGCCCTCGACAGTGGTGTTTCGTTCGTGCTATCGGGCGTGTCTGTGCGGCATCTTTCTGTTCCAAAAGTATCTTTACGACCCCCACATGCCCGCTCGCAGCGGCGCACGAGAGTGGCGTTTGGCTATACCTAGTGTCTGCCTCGTTGGGATTGACATCTCGTTCCAAAAGAATCTTCACTACCCCCTCATGCCCATTCCCAGCGGCATACAAGAGCGGCGTCCGGCCAAACCTGGTGTCTGCCCGGTCGGGATTGACATCACCTTGTTCTAAAAGGATTTTTACTACCCCCTCATTCCCGTTCTCAGCGGCCCATGAGAGTGGCGTCTGGCCAACGAAAGTGTCTGCCTGGTCGGGATTGACATCCTCTCGTTCCAAAAGCATCTTTACAACCCCTTCATGCCCTTTTCTCGCCGCCCACGAGAGTGGCGTTTGGCCATATTCGGTACCTGCCCGGTCGGGATTGACATCCCCTCGATCCAAAAGCATCTTTACTATCCCTTCATGCCCATTCGCAGCGGCATACGAGAGTGGCGTCCGGCCGCTTGTGGTGTCTGCCTGGTCGGGGTTGACATCCCCTCTTTGCAAAAGCATCCTTACCACCCCCTCATGCCCCTTCCCAGCGGCCCATGAGAGTGGCGTCCGGCCAAACTTGGCGTCTGCCCGGTCGGGATTGACATCCCCTCGATCCAAAAGCATCTTTACTACTCCCTCATGCCCGTTTCCAGCGGCCCACGAGAGCAGCGTCCGGCTATACTTGGTGTCTCCCTGGTCGGGGTTGACATCCTCTCGATCCAACAGCGCCTCTACCACATTCTCATGCCCTCTTCTCGCTGCCCATGTGAGAGCTGTACTCCCTATACTGTCGGTTGCACTAAAATCCCATTCCTTCATCTTCAATATAGCAACAACTACCCCCACAATACCGAGAAATGCTGCTCCATGGAGTCCTGTAAATCCAATGGGTCCTTGAAATGGGTTAAAATAAGGCCTTGAGCCTCTATCTCCATGAAGACGCAATAGCATTAGTTGAGCAGATATATGCTCATCAAATCTATCGAGAAGTCTTAACACAAGGATTTTCGCATTTTCCGTCATACCCCTTCTCATGTGCTTCCCCCAGTAACAGGAAGCATATTCCAGAAGTGGCATTGTTGCTGGAGCCGAGTAAAGTGTTGGTGGGAGATCCCGAACACCTTCGAAATTGAGGTATGTCAAGCATACCTCTGCAATTTCTGAGTGGGGGCTATGGAATAGTGCTTGATCACTTGCGAGATGCTCTTGCAGAGTATAGTGCACCAGTCGGACAGTGGATGAGGACGCCTCAATCGTGACAAGACCCAGACAACATGCTAGGAGCGTCCGCAATGCAGGAACATTTTCGATATCCAGATCAGTAGAGCCCACCTCCACTCCCAAGGCATGACAGAGCTCTGCGGCCTGTAATGGCCGTTCCGAATACAACACCCACATCAGGACCTTCAGTCCGAGTATCGGTTTGTTTCCCTTCTGCGCCTTTAGTCGGGTTAGAGTTGCCGTGTAGGCATCACTCAGTCCATTGCCTTTTGTCATCTGCTCGAGTTTCTTCCTTCTCTGACGAATTGTCACCTCTCCCAGAATAGCATCAAGGTTTAGCGAAACAAGGAGGAATCTGCGCACAATCGTGGGTGAGTATTGGTGAATGGTGAGGTGGGGGTGACTAATGCTCTTACATATCAGATATCTTTTCCATGATAGTTCCAATAATATCCACCCGTAAATCATCGTTCATCGCCTCTGGGTCGGCGTCCTCATCCAACCTCATCTCCAGATAACTCCTAATGTCATCTCCGGAAGGGCTAATTGGTACTACAACCGTCTTGCAAAAATATCTTTGAATATCTTCTTGGACAGGAGGCCTGCCCGTGAGGAATATTCGCGTCCTGGGGGACCCCCGAACAATATCTCTCAGCGACTCCAGCAGCTTTGGCAGATGCTTCGGTAAGCATTCATCTAGCGCATCAATGCAGATGAAAACTTGGGGTAGCGAAGCAATAGCCACCCTCAGCATTTCCATCAGATCCGGAAGCCGCAGTCTTCGGCCACCAAGCTCCGTCTTTCCTTCTTGAAACACCTCACGGAGATGCTCCGGGATATCCCCTCTGCCTACCAGCTGCTTCAAAACAGCTCCCATCAGATTGGTGATTGTCTGTTCTTGCTGAGCAAGGAAGTCGCAGTACAAGCCCACGACGGCGATATCCTCCTTCCTTGCGTGATCGCAAAGGCTATCAATCACCAGTGAGCTAGTATTTCCGACCGTCAGCAATTTTGCTTTCCTTGAAAGAATCCCGCCACTTACCTCAGGTAGGTCTTTCCCACTCCCGGATTCCCGCTACAAAACAAGACAGCCTTGTCGACTCCACCTTCGCCACCTCTCCACTCCCGAAACTCGGCCGTTTCCAAAAACCAATCCCCGACACCGTCAAGTCGGTCGGTGCGCACGGATTCGTGTCTGCCATTTAGCTCTAGTGGAGAAAGCCAATGCATAATCTATGCGTCCTCGTCTGACTTATAGACAATTTTGTTGATCGAATTGAAACAACCTATCATGTTGCCGCAGTTAGCATTGCGGTCACCGATCTTGACGTTTGTAGTATGGGCCATGATGTTCTGTCAAGATTGTGGATTGAATGTAGAAATGATGGGATAGTTTGTCGGGGTATCGGGGGAGTTTGTAAAATTCTGTGAGAACGGCTGAAGAAAGCGGGGAGATGAGGCTGGTTGTGTGACACTTAGTATCTAATCATATTTAGAGGGTGCCTGACTAATATGCGAGCGCTATTGTCGAGAGAGACCGTGCGTTGGTATTGTAAAGTACGGGGACAAAAGGGATCGTCCGGCACAGCAACGGCAACCCCACAACCACTATAAATTTACTATCTATGTAACAACAACTACTTAAAATGAACTGAAAATTTGAATAGACATCCA